>JAUPFP010000047.1:487500-887500 GCA_036925085.1 Brachycybe producta | reverse complement strand
ATATTATGTATATATGAATAACCTGACATGTTTTGGCCCAGCTTTAGTATTTTGACCGTATTTTTAGAAACCCAGTTCATTGCAAAAGGAAAAAAAAAACGAAGCAAAACATTTTAAATATAATTTTAACTTTTTAACTTTCTAGAGTTGAACATGTTTTTACCACCCGCACTTTTACGTGAAGTAGAAAAAAATGTTTCATAAATAGGTGGTAGTCTCTGTCAACATTTTTTTTTCTTATAAAAAAACCCTCTTCTACTACTATACATAATATAACACAACGATCACATTTCAAGAAAAAATCCTCCTGATGCTCATAAAAATAATCTATAAATGGTTGGGTGAAAATTGAGAAGCACGTCACTTGGAATGTGAGGTTAAATTTGAAAATTGTATCCAAGCGGAATTTTTTACACTGAATAAAAATTGTAGGCCCCTATTGGTTTTAAAAAAATTGTTAACATAAAACTAGAATGAATCCTTAATTCTAATCTTAATAATTTTGATGTGGCAAACTAGAAAACGAGACGGAATTCGAATTACAACTTTCAACTCCACAATCTTATTATTTTGCCTTTCTTAGTCGCATATAAAATTCAGTGAAGAAACCCAGGAAGGCAAAGTGTATATGGATTCACATAATAACTTAGTCCGCATCTGGAAGATTTTATCACCATTTGAAATCTCCATACTGCCAAGTTAGGTCATTCCATTGAAATGGTTCAACATAGGACCCCCTACTAGATTTGTTTGTGGTAAATATGGGTATAATGAAAATGTAGCAAAAATTCTTTCTAAACTACGTTGAAGTAATTAATTCGTAAGACTGTTAGAACTTAGCACTGACATTTAAAAAAATGATGTCATGGTCATGTCTTTAACGAGCTTCAATTAAATACATGTATAACAGGAAATAATTGCACGAACTGGGATTTTTTATTGCTTCTATTTCATTTCTGAAATTCCCTTAATTTTAATAGGTTATCCATACCAAAGTTGGATGTTTTCTTGTTTTTTTCTTCTCTCCACTGATAAATTGTATACTGTATATATTTTCCCCTACTAGTAGCTAATAGTCCCTTACTTTTTATGAAAATTTTCTATTTCAATGACGTTTCCAGGTTTTCAGGTGGAGTAGCAACCCTGTTTTTTTTTTCTATTTTTTTGAATGTAGATTTTTTTTTAAATGTATCCTTTGTTGAGCTTTTGGGGGCTTTCAAGCCCCGTTGAGGTACCCTGAACTCTTTTCTTTTTAGTGCATTTTAATTTTCTTCTTTTATCGTTTTTTTTAATCACTGGAATTGGAACTTCTCAGTTCTTAAATTCTAAATCCTAAATTCCTTGACTCTTCTAGGTTTTATATATAATTTTGTTTGCCAAATTCCCTGATTTTTCTATGACTTTCTTTAAAATTTTCTAATGCCTTGACATTTGCAAGTATCCAGGTTAAGTGGCAATCTTATGTTATTTCATTGTGCGACATGCTTGGAGTGACTAACTTTTTTTGCCAAGCCCCAAGCATGGATCTATTTTTAGTTGGGGCCAACGGCAGCCCTCCTAACTCCTGTATTCAGACTGCTGCATATTT
Organism: Brachycybe producta; assembly: GCA_036925085.1. Lineage (NCBI taxonomy): Eukaryota > Metazoa > Arthropoda > Diplopoda > Playtdesmida > Andrognathidae > Brachycybe > Brachycybe producta. The sequence goes on along the minus strand of JAUPFP010000047.1, from coordinate 885,912 downwards.
TTGGTCCTTTTTCCAAAATGTATTTAGACTATAGAACACTTCCTGCAAATAGTTCTGTGTTAGAACGATTTAAATTTCACAATGATGTCTAAACTTTGTCTAAATGACAATCATTTGTCATCGGGAATTACCCCCCTGCCACATGGCTCTCGAGGTGATTGCAGGTGTACTGAGTTGAATTGAACTGAAAGTCAGGAAATGTGTGGTCCCAGCAAGGAAACTTTGGTCCTCTGTCAGGTGAACCTCTGTGATGCTTGAGTTCAGTCCTGGAGGTACAATAGAGGATCTCAGAAGGTTTCTGATGGACTCTATTGGTGATGAAACTTTGAACTAAAGCCTCTTTTCACTGTTGTTCTTTCATGGATAGAAATAAACACTCAAAACCTGAAAATTACTTTATAAACATACTCTTTATAAACTCTTCTCTATTGTAATTGAACTGAATTACATAAAGTATTCTTTCATTAAAACACTATAAAACATCATGTTCTTACACTTAGAAATGCTGTAACATGAACTCCTAAATCCAGAATTCACACTTTTAATGTCAGAACTCACTCTTTGAGTTCTAAAACAATTCTGCCTCAATTTCTATCTCGAAATTTACTCTTTCGATCCAGAAATCACTCTGCTTTTGAACATACTTGGAACGCTACTTTCGTTCTGTTCCTTGGGAGGGGCAACTGTCACTCCAGGACTCAGTGACAGGGAAGCTGGACCTAGAATATTACCTTATTTGGTAAACTATTTTTGGGACTTTTCTCTAAGTTCCCACGGTCGGCCATGCTTCTCAGAACTAACTCTAAATTCGGAACACCCAATATCTGAGGACACCTGTGGTTCAAGAGGTGCCATCATGGAGAAATTTTCTACCGGGTGCCACACATGTTTTACAGGGTGTCGCAATTGTTAATACCTTTCAAAATTAGCTATTGTATAAAATTTGCACATCTCTCTTTTTCTTGCTCACTTCAAACCGACCAAAATATAAAAAATCGTCTTATAATTAACAAAAACTCAAACAAAAAAAACTTGGTTGTTTTAATTTATTTTTTCAAGAAAAAAGTTTATTTTGAAAATAAGGAATATGAAAATGTCCTTACATCATTATGTTACCAGTAAAGTTTTTAAACAATTCATTTCTTGTTAAAGTTTTTCTGAAACAAAAGTTCAGTTCTTTTCCCTTTTATATTTTGCAATGGCAGTGGTTATAATCATAATTGGCGAAGATGAGCGCATAAAAATTAAAAATAAATACATAACAATTAAACTAATCAATTGTCGACTAAATAAATAAAGACAACCAACTAAAAAAATCAACCTTTGTCTCAAATGAATATATTCCCACTTTGCTAAAACATTTCATGTCTTTAATTCATCTCAAAGCTAATTTTATTTTTATTTATTAACTAATGTTTTGACAAGATAATGGAAAAATTGTTTATTATGCAATATAGGAGAGTTTAAATATGAGTTCGTGTCATCAAAATTCTAGATGGAATGTTTAATAATATGTAAATATGCACCGTTAAAAACATAAAAGTCAGAGTAATAATGAGTGAATCATATCGATTTTTGATCTTTGAGAATTCCAAGCACAGACACCATTACAATAACAAATGGATTCCTCAACTTATTATAGTCTATAGACCCCTCCCCTCCACCAAAAGTTCCATAACTAAAATTAATCAGAAAGCATTCATAGTGTGCCTTAGTTAATTAAGTATAAAACAAATCCAATGAGTGAGTGAACATTAGTTTGTCAACATGAGGATTCCAATGCAAATGCAAGACAGCAAAAATCCAAAGAAAATCTCACAATCAATTATAAAACTTGTAGAAACTATTTCATAAATTTAGAACATGTTATGTAGACTGAAAAAAATTATACTAAAATCCAGAAACTTATTTTCGCCACAACAGAAAATTTGCACAAACAATTAATAACTCACGCATTCATAAACCATCACAAGTTCATTCTTAATATACAAGATGGCTCGAAAGTTAACATGATACAGACTTAAGCAGACTGTATAAAGCTGAGCGTCCACTAGGTCGGTGGGGCGGAGTGGAGCCACTTTGGAAAACATCTGAGACTTCATGAGGTCGGCGCCTCGCACCCTGCCCTGCTCTACCACCCTAATAAACGGGAGAGCGGATCGGGATTCATCCGGTTACTTTGCCAGAATGGAAGGAACAAAACCAACCCGCGCCACTCCACCCCAACAACGTAGTGGACGCTCAGTTTAATGCTCCATAACATGTGGTGCCCAAGTGAAAACATAGACTTACACAAACAAATCGTACACACACAAATCGTACACACCCAGTAGGTTGATGTGACTTTCAACATTTTGTGATTTAGGTGCACTCCAGGTTTCTCAGGTAATCTCTGAAACTGTGAGGTGCCAAAATTACACCAGTCATTACTTGTGTAAGTGACATTAATTACTGTGAATTCCTTAAAACAATCTTGACTGTTGAGAAGTTTTTCTTTGTTACAAAATTTGCCATTGTTTTTCTTCATGAGACTTTGTAAGTGAAGGGGGTGCAGCCTGTGGAAGTATCAGATTTCAAATTCTTTTCAATGTCCATCTATTTGTTTACATTGTAACTTTTAGTGAAAAGTATTTACAGTGGCCTGTAAAGGTACAACACAATTCTTACATTTTCCACTTGTAATATTCTGGTAACTTCTGAACTTCCAACTGGAGCCCAGACCCCATTATTGGGTCTACCAAGGAACAACCATAACCAACATAGCTTCAGACTCACAGCTAACTTTCATTGTAGAACCTGGGATGGAGCCAAGTACGGAACCCCCACCACCAGTAAACCTAGATGGGTATCTTTGACATGCCATCTGATAATTTACTACCTCTACTCTTTGGCCATGTGGATCGCCTCCGAGCAGCAACTAACAAGGTTAATGATAAAAATGTCATGGCCTTCCGCACCGCAGAACGGGCTCAAGTTCGAGACATTCTTGATGACATCACCAAGACATTCGTGGTTCTGGCCGATCGTAACCGAGTCTTAGAAACTAAGCTGGCTTTGGCTGGGGCTCATGCACACCACCACTGTCAGCAAACTGCAGTTGCTCAGCCCATAAATGGGCGAGCCCCCTTTTCACCCAGCTATGCAGGTGTCTTCCAGGGTGGTTCACCTCCCCAGCCATACACAACTCTTGTGGCTGAATTCACATGAAAATATGTCGCATGCCCATCGTCAGCAACAACCCTCGTTTGCTTTGGTCATCAGAAGTCCCAGATGGCAAGTTAATCTCCTGAGGCTACCCGAAAAGATCTGCAGAAGAAAATGGAGCCATAGGCCCTTGGTGGCAGCTTCTGTTTTGTCCTAACCACAAAGTCTGGGGCCCTTGTCATCAAATGTACTTCTAAAAACCGCACCAAAAACTGGCACCAATGGTATCTACACTTCGGGGGTACACCTCTACCAATATTTCCTCCACTCGAAAGCCACAAGTCGTTATCACTGGTGTAAACTCTGACCTAGACCCTATCGGCATTGTAGATGACATTATTACCAAAAATGAAGTTCTGATTGCAAATGCTGGTGGGACTGAGTAATTCCAGAAAGGATTTAATATTGTGACACACCGCAAGTGTCGCAACCCTACCCGTATGAACATCATTGCCAAGGTCACACCCAAGGTTTTTTCTGCCTGCCTTGGTGCTGGCAAGCTCAATGTTGGATGGATGAGCCACTGTGTTGAGGAGCTCTTGGAAATGCCACAATGTTATTGATGTACAACCTAAGTGTCTGTGCTGTGGGGGAGATTACGTTGCAAAAGACTGCACCACACCCCACAACTGATGTGAGTGCCCAGTTTACATGTTGAAATTAGACCTGCTGAGGCACCAAATGGACTATGAATTACAATAGCCATCCTCAAGTTACGATGCTTATTCAGATTCTTCAAATCAACCTGGGAAGATCCAAAGTTGCTGGTGCTCTTCTGCAATCATCCGGTAAGGACTATGATGTGTGTGTTCAGGAGCCCTCTCCATGGCTACTGGGTTCTGGTGGTGGTACATGTGCTGCTCCTGAGCCTAGGGTAGAGAGAATCCTCACCACAGTCCATCACCCCACTTGGAGAATGTTGGAACTAAAACAGTTTACTTCTGAATACATGGTTGTGACACTATTCAGGATCAACAACAGCAGCCAGTGGCTATTGGCCAACATCTACAATCCTCCTGACAATGATAAGCTACTACAAATTACCACAACCATATTGGGGGCTTTGATAATGATCAACCAAACTTATACCTGCCCCATAGTGGTTTTAGGAGACTTTAATGCAAAACACCCAGCTTGGGATCTGACAGGACCAATTTTTGTAGTATTGCCTCAATGGATTTTGCTGTGTCATATAGATTCCACATTCACAACGATGGCCACTTTGGCCTAACCTTCAGTAATGTCAATGGTGAGAGCTTCATAGACCTGACCTTGATAAAATGAGTTCAGAATTGCTCTTGGGAGATACTTGATGAGGAGTCCCACAGTGACCATCGTTACATTGCCACTCGGTTTACCATATTAACATCAGCCCATAGCAATGAACAGCACTTCATCTGGAAGAAAGCAGACTGCTCAATTTTTCAAGACATTATCTCTAGTGGAGCAGCTTCAGCAATTAGTGATCTGACTGATGTGCATAGCACAGCTAGTTATTTTCAGGACTTGTGCATCAAAGCCTGCCATGCCTCTATGCCATACATGCCAGCTGCCCCTAAACAATCCTGTGCATGGTAGAATTCTAACCTTCAACATGCCCGCCATACTGTACGAAAGGCCCACAAGTCCTTTCAACAACAGAAAGATCAAGCTAGATGCCTGAATCTCCTGGAATCTTTTCATCTTGGAAGGCCTATTGTGGGCAGGTAAAACAACTTAGGAATTCCTTACAAAATATTGGCCGGGGAACGTAAAAGCCTGTCCACTCCTACTTTGATTAAGCTGGAGGATGGCATATGGACAAAGGATGCCGATGAAACATCTCTGGCGCTGATCAATGAATATTTTTTCCAGGATAACCTCGAGAATGACACACTAACAAAATGCTCTTGACATTCCATTCTCATCAAAAGAACTGTGTGATGCCATCCTGAGCTTTGCTGTTGACAAAGCCCCAGGATGTGATGGCTTCCCACCTGATGGACTTCGCCATGTCCTTTTTGCTGCTGGAGAAAAGTGGTTATAGATGTTAAATAAATGCTACAAAAAAGGTGTGTTCCCTGGTTTGTGGAAACTGTCACAAGTGGTATGGCTACCTAAAAAAGTGAGAATCGAATTCACCCTATTTGCCTCCTACCTGTTCTGGGGAAAGTATTAGACAAGCTCATGGCTTGCCAACTTAACTAATTTTTAGAGAAAAATAGCCATCTCTCGCTTGAACGGTTTGGTTTTTGTCAGGGGCATAGTTCAGTGGCCGCTATTGACAGCTATATGCGATGGACAAAACAGACATTGGCCAGAGGTGATCATGCTCTTTCTGTTGCATTGGACATCTCCAATTCAACTGTGCCTGGCACCCTGCTATACTTGATGGATTGCATGCAGTGCAATGCCCAGAGAACCTCTTCCACCTTATTTCATCATTTCTATCTGGCCATTCAGTGCAGTCTGGGTCAGTACATCAGGCAACAAATGGTTACCCTCAGGGTTCTTGCATGGGCCCAGTGTTGTGGCTGGTGCTGATGGAATCATAGCTGACAAAAGTCAAGGGTGTCCTCTGCCAGGATCATGTTCAGGCTTTTGCAGATAACTCACTTGGTTTGCTGCGTGGTCGATTAGTATGAAGTCTAGAAGCTAAGTTCCGGGTTGTTTGGTCATGTTGTACAGAGTGGGCCACCCTCATGAAGTTGTCTTATGCAGTGGACATAACTGTTGTTCTTTTCCATTCTGCACATAGATTAGTTAGGCAACCTTACCTTCACATGCGTGATGATCGACCCACATTTTGACTGGTCTCTTCATGTCCGATACCTTCAAGGAAAAGTGGGAAGTATGGCTGCTCGCCTGTTTGCCGTTTGTGGTTGTGAATGAGGAATGAGTCCGGCAGTGTTGCAGAAGGTGTACAGGTGACAGTTTTCTGGATGCTACCGAGAGGCTCTTTTCTTTTGGCAATAACCAAGACCTTTTGTACAGCACCGACAAGGGCACTTCAGGTGCTTTCTAGCTGCAAACCTGTGTTCATCCTTGCACATGGTCATTACATACTTTTGAAACCTCACCAGGCATCCTCTGAGCTGCTGGACACCCCCTTGACCATCAAGAATACCATGCACCTACATTCCAACAAGAATACCTTGTGGAAAAGTGGACTACAGAATTAAGTACACAGGTGGATATCTGCATCTATACCGATGGATCAAAACAAGACAATAAGGTTGGCTCTGCATTTGTAGTAACCAACCGCAATCGCAAATTGCATTCATGAGGGTGTCGTCTACTGGATGAATGTACCATGTTTTAGGCTGAGCTCTTGGCAATCTGGATGGCAATCAAAATGGGCGGGGAGCATGCCCCATGAGGGACAACCATAACGATCTGCTCTGACTCACTATCTGCACTAACTGTTGTGTCATTAGGATCCAGCACACATGCTGATTCATACCATGCAAATTCCAATATATGTCACTTGGGAGTTATGGCAAGCAGATACGCTAGCCACACCTGGAACTAGTGTGCCAACCAAACTTGCCAAGCTGTGGACTATGTCAATTACAGTGGCAGCCCACAGTCGCACAATATCAAGCTTCCAGGCAACAGTTCGAGCTAAAGAACACTGCGAGTGGCAGTGTTTGTGGAACTTTTCTAATACTGGCCGACAAGTAAATGAGCTGCATCCACAGCTGGACCATTCTCACCACATCTTCTCAGGGAAAATAGTTTTGTTGATGACCGGACATGGTCCGTTCAATCGTTACCTCCAATGTTTTTGGCTCTCTATTAGATGGCTGTTGCCCATGCGAACTTGGTGAAGAAGACACTCTACAGCACATCCTCTTCCATTTTATGCTTCCAACTCACACTGCAGCATGTGACCGAATCATCTTGTGGTCCACTAGGACTTGTCTTAGGCTTCAGGCAGCAAATCAAAAGGTTCATTTTCGAACATATGCCAAACAGAGAACTGTGTCTAGACATGAGTGAGCTCGTCTCGCGAGGAACACGAACATGCTACTTATTTTTAGTGTAGACATTATGCATGAGAGCAGCTCTCTCGAACAGTTCCCGAGCAGTTAGCAAACATCTAATTTCGGTTTAAATGCATCTCAACATGTTCTCACTTTTAGGATTTGCATGGTAAATTGCTGACTCTCATTTGACAGACCCTATGTTTTTTCTTCCAACTGAAAAAAATAGCATTTAAAAAACAGTGATAAATGACAAGTTAAAAAATTTATCTTCCTCAGTTTCCATCAAATTTAGGTTGCCAAATTTTTACATATTTTTGATCACAGATTATGTAAGAATGAAAGAAAGAAAGAAAAGAAACTGCAAACATAACTTTCAGAAGTGACAATGAAGTTACGTATAGGACCCTTGAGAGAAAATCCTAATTAATGTGCTTGGTTTTCCAAGCTTTAAGATTAAATCTAATGCTAACAAACGCAAGAAGACCCCAATCATCTGAAAAGAGTCAAGATTTTTCTTTCTTTAGTAGTAAAAACAACAACAACAACATCCTTCCTTCCTTCCTTCCTTTTTCCTTCCATAAACATCAGCAATGCATTTCTTATAAACTTATATAAAAAACTCGGATATTGTTATGGCTGCACCAATTTCTCTCTTTTTTTAAAAAAAAATAAAATAAACAAGGTTCCAAACATTTAAATGAAAATCTAAAATTCATTAAGAAAATGCAAAGGAAAAAAAAACTGCAAAATATCTCAAGGGTATATATTTGCATACTGGTAATTTTTTTAAAAAACTTAATATAAATGAACTGAGGTCAAATTACTTCAAAACTCATTAGATGTGAGTATACGCCCTGTTTGTTCTCAATTTCATGTTTACGTGCATGGTAAAGGCATTAGACATGTTGTTAATTTAGCAGACATTTATTTACTTATATTTTTAAAAAAATAAATTAGTTGCAGATATATTCATAATAAAAAAAATCTAACACGACACGTACTTAAAGCACCTGTTGCATTCACAGGACAAATGGATGCTTTATCTCAACATCTATTCTTTTTCCAAAAGGTGTAAAAAAAAATGTACATCTACAACATAGATCTATATTAAAGTCCCACATTGCCACCGTCAAAACCACCAATATGCATGCACGCTTGCTTGCATGCATGCATGTATGTATGTACGTATGTATGTGGTTTACGCACCACGTCATCTATAAATATGAATAGAAACCCAATTTGTTTGCAACCAACTCAATAAGAAGAAGAAAAAAAAAGCATGAAAATATAAGTTGGTACAAAAAAACGGATGGAGATTGGAAAACACAAAATGTTCTTTGAGAACATCATCTTGAGGAATAAGAAGCTTCTCGGTTTTGTGCTGATAATGGTTTATCTAGGTTTCTTATATAAATACAATATGCAAAAAATAAATATATTCTGATGCACCAAAGGACCCTTGTGCCCCCCCATCCTCCCTCCTTTCCCAACTCCTTCTTCTCCTCCTCCTCCTCCAAACTCATACATTGTGCAAGTAAGACCTATTTTTCAGAATATATAACTGCAATACTGTCAGCATCAATTTCCAGTTGTCGTTGGAACATTCCAAGCATAAACATCAGAACGACATTTCATACACACACATATACACGTCAAAGGAATGTCAACTAAAAGTGGATCGGCGTGAACAACAAGCACATTCTTGGACACACACCATCTTATTGCCTCTGTCTTGATTTACAAGGTAAAGGAGAGAAAATAGTGTTGAAAAGATGCTTAGAATCCTAAACACGTACAACACATCAAAAGACAACGAGTAGCTAAGGAGAAACTCTGTTGTTAGTCACGACAGGTTTGGCCTCCGATGACTTATAATTCGCTACTTCAATTTACATTTGTTTTCTACTTTCTTTTTTTTCTTCTTCTTCCCTTTGTCTCTTGTGTTTTTCATGAACTTTTTTTCGACTTTTGACTGATTACTACAAAAAAAAAAGAACTTCGAAGACTTTTTTTACAATGCAAATGTAACATACTCGAGGTAGAAATAGATTTATGTTTATGAAGTTTTCTAAAGTAATGCAGACTTACAGACTTCGTAACATTTTCTCGCAACATAGACGCGTCGTGTACAAGGTCATGATCGTGGCTCTATCGCCAAATTTTAACCCACATTAGGAAGCGAGATTATAACGGCATTGTTTAGCATTCCAGACAATTTCAGCGAGAACACACGATATGCACTCAGCTATACGAGTGCATGCTCATCAAAGCTGTACAACACCGTGCTAAACCATGCACGAAAAATATGCTAAGTTTGACATTCATAGCAGAATTTGTTCATTTTGTTGGAATGGTTCAACATAAATATCTTTGTGCAAATATGAGATTAATGGGTATGTGACAGAAAATGCTTTTGGAGTATGGTTGGGACAGTTTGCTTGCAAGGACAGATTTTAGTCTAAACATTTTTAAACCGATGACAGAAAGCTATTGTCCTACACCAACTTGAAGTAAACTGTGCAGCAGTGCCATCTTAATGTGGGGGGCAACTGGGCCCTGGCCCAGGGCCTCCGTCTAAACTAGGGCCTCAGTCAGTTAATTGTCACTATTTTCTGTATTTTTCAATTTTTAATTTCAATTTATCCGACATCAAAAACATTTTACTAGTTTAAAAAATAGGCCTATTCACTTATGTGAATAATTGTTCTGTTCCAATATATACAATGGAAATCATCATGGAATCGTCAATATTTTTTATATATAGAACACTGGTTCCTTGGGGGAAACATGAGTTCATTTGTAAGGCATGGTTGGGGGCCTAAAATAAATCTTGTGCCAGGGGTCACAAAAGACTTAAAGATGGCCCTGCTGGGCAGGGCGTTTTACTTCGATAGGCGTGACCCACTCTAACGAAATTAGCGAGATTTTTGCACGGACCGATTTATATTACTTGTCATTTGTACTTAGGGCGGTAAGTCAATAGAACTTTCACAGGGGATTTTATGCATGAAAATAAACTTGTATTTCGGGGCACTGAGTTTTCTGACAATGCATTATTTCAGCTGCGCTAGAAGACGTTGAAATTGTTATTGGGTTTATATTGGGTTTTGACTATGCATTTGACATGCTGCAATTCAAATAGTGTCCATCTGTCACATACCATCTTGGCTACTTGCAGAGAATTTTTTTCAAATAATAATAATAATAATAATAATAATTAATAATAATAATTAATAATAATAATAATAATAATAATAATAATAATAATAATAATAATAATAATAATAATAATAATAATAATAATAATAATTAATAATAATAATTAATAATAATAATAATAATAATAATAATAATAATAATAATTAATAATAATAATAATAATAATAATAATAATAATAATAATAATAATAATAATAATAATAATAATAATAATAATAATAATAATAATAATAATGTTATCAGCTTTTGTTATTTTGACCATGTACTTTTAGTGTTTGTATGCTGCATTTAGATTATGGCCTCTCTGCAACAGGCCTCCCATGACTGTTTGCAGAGTATGGTATATGTATGCAGCTACGTAATTACTAAGGTGATTGCATTACGCGATTTGGTTATGTTAAGAAAAAAAATGCACGAGCCTGTACCCAGTTTACGAAAAAAATAATGAAGACAATAAAAAATGTTATGACAGTGACAAACAACTAAAGCCAATTGTCATTTGTCTAAATGTAACTTAACTAATTGCCAATTTTTTGCTTATTATGTGGCATGGAGGACAACGAATTGTTTGCATTACACTTCCAAAAAATATGAGGGTAAAAACTGCGACTTGATAAGGAAAATGATGCAGTAGAAAAACAAGACAAACTGAATGGGCAGAAAAATGTCAACTTATTTGTTGCCACCAGTTGCGTGAGCACGTACATCGAATAGAATAATCACTTGCCACTAGTCTAGACTACAGAATGTTAACATAAAAGTTACTAACATCAAATGCAATAGTTATCTTTAGAATGAAATAATATTACCATGTCCAATACTGTTACTGCAATAGCAAACTTAAAAAGAACAATATTATTTGTACCCAATTCCACTTAGTAGAAGAATAATTTCTCAGAATTGAATCGGTAGAATGTAATGTACTTAATTGGTATTGAGTAGTTAAGTGTTATGAAGACAGACAATGTACAAAACATAAAAAACAAGACACCAATAGAATACACCTTTAATTACAACTTGGACCAGCGCATGCATAAGCAAAAAGCATTACCAACCAAAAAAAAAAAACTCAACTCACAAAACAGTTGCTTCAACTCTTACGGAGAACAACACTTTGGAAAAACTCACTAATGGAAAAAAAAACTTATCTACCAACATAAAAATCCACCAAAAAGACAGTAAAGATGCAAAAGAAGAAAAGAGGAAAAAACGAAGAACAGTAATTACTATACAGGTCTGTCTGTTTTAGGTTTGTTTTTGAGACGGTCTTTAAGTCTCAAAAAGAAAAACAAAAAAAAAAACCTAAGACAGACAAATAGCATACACATTTTATTTTTATAAGCTCAGTTTGTTTATAGGGGTACAAAACTCTGGGGTAAAGGAGAGATAACACTTTTTAGCAGGTCCAACCTCTAAACATAAAAAGGTCTCAGGTCAGGTGGTGCTGAATAAGCGCCAAATTGAACAAATGCCAAACTGAATGAATCATTTCTTGAATCCTTGTGCTTTTCCAAGCTTTTTGGGACTTCTGGGGCCAGTTGAGTGCTCCTGAGGCATTTTAGAGCTTTCAGAGCATTTAAATATTTTCGACTTTTGGCCGTTTTTTGAAAAAAAAAGCCAAAGACTATAGAGTCTTGGCTTTTGGTCCATTTTTTCGAATTTTAAAAGTTCTTTAATAATTGTGCTATTCCAAGCTTTTTGGGACTTCTGGGGCCAGTTGAGCGCTCCTGATGCATTTTTAGAGCGTTAACACTCACTAATACTAAAGGGTAGCTGATTTTTTTTTAAATCAAATATATATATTTATTTATTTTTTTTTTAAAGTTAAATTAGATTTTTCATTTATTGAAATGTTTTTATTTGGAAAATCTTTGCAAAAATAAACAAAAATATTGTTAGTACTAATACTTGTTAAGTTGTTAGTAAATAATTGCAAAATTAGAAGAAAAAAATGTTAATAAAACATTAAAATTTGAAAATAATAAAAGTTTCAAGCAATTTTAATTTAACATTATTTACATAAACAATAGATTTACAGCCTTTTCAGTTCCAAAACGGTTCAGCTCAAGCCATTTTCAGGTTTTTTTTAGAACAAATAATTTTTTTTCTCGATTTTAAATCACTGAAAATAGAATTTCAAAAAATAAATTTCCTCAATTTTCCTGACTTTTTTGGAAATTTTCTGATTCTTTGATTTTTCCAGATTTTCAGGCAACGCTTGCCATATAATTTGTTGTATTTTATTGAGATTTATCAGCAAAAGCATTAACATTGTCTTATTTATATGACCCAATTGTCTAAACAACCAACAGGCTCATAAAACGAATTTAAATTATTTAGTATTTTTGAAAACAGATTATCAATTTTTCCTAATTATCTCTATCACCTTTATAAATCGGGTTTTAATTCAACATAACATTCTAAAATATATTGTGTCCCATGGAAAAAAATCAAAAGTTTGCATCTTTTCCTTTGGTTGAAATATTACTAAATTCTTTTCTTAGTGGATATAATATATACCAAAACAGCAACACTTAAACAAAGTAACAAGCAAGAAAGATATTTTTTTCCCATTAAGTTAAATCACCTGAGGATAAAAAACATCTCTTTAATTCTAATGTCAACTCATCAAGGATTTGCATTTCTCATTGTCATTCGCACAATCATCCTAAAAATGTATATTATATATTCCACAAGTAAAGAAGAAAAAAATGTTCGTAACTTTTCACTGAATTCAAATGTGGTACACACACACATATATAGGCCTACAGTATGTATACTACAGTAGTATATGAATGGAGGAGCTGTATGGATAATGAGTTTAAAAAAAAACTAAAATAACCTATTGAAATGCATCTTTCTTTCTGTTTTTTCTTTCTCTATCTAAGACCTGTCTCTAAATGGATGTCAATACAATAGTAAAAGAAAAATAGAACCATACCCTAGCATTCAGTTAATCTAGATAAAAGCCATGTAGAAGAAGCTTTACAATATGCGCCCCACAAAACTTCCGCTTTGTTTTTGTCACCTTTCTTTAGAGAAATGCATTGCACATTACCAAATTTGACTTCAAATCAACTCTCACAAACATATAAAATGTAACTTTTGAAGTTTTTTTCTTCTTCTCGATATTCAAAATGTCTAGAGAAATATACAGATATTATGAAGAAGAAGAAGAAGAAGAAGAAGAAGAATAACAAGTAAAATCTCTCTAACTTTCAAATACCAGTGAAATAATAAAATCAATTCAAATTCAAGGGGAGAAAAAAAAACGACAAACAGAAAAGAAAAAAAAAGATAAAAGAAAGTTTGAAGCCATTTTTCTAATGAAATATTTCATTTTCACAAAAAAAAAAAAAAAACGAAAACGCATACCAAAGGTTGATCATTACCTGTGTTATATGAATGCACTTACCATGGAAAGTTTTATGATCTCACCGCAAAACAGAGAGTGAAAAACAATTTTTTGTTAAAAAAAAAAGTACGTGCCATCTGTAATCTGAAATAAATGAATAAAATCCAAATAAATGAAACAGTTTTGCAACCGATTATGTGTCACTTCATAAGCCTATTCTAGCATCCCTCATATCCAGACTTGGGGGTTAAAAGTCACAAGTAAATGGAAACTACAACCTAAACAACCGTCACTGGCAGTGAGCACTGTCACGCTTGCTCGTGCGTGTAAATTAAACACATTGCGCGTCCGTTTTTTTTTGTGTTGTGTTGTTCGTCATCTCTGAACTGCAAACACCACTTAACACTGCTGTTGTGTCAAAGGTCAACATTTTCCTAGGGTGCATTCAAAAATGCTTAGCTTTCTTGCATCGATAGCAACATTGCATTTACTATCAGTTTACTAAAAAGATTTAAAGCATCAAAGTGTACAGTAGTAATATGTTGTAAAATATGGTATACCACACAACAAACTGCTACAATTTATGGCAGAATGTAGGTAGAATGTAGAGCTAGCTGTGTTTAACCTTTCGTTACACCGAAAATGTTGTAGCCAATAGGGAAACTACAATGCATCATTTTATTCTTCAAGGTTAGAAAAGGGGTGCATATTAATGACCACTGCCGAAATGAATAACATTCTAGTTGCTTATCACAGTACAAACACTATATAATTGTTGCACACTACTTTGTACAACCATAGTCACCTATAATACAGGCCTGCCATTTTACAACAAAAACAATAAAGGTGCATTCACACTAGGTTGGTTTACAAGCCGCTGGTTGCTGCTTGCTATTAGCAGCAACAGCAAACAGCGGCTGCTTTGGGTTCACACTTCACCAGTCACAGCTGGTATTTTAGTTACACACTGGTAGCAGCAGGAAGGGAGTCACATGACTAGCTGGTAGCTGCTAAAGTTGGACATGGTCAACTTCACCAGCCACTGTTAAAATCATTAGCGTGCAGGAGAACGCAGCTGCTGGTAGCGGTTCACACTATGCTGCTAGCTGGCTACAACCAGCAACCAGCAGCTGATAAACCAACCTAGTGTGAATGCGCCTTAAGAAAAATTGGTCATGCAATTAGGCGATTTTGACTACTAGAGGACGCATTTAAACGTACTTAACAGACAAATTCTCAATACATGATATTTATTCAAAGAGTTATGTGTGAACATCATAACACACCATTAGGATGTGAGGAAATACCTCAAAGGTCACGTACTTGAGTGCTATAATATTTAATCATAACGATGTTAAGCTTTTAAAATTAAGTACTTTAAACAAGTGTATAAACAGCACCAAATGATAATGCAATTCACGACCACAACAAATTTTCCTACGAATCAGAGAAACACAGAAAAACGTCAGAATGTTGTGATAGTCATACCTTAGCATGACACTCCTAGTGTGCTAATCTATCTATCTATCTATCTTCTAATATAATAATTTGCTAAGGGCTGACTCCCTCCTCGGAAACTACACACTCTAGAATGGTGAAAATTAATTACATCTTTAAATGAGCTTCTTAATATGCTACATCAAATTTTCAATTTTCCTCCTTTTATCTCATTATTGTGAAAAATCATCAAATTTCACAAGAACCTCTGAACATATAAAATTGGCAGCCAAGATGTTCGAGATTCAACCCATTGATGTATCACCTCAAGAGCGAACTTTGTACTGGTTCACGAACAGCCCTAGGACAGTTTGTGAAGCCCCATCTAAACGGGGTTCTGTTTCCAAACTGGTCTCAAACTGTTCGAAAACTGTTATAGAACGGTTCCCGAGCTTGGTCTATACGCGGCTTAAAAAGTCGTTCTACTGCAGGTGTTATGCCTGCTAAAGAAATTTAAAAATATGTTAAGTAGAAGTTTCCAAACGACCCACACAAAGTCAAAGAGCAAACGTACTTCCTCTTTCATCAGTTTCCAAAGCAATTTTTAATTTCATATATTAAAAGCCTATCAAATTGTTAACATTTTATAAATTTATTATTAAATTATTTGTCTAATGTTTTCACAAAGAAAGTAGAAAAATGTAAACTAATATAACTATTATAATTTATAAATAAAGTAAACTTCCTTCAGAAAATTATACATTGTTCACTCGAACTTAATTGCTTACATAGAATAGAATATAAAATACTAGTAGGCCAAATGCCTCGAGAATAAATAAACAAGCGATTGAATTGATTCAGTCATGCCTATAATTAATATGGAACCCCCTCATATTAATTTTTTTTACATTTCTACTTGAAGAAAGAAGAAATGCTTTATGAAAACGACTACGAGAAGACTACCAGTACAGCAAATAATTTAAAATTGCATATACTACCCTAACAGGAAATTGAGTTAAAAAAACATGCATAAGTGTTTGACAAATATATTTTCAATCAAACAGGAACACTAAGGAAGAATGTGATTGATCTAAGATTCTTCTCCATCTCTGCCAACCGTTCTCAGAAGAAGAAGAAGAAGAAAAAAACATTTTCAAAACATTGACGTTGACGAAAAAAGCACCTTCTTCCCACCCTCTTCCCTGGCCTTTTTTTCTTCTTCTACTTCTCCTACAAAAACCTTATTTGATTTCTTAACATCTTCCAATATACAGAGTGTTCCTTAAGTCTGTAACCATAGGACACACACAGCTGTGGTCTGTATACACTCTTGTTTAATTCAGTTTAGCGCACTTGCAATCAGCTTGAGAGCAATGTGGAATGGTGGACAACTCTCGAATGATTGTCATTTAGAGAAAGTTCAGACCTTATCGTCAAATTGAAGTCGTCTCAGCAAGGGCAAAATTATACACAAGTTCTAGTTCTAAATTACTTTAATATTCTTTGGATACCTATGCAACAATCTATTAATGCAATGTTTTCTGCAGCAAACAAACGTTCAAGAAGGCCCAAAAGCTTTATTATACTATATGGTTAGTTAATGATTTCAATTTAAGTTCATCAAGCAAGAAGGTTAAGGTTGATTCACCATTATATGGGATGTGACCGTCACGTCAATTTTGCAGTTGATTCACTCTGTACATCACCGTCACTGAACGTACCATCAACGTCACGTCAAACAACGTTTCGTCGTCCACGTCGTACTGAAATGTATGGCTGTGACGACGCCGGTCACAAATTCACACTTTAAGAATAGACCGTCAACGTCATGGACCACCACGACCATCAACGTCAAAACATTCTTTTCAAGAATGTCCAACATCATGTCAAATCATTCTTACAACATTTTTATTTAAGTTGACATAAGCATTGTCGATTTGCGTGGACTTTATTTCTCCTGTGTTAACCAACTTCCCCATAACCTATAAAGGTCTGATATTTTGTACACAGCAACCTCTACTATTGCGACTTGTTAATCTATGAAATTTTAGCGGATCCTCGAATGACCTGTCCAGGATCCGTTATAGGAGGGGCAGACTACCTTAAATCTTAAGATACCCTGATTCTCATGATGATTCCACTACCGACACCAGCACTGCCAGAGACAGTGACGACTCCCAGTGAGATACTGATGGCCACCCCCCTTTCAGCTTCTCTCTTACCAATGACGACTAAATCACCTGAACCGAACATTTGAACTCTTATAACAGACCTGTTAATCACAACCTAGTGCATACATCCCAGCTGCTAACCTAGAGATAATCTGTTTATGTGGTACTGAGTAGGGGTATGGGCCTCTAGGCTATTGTCTACCTTCGCGGTGAAGGCCCTTCTTGTTAAGACTGTTGTACACCAACTGATATATGTGGCCTAAAGCCTATCGTGCGGGCTGGCAGTAGTTAGATTTGCAACTTACCTTAAATAACGTACTTTACAACAAAATAAAAAATTACACTTCTGCAGTCCCCAAAACAAAAAACATGTCTTAGTATAACGTCGGTTAAGAAGTGCTACCACGTAACTAACAAAATATAAATTTTAAAAGAGGAACAAAAAACGTTATAATGCAAATTTAAGGTTTTGTTACACAATTTTTTTTTTGCTAACAAAATTATTTTGACGTTTTTTTGAGCCATAATTAATATAATTATGTTATGCACATGACACCACAAACAATTTTTTTTCCTAAATATTTGCGAAATCACATTAAATGGATTTGTACACTCTCTATCAGATATCTCTACCAGTCAATACATATTTAAAATAATTTTTTGTTTATTTCGCGACATTTTCACTAACGATGCACTTCTTTTTTATGATTTTTTTATGCCAAAACTTCAAAAGCACCAAAAATGTCACTTACATGGTATCACCATATAATGTGAATCGACCTTTACACTGTCAGAATACATGTATTTAAGAAATCTTGCAACCTCATTGCTGAACCTTTTCTATTTCTTGAACTTCTGTCTCTGATTCAGATGTAACTTGAGTAGGATTACCTGGATGCATTATTTCTTATACTCAAGTGATAACCTAGACACTTGTGTAATACATGAATAACTTCATCATATGGTTACACAATTGTGGAACACCCTATAGAACCGTGGCAACAAGAAGCGACCGTTTTTAGTCTC
The DNA here is from genome assembly GCA_036925085.1 of Brachycybe producta. NCBI lineage: Eukaryota > Metazoa > Arthropoda > Diplopoda > Playtdesmida > Andrognathidae > Brachycybe > Brachycybe producta. The sequence goes on along the minus strand of JAUPFP010000047.1, from coordinate 867,532 downwards.
CAATATCAACGTGCATATCTCTTTAATAGGTCATAAAAATTTCTGTCTTTGGATGCAATATAAAAGACCTATATATGCTATTGGTTAAACAGATCATCTTACCCTTGATTTTATCATTAAAGTTTCTTATTCAACCCTCCCCTCTCTCCGCCTCCTCGCCTACACACAAATAACTAAGCCCATGTTTTTTTTTTCTTCCTTCTTTCCTTTCTTTTACAAACTGAATATATATATATATATATATATATATATATATATATATATATATATATATATATATATATATATATATATATATATATATATATATATATATATATATATTCTATATTATCGTCCTTCAAATCAACATCTTTTTTTCTTAATTCATTTCAAGACAAACAATAACCCCATATTCTTAATTATATTGACGTTTTTTTTTCATTTCCTTTTAGTTTCAAGTGACAAATAAGAGCGATAAAACTGAGCATATATTAATAAGAGGGTGGGGCGAGGGAGAAAGGAAAGCAAAAGCATACTGCATTTTATACAAGTACAGTACATGCAGGTCTATAATAAACCCTCTCTTTCTGCATATGATTAGTGATATGTAAAAAAAAAGTTAATTACCACGTGTTTTATTCATCAATTATGTGCGGGCTTTGCTTGTACTAACATTAAGAGATTCTAACATAACAATACATACATATAATAAACTAAAGAAAGAATAATTTTTCAACAACACTAAGATGGTTATTTCTTCGCTTAAATTTCCATACTAATTTTTTTTTCTTTAGCACCAAACTCCTAAATATAAACTCAATGATGTAATAACATTATTTATCCATCTCATGATGATGATGATGAGGATGAAGAGGAAGACAGAGGAGAAGGCTGAAGACAAAATAAAAAAATCTTACGTCGGTGTTTTATGTCTTCTTTGAAGAAAAGATGTAAAAAGAAAAGAAAGAATAAAGGAAAGAAACATAGAGAGCCAAGCAAATAAAACCTGCAAATTTTTTTTTGTGTGTCAAAAATGTGTGAACAAATAATGAAGAAAATGTTTTGAATCATTTGAATATTTGATGTCAGTATTTTGCAAATACAGAATTATGTGTTTGACTAGAAAAGAAAAAAAGATTACCCCTCTTAAATAATTTAATTAAGTTAGTTACATATTATTCTTATAAGTAAATTACAATACGATTGTTGTTTTAAATAATGCCATGTTCTTACAGTAGATTGCAAGTCAAAATGGAAAAACAGTCATTTTGTAAATTCATTAGTTATTTTTATTTATTTATTGTATAGTACTATTTCAATTACAATTACAATTACAACTACAATTACAATTACAATTAGTACTCTGCTAGCAGCCAAATAGGCCTATAGCAGATTATTAGTATATTTTTATAATTCAGTAGTAAGTCTAAAAAATGACAAGCTTTTTTAGACATTGTGCAAAATGCCTCAACAAGCCAATCTAGACATTTTCTTACATATTGTTGTCTTAAATGTTTTGCGTCAGTTACATTTAATTGCTTACAATCTTTGCCAACGTGTAGAGTTATAAAAAAATTGGTCGTTTTACAAATTGACTAGTAGATTTGCAGACTGACTGATATTCCACTTTAATGATAACATGTATAGATAAATTGGGTCGTTCATATTTTCAAATCCATACACAAGAGAAAGAAAGAGAACTTCAAATGCCAAGAAAAGATTAAGAAAATACTGCGTTCAAAATTTAATACTTGCTGTAAAAATTTGAAGAAGAAGAAGAAAGACACTAGGTGCCTTCCTTCGTCATAATAATTATGCATATCTTTGCCGCGTTTATTAATTGGATTGGAGTCTTAGCTAATGTCATCAGCATATTTTACCGCAGTCATTATTACAATATATACTAAGCTAACACATACATACATATATGAAGAAACGCGTTGATTCGTTGTTGAGTTTTTCAGAATAAAAAATGTTTTAGAGGGAAAAAAATCCCATAAAAGCATAATAAAGGCCATTCATTTAATAAATGTTATTCATAATAATAATCATCATCATAATAAAAGTGTAGCGCATTCTTCTTATGTTTATTCATAAGAATGAAAAAGCCATCAATAAAAAAACTAATTTCATTGTTTATTAGAAATAATTAAAAAAAAATAACAAATAATTTAGAAGAAAAAAACATTATTAAGTCAGCTATAAAAATTGTTAAATTTTTTTTTTAAAACTCGACATAAACGAATTTCGAAAAACTAAAAAAAATAAATGCAAATAATAAAATGGGTTTTGGTCAGTTCCGAAATAAAGCCATACCCCCCCCCCCCAATTCTCAAATACCTCGTTTTGAACCACAATAAGAAAGAGTAACCATGAACCAGCTTAAAAATAACCGCATAAGTTGAATGTTGACTTGCTTCTTGTCTAGACAAATGCCATCAACACACACAAAAAGAAATCGGCAAAAAAACAAAAACCTCCTGAAAGTAGGCAATCACTGCAAACACATTGTTAGCACTGACTGAATCTCTTGCTTTTTCTTTCAGAGGAAAGAAACATCAAACAAAAATAAAAATGGTTCCAAACCATTAATATTTAATGACGTTTACTACAACACTTACAACATTTTTACGTCCTTTTATGAACCAGAAGATAACACTTATTTTTATGTCTTCTATTGAAATGATAGCGCCTACTTAGATTTAATCAGAAAACTATTGTTTCATAAGTGATGTTTTAATTAGTTTTTTTTATTCGTTATAATTAGAAAATCAATTTAAAAAAAATTGCTTCAAAATCTCCTTTTTATGTTAAAACTAGACAGATTTATAATGTTGATGCCAACGTAAGCCATTGAAATGCAAACTGAAAATCTCACATTTAGTTGATGGTTTAACAAAATGATAAATCTGTCTGCATTTCTTATGACGTCTAAGAAATTAATATTTAATTGCATGTATTATTATGCTGTTCAATTATTCAACGGGTTTGTTACAATGTTTTTTTCACCTTGTACATGTTATTCTTATCTTATGTTGAAGTTATTTGAAAGCTTCGACCATAATTCGTATATTTTTTTTACAAAAACTGATATGACTTTTGCCATTTTCTATCAAAAATCACATTAACGTTTACTTAATTTGAATTAAGAAGCCAGGTCAGGGTTGCCACAGATTTACACTTCTGAAATTTTCTAATTTTTCCAGGTTTTCAATACCATAGTTTGATATTTTCCAGTTTTTTTTTCTTCAAAAACAACTTCGTTCACACTAATAATATAATGGACATCACTATGTTGTACACATTCTGCCCTGCTTGTGGTTCCTGACTTTTTTCGTTGACTTTTCAGGTTTCCAGAGTGTGTGGAAACCCACTTTTTCTCATTTTTTAACTGAATCTTTGCCCCTTCAGTTTTTTTTTTCACAGTTCTGGGCCCCGTTGAGTCCTCCTGAGCCATTTTAATGCATTTAAATGCTCTAAGCATTTATTTTATTTTTTCAATTTTTAGCTTTTTTAATCATTGAAATTTGAAGTTCAGAATATAACTTTCCTGAATTTTCTTAACTTTTTTTTTTACCATTTCGTGACTTTTGAAGGTTTTCCAGGTTTCTTGGCAACCACATTATATCAAATGATATCAGGGCTAGATAAAAACATATTGAGATTTTTTAGAGAAAGAAAAGAGAGAAAGAGAGAGAGAGAGAGAAAGAGAGAGCGAGCGAGAGAGAGAGAGAGAGAGATACATAGAAAAGGAAAAAAGGTAAGAAGAGGGTTCAAGTAAAGGAAGCACTTAAGTAAGTAAACTAAGTCATTCACTGGAAAAGCAAATCAAAAAGAAATGAAACAACATAGAAGACGAAAAAAGCTCGACACAACATGAATGTCTTTTTTTTTTCAATTCTTGCCTCCGTAGAGAAATCATCAGATGGACTTGAGAAAAAAAGAAGTTTCTCCTTCTTCAACGTGTATGTTCCCTTCTATTCTTAGTCTGATAAAAAAAAAGAAAGCCAATCCCAATGGAAAAAATCACTCAAGAAGGTGGAGAAACCATCGCATTATTATAGAGATGGGCTGAGTGTTCACTGGGGAGTCCTCCACAAACCCCCAAATTATAACAAAGAATAGGCAGTGGCCTATATTAATCGTTATATTCATGCATATCTAAAATAATTCTGTTTTCCTATTTTTCAGGTATTTCCTCGATATAGGTTGAACGGTAACGATATGCAAACACTCGTTTTTTTTCCTATTAAATTTCAAATTCAAACATTTATTATCCAATAGACTCCCCGTTTGTTTATTATATTTATGTCAATTCTAGTTCAGCTTTTTTGTTTTGTCATAATGTTTTGTTTACTTTTTTTGTTGCTTGAAAACAGCCTCAACGTAATTTGTATGCGTTTAATTCAGAAAAAAATCCTAAATTTCTCGAATCCGAATCCTAAAAGGTTCTCGAATTCCTTCGAATCCTTCATATAGGAGTCCTATATTATGCGTTAAGAAGATACATATAAATGAAATAATATTAAATATTAAATTATTAATAATAAAAAACAAGTGTGGCACTCGGGGTCGCCACAAGGTGATATTGGCGATCCGGGTACCAACGAAATTGCAACAATCGCCGTTTTTTGTTGGTAGACGCTTTTGTTTGACGTCAATGCAGTTAAAACTAATTTTACCAAAGTCCTTCACAGTTGTTTTTTTTACGTTAGGATACAAAAGATTCGAAAGACAAAAAAAGCGCGAAGATTCAAGTTTTCAAATCTGGAATATTTTTCAAGATACGCGGGAATGTACCATCCCTAAGAAAAAAAATATTAACAAATATTTTCAACAATTTAAACAAAATGGTTCTTTAATTCGTTTGTTATCACCCTCTTTTTATTCGAAAAAAAAAGACAACAGTTCCAATAACGTCAGAAGCTTCTTTTTTATAACAAGGCAGATATACAGTAATATACTGTATGGAATCCGACATCTACACTCCTTTCCCACAAGCTACAAATTAACCAAATTTTTGACAATAATGAATAATTATTATGGTCACCCTTGTGAGGTTCCATATAGAAGAAACCTATTATTTTATTATCACATAAAAGTAGTCTTTGTGCACTTCCGTATTATGTGTACAACATACCAGTTCCTAAGTTACCTTTCACAAGAAATGAGTAGAGAATTTGGGTATTCTTTAGATTAGCAGGCTGGCAGCCACTATGTTTTGAAGGCGCAAAATAAGAAAAAAAATGCCGAACAATCTACCTGCACAGAGGCTAAGCTAAGCTACTATTCGATAGAATTTCCGAGAAATTTATTTTTTAAATTTTTTTTTTAGAAATATAAGAAGCCATTTCAACCATATGAAGGAGAAAAAAATAACCGAAATAATACAAATTCTAATTTAGTTTTAGACTTTTCAACTAATTCTAAAGGAAAACTTCAAAGTAATCTGTAAATAAAAAAAAATACCAGGATGAAAGAAACAAAGAATGAACACTAATGATGACAGAAAAGAAAGCCAAAAAAATAAATAAAAAAATAAATGTATTTGCAGTTGAAATAGACTTTCCAAATACCAACTTATAAGAAGAAATCTGTCTAATGGACACACACACACACACACACACACACACACACACACACACACATAGTGAACCACAATTGAAATTCTTGTCGCAAATTTCATTCTTTTGCCAATTGAGAGCTTAAATCCAAAAAAAAGGGATCTTTTCAAAAGATGTGAAGACTGCGAAGAGAATATGTAGCTTACAATATATACAGGAGTTTAAACTCTTAATATACACGTACACAATGCTAGTGAAAGTGAAAAAGCAAAAAAGTCGTCTTGTGAAACTTTTCAAGCAAACGAATGGACGCCCACTTAATGACATTTTTTTACAGGTGCGTGTGTGCTAATTTCAGGGCTTTTTTTCAGCAAAAAGAAGAAGAAGACCTAAAGTCAAACCTCTGCAAATCCGCTTTGCGACCTGATTTTTTTTTTCTGTTTCTTCTTTTTTTTTCATTTCATCTCTTCTTCTTAGTACTTTTTTTTTCTATATAAAGGTCGTAACTCTTAATTAAGGTATAGCTTGGAAAGAGAGAAAAAAAAGGAGGTGGGTTTGCGATTACAGTAGGACTGACTAAGTAATTCGAACTACTGTTTGAAGAACACTATCTTGAATTGTATGCCATTCTAACCCGTTGTTTTTATATACACACACCTTCTGTCAAATGGTTTCTTTTAAGAACCTATTTCGACTTAAAAGAAACCAAGAGAAAACTAGTTCTATCTCAGGTCCTGCGCTTCCATGTGACGAAATTATTAAACTGTGAAAATCTATTACTATTATCTAATAATGTCAAGTTAGCTATTGCATTTATTTCCACTAGTTGTAGAATATAATATTACTATTAGGAGAAAAGGAATTTCGATATGACAGCACAAACGTGGCCTCCTATTCACTAATAACAGTTTGGTTGGCAATATTAGGTCAACTGCAATTGAGAAAACACCTATCGCCCTACCACTTTACCTAAACCATAAATTTTCCATTTCGAAATGGTATTATTTTGAGGTAAAGCTATAGTTAAATCTATTCTATATCTAGTTAAAATAATAACAAATTTAAGGAAACGCTAAAATAAAAAACTCAAATCCAAAAAGGTTCACAATGAAGTGGAATAATAATCTCCGTGAAAAAAAAATGTTTGCAATGGTCGACCTCAAATCGAAGTATAGAAACCGACTGAATGTAGAGTTTTGTAGCATGCCTGGAACCCGTCCAGGCGGTTCTTTGTTTTGACTGTCTCTTTGTTGGTCCCTGTAGCTTGTGTCGCCTTGTGGTGTGGGGGCTTGTCGGGTCCTCCGAGGACTGTGTCGTCACAGGTCCAACCAAGGCAGATTGGCCTCAGAGACAAACCCTACTAAATGATACAATTTTCTACTCTGAGCTGTACTTCTTCTTTTCTTGTGCAGCTACAATTCATAATTCCTTACCCAATGCAGTAGCATCATTCTTGCGGAATCCACACTTTCTATCCATGCGGAATCCACACTTTCTATCCATGTGGAAACCACGGTCATCAACATCTGACAATCCCAAACTCAGCTTAAGCCCCAGAGCTAACCCGCTCTGGAGATAGCTAGGCTGTGACTGGAGATTACTTAAGGTTGCAGTCAAAACTATCAAGCTGTTTTAAGACCGGAACGAATTGGAAATGGACTGAAATGGAATAACTCAAGTATATGGCCCTAACTTGAGGATTTTAAGGGCAAGAAAAATAAGCCTAACCGAGTGGTGAGAAATCTCTGACTGGTATCAGCCGCCATTTAGACACTCGACTCCTCTAGTTGCAGCGCTTAGCGCTCCAAGGGGTAATAACTATCGGCGAGATCATCACGGACCGTATACCAACCGTATACTCGGCGGAGTGGTCTGGCCTCTGCGGTTCATGGTGATCTACGGAACCTCTTAACCATTAGATGGGCTGTGTTCACCTCTCGGCCTCAGGTTTCGACCAGAGTCGAAGTGGACATGGGTTGGAGGAGGTCACGAGTAGCTCGACTTTCGGGGGAGGGTTCTGAGAATATAATAGTTGTGGATTCACACAACACCAAAAAACCTTACTAGCCCCAATATTAACGAATTGAATAATGAAATTGTGATGAGTGCCACTGCACCAAATGATAATGGAAAAGAACAAACAACCGTTGGAAGATCACTGATTGATCAAAAATTTCAGGAGATATGGCCAACACTTTGCCCTAAGATCACAGCAGACTCAGAACGATTGTTAAAAGAGTATTGCGAATTAAACACAGCTGTATCTACTAGCATTAAACTAAAGCTTAAGGCGACTTATTACAACGAATTAGAGCAGCAAACCAGGTTAGATTTGATGAATAAATTAAAATTAGATCTACTAGGGAGCTCGGGGCACTTCAGATCCAGATCCCAAAGCTTGGGTACAACAAGAAGTCAGGGGGGATCAGAAGTACAGTCCGTCAATTCACAAGAACCTAACCACAAACGTGGCCTATCAGGAAAACGAAGACAATTTGAACAAGGGGACAAAGACGATGAAGCCGAAATTGTAGTGGTCGCAGACGATGACAGTGCGGAAGAAGACCCATTTCAAATGTTGTCTAAGTCTCCTCAGAGAATTTTATAAGCACGTCGATACTATTCGAGGAGCAATCACGAGAGAAAATAACAATAAGATATATTTTAATAGGACAGAACAGTTGCAGGCATTTGCAGGCTTGGGATAATGATGGGGTAATAAAGATATTTGGGATAGTGGGAGAAATTAACCACACAAGAAATTAAATTAACGAAACTCGGGGATAAGGGCAATAAACAACATTTAGTACATGCAGATAACTCCTCGGCCAAAGTACCTATTATGGCAGAAACATATGCAGCCCAGGTCTTAAAACCCCAACAAGAAATAGGTACACGCATTGTAACCAGAATGTATGATAAGGCAATAAAGAAGCCATTAGAAAAGAAAAGTAAAGATACCGACTTTACGATCCTTGTACGCTCTGGGGAAGATAAAGTTACCCCTAAATTAACTAGGGAGGACCTTCAGCGGAAAATTTCCATCAACGAAAAAAATAAGGAAAGCTAGGAATGGAGCCCTAGTTATTGTAGCACAAAATGAGCAGAAGAGGAATCGACTTCTAGAAAAATTAAAAAACATAAGAGAATATTCGGTTACAAAAGTTAAGACGAAAGCGCCAAAAATAATGATAACAGGGATTGATTCTGAAAAATCTAAGACAGAAATCATAGATGAAATCTTGTGCTCTAATGCCGGTATAATAGAAGTAGGGGGCCCGAAAAATTTAAAAAAGGGTTCAATATAGTACACGAAGGAACACATGTAGGAACCCGGAGAGGAAAAATATAATTGCTGAAGTCTCTACCGTAATTTACAGAGCATGTGCAAAGGAATGGAAGATCTGCCTGGGGTGGGCAAGGCTCAACGTCGAGGAACACATCGATGTCCTACAATGTTACAAATGTAACGAGTACGGCCATAGGGCAGGGGAATGTACAGTGAAATTCAAACGATGCATTAACTGTGGTGGGGATCACCTGATAAATGAATGCCGAGCTGAACTTTTGGATTGCAGTAACTGTAATAAAAGAGGTCTGGAACCGCGATGCCACAGCACAACGGATAAAAAGTGCCCTATCTATCTACAAATGCGCGATAGAGGCAGATCACTAATCAATTATTGCAGATTAACCTCGGGAGGGGCAAAGACGCAGAATCATGCCTGGAAAAATCTTGTGGAGAATATGATATCTTATGTATTCAGGAACCTCACCCGGGCATAGTAAAAAGACAGACTTTTATGGGGGGATCTATAATAAAATGTGACGAACATCCTAAGGTAGTTACAATTATTAGAGGGAGAAAAATTCCAAGGTACGGTCATCTCTAAATACCTCACTTCTAATATGGTAGTAGTTAAGGGTGAGTTTGAGGGGGCAGTCTTTTACATCATAAATGTTTATATAGAACCAAATAGAAACATAGACGAGATTTTAAACTCTATAATTAATATCATTAATGTCATTAATTCTCCTACTCTCTTGGTTGGAGATTTTAATGCGAAGCACCAATATGGGGCTCGCATGATGCGGATCGTAGAGGCAATGCTTGCCTAGAATTTGCCGTCGCTAGTAACTTTGACATACTTAATAATCCCTGTTGGGGCCAACCTTTCTTTCCACAAATGGACAAGGTTGGATAGACCTCTCACTGTCATTGAAACTTGAAGTCTTAAACTATAAGGTACTACCCGTGGAGACGATGAGCGACCACAGATATATATGTATGCAAATCCCGGCAAAAAGAGAACAGCCATGTGTAATTGCCACTAAGTTTAAGTGGAAAAAAGCTAATTGGGATTTATTTAACTTGGAAATGATTGATTTCAGCAGAGAAAGAGGAATGTTATCATCACCTATAGACTTGGAGGTCGAAGCCATACAGAGTGCTATAACGTCTGCCTGTTATAGTTCTATGGATACTTATAATTTTAGACCTAAAAATAGTTGCACATGGTGGACCCCCTCTCTTCAGTGTATGAACACAGAAGTGAGGAGGGCAAGAAAACATTATCAAAAAGCCATCGGTAACAACAATAAGGCAAGATTGGGGCTCTCTTTAAAACACTTAGAAATAAATTTAAGACTGAAATCAAGCTAACTAAAACCGCCTCAGGGAAAGAAAATTGTCGAACAACCGCAGCCAAAGATGTATGTCTACCGTATAAGATTCTCTCAGGTAGAACTAGACCGGTTCAGATAGTTAAAACTATTAAAAAACCAGATGGTCATTGGACAACAGGGGAGACAGACACAATGTCTTTCTTAATAAAGGAATACTTTCCGATAGATAATTCTAATGAAGATTCACAGGCACAAACTATAATCAGGAGGGAATCAGAGTCAAGTTATAATAATTCCTATGACGATTTGCCATTCTCCCAGAGTGAGGTAAGAAACGCTATTGAGGCAATTAATATTAATAAAGCTCCCGGAGGAGATAATATCCCTCCATGAGTTATAGCACACTTTGGGAGTAACTGTGGAGAATATCTTGTTACTCTTTTCAATACGTGCATGGTTCAGGGGACTTTCCCTACACCATGGAAAACTGCAAAGGTAGTATGGGTCCCTAAGCCTAACGATGATAAGGTTAGGCCTTCTCCCATGTTTAGGGAAGCTATTTGATCGCTCATGTTCCAAGCGCCTAAGTTATTTCTTAGAGAAGAATAACCATCTGTCTAATGAACAATTTGGATTTAGGGAGGGAAAAGATAATACACCAGGATTGTTTTCGTTTTCATGACATAGTTACCTCTCAGAGGTCAAAAAAGTGACATACCTTGGTAATATCGCTAGATATTAGGAATGCTTTTAATAATGCCTGGCCTCCGGTTATACTCCACCATCTCCGCAAATTTAGATGTCATCGTAACTTATTTAATATAGTTCGATCATTTTTTCAGAACCGAAAAATCATAGCTGGTTCTGTTATGAGTGCGACTAACATGGGTTGCCCCCAGGGATCTTGTTTAGGCCCTGTCCTATGGCTAATATTAATGGAAGGGTGGTTTGCGGCGATTAGGAATGTTTTAAAAGAAGATGACTTTATGCAATCTTTTGCGGATGATGCGATCCTATTCCTTAGTGGGAAATCTGCCAAAGAAATAGAAAGTAAGGCAAAGACGATATTGAACATGTGTTCTACATGGGCAGACCATTATAAACTTCAATTTTCAACACCAAAAATCACTGCCTTATTTTTCCTAGCCACAAATATTAAGATGGGCCCGGTAATCCGCATGAATGGATGTATAATATCCCTGAGTCCCAGTATTAAATACCTGGGTCTTTACTGGGACTCAAAGTTTTTATGGATTGACCATATAAAATATATTCAAAGGAAGGGACTATTTATGGCGACGAAATTATTTTACATCTGTGGAAGGAATTGGGGGTGTCTCCCTGGTCCCTTAGGAGAATCTACCTTGCGGTTATAGAGCGAATGGTTCTATACGGGGCGGATCTCTGGGGCCAAAGAGGGAGAGACTCTAGGATTAGTAATAGATTAGATGCTATTCAGAGACCTTTTCTACTAGCTATAACTAGATTGTATAGAACTACTGCTAATAAATCCTTACAAGTGTTAGCAAAATGTGCCCCTCTCTGGATCCTGGCCGAAGAAAGGTATAACTTAGCTACTAAATTAATAACATATAGTTGTAATATTGAGGCTCTAACAGGATTTACTATGAGGCAACACCCGGGGATTACTGAAAAGTATGACTTAGAAACCTGGGATGAGTCTTGTTTGGATAAGCACGAGTTACAATGCTTTACCGACGGTTCAAAAAAAGACGGTAGAGTAGGGTCAGCCGCAGTAATTTATCGGAATGGGGATATTATTAAGCAATGGAGGGGGCGCCTCCCTGGAGAATGTTCTATTTTTCAAGCAGAAGTCTTTGCTTTGTATATGGCGGGTACCCTCTTGTTGCAAATAGGAGGAGGGAATCTGCATATCTCAATTGCATCTGATTCGCAAGCAGCTTTAACCGCAGTTTCAAAAATTGGGGAAAATAAAGAGTATGCCTAACAAGCTCATCAAAATATCGATGAGTTAGTAAAGAGGGGAAATAAAATTAAGTTATATTAGATTAAGGCGCATGCAGGCCACCAGGGTAACGAGATAGCAGGTTCCTATGCAAAGACCAGCACTGGAAATATATCCTGTCTAACTATAAAGAAACCAACATCTTGGTTTAAGTCATCACCCAAAACCCAGATGTTGGTAAGATGGAAAGAGGATTGGAATCAATCAACGAAAGGTAGAGAGACCTACCAGTGGGTCCCCGAACCAGCCCTAGAGGGACATATATTCTCTGGGCCTATAACCCAAATTATGACTGGCCATGGTTCCTTTAACCAATATTTGGATCGTTTTAACTTACTAAAAATTGGGGCCACAAATCAATGTGGATGCCTAGAGTCTGAGGATACAGTCGACCATGTGCTGTGGAATTGCTCTCTACCTTGTAGAGTAGAAGCAAAAGAATTCATAAGGAAAGAAATTATTAATGCCGGACTTCAACGGCCATGCAATAAAACAGACCCAGTGGACTCCTGTCTCATTAGACATTTCCTAAGATTCTGTAGGGAGGTGGAAGTTATAGTGTAACCATAACTTTATAATTATACATTCTCTCATTTTCTGTATCAAGTGGATGTACGACTGGGTTTTTATGCCATCTGGCTTTTCCCAGTCATAACGACAGACGGAAGATGAATGCATGACTGGGTTTTTATGCCTATGGCTTTTTCCAGTCATGACCACAGGACACCCTTATACATACACACGTAGTAACCGAAAAGCCATGTTATAATTGCCTAGATAGATAATATTGCTAGTGTAATTACACCCTAAATCTCTCCGGCAGGTGGGGCATCATATAAATAAACTTTCCTGTCTCTTTGATGGGTGGCTGGTCCTAGACCATCCGGTTGAGTTATGATCGTGCGACGCTCCACATGCTCCGTGCTCGGGCTCTTTGACCTGCCAATTGATCCAGGTCTACTTGTTGACCTGGATGTGTGGCCCTTGGTCGCGCCTCCGCTTCTAGTTGGAGTCGAACTCCCTGGCATTGTCGATTCTGGTTGTTTTAGGGTTTCCGTGTAGACGGGATTCCCGAGTTCCCACAATTTAAAGAGACAGCGATGACTACACCTCCCAGAGGTGTTAGCGAAGAAAAAGACACTTTCATTGGCAATGAACTGGTTTATTTTATAAGATAATGCGATACATTATGAAGCAATGTAAAATAATACACACTGTTTCTACTTCAAAAAGTCCAAAGACTACTTTGGCTTAGGGTATTCTCACGCTCGATTTTCTCTAGCGCGGAGGGAAACACTCTGTTCCCTCAAATTCTCTGCCTACTGTACTCTCAAGGGTACCTTGTGTGCTTGTTTTGTTACTTCGGCCCTTAGGAGAGGCCACCTGTGACCATGGGTTGCCCATCTGTTGGACTGACCAATGACGAAATATGTAAATGATTTCAGAAAAATTATCTGGGCTTGTCCAGTGTCATTGGGCATGAGAAAAAGTAATTGCCTCTTCATTAATTGTTTCCATGTGTGCCGGCGAAGGACTCTTTCACTTTTGGGGCAGCTGTCTTAGGGCCATCTGGGCACCAGGGGGGCCAAACACAGGAAGGCATGGTAAGTGATATCCCTCACACACGTATGTGCTGACACATGTATAAGGGGTGTCACACAACCCGTTCTTTGACGGAGGCCCATCCGTGGGCATCAAATTAATTTTGTTTAATTAAAAGCCCTGTACTTCCCAAATTGAAAGGTAGGAGGAATCCCCGGGACTCCCCACTTGATCCGTCTGACGATCCCTTCAAAAAACTTGATCAAGCACACCATGCAACCTACTGCTGCCTAGAATAAACAACAGAACTAGTCAAGAAACTTTATACAAACAAATTCTTCAACAAGTCGTAAAATTGTAGTACAATACTATTACATATAAACAAACTCTGCCGATAGATGCTTACATCATCTGAGGTCGGCTAGAAACCATTGCCTTGTCACTCGATATGACGATAAATCTTTATTACTTGAGGAAGGCTTTTCTCTAACTTCTTACTCTAGTTGCAAAGGAGTAAAACTACAACAAAACAAAATAACAAAGTATGATCCTCTAGACAAGCATACAAGCATAGCTAAACAGTTCATTAGGCATGTGCAATATGTTCCGAATCTGTTTACTATAGGGTTCTCAACTCGTCTCTCTTGGTCAAAGTTTACGTGCGTAAACATCCCTCGCCAATCATGCAGGCATTGGATTCTAATATATTATTTAATTACACACCATCCATTCTAGCATCTAGATGATTCTCACTCTAGTGTTCCTGCTCTTTCTCCTGGCGGCCTTCACGTGTGGCTCCTTCATTGTCCTCTCTCCCTGGCCTACTGCTGGCCCGCTGTTGGATGGTACTAAAACACGGTGCAGAGTGGCACTGACCCCATAATAGCATTAGTCACTTGATTGTACAATGTTTTCCTTAAAATCTGATACAGCGGCTAACCAATAGTAGCCAATACTCATAAATTGCAACATGTCGGGTCGGATCGCATAAACAAAGAACTGCCTTATTGGCCTTGCTCTGTATAGTGCATGCCACCCACGCTCCCAGTGTCAGCTTACACTGGAACATCGTGTGATGATCCGTGTCCGTCGTGAAACTCTTCACATGGACAACCGCAACTTCTCTGTCCACTGACAGCACGAACACCTTCTCCCGGAATACGAGGCATCAACCCACGTGGGTTGTAGCATCCCAGATACTGTAGCCTCCTGGGCACCGCGTCTCGGTGCAAACATACCAAGAGGTTATTCAATAACAATGCTCTTTCTGGGCGCACCTGCGGATCCAGTCTTGCCACTGGCGTAGCCGTAGCTCCTTCCCTCAAAGTTGTACCCCTCGGGCACTCTTCGGACGTTACCAATGATGGTACAGGCAGCCCCGTTGCTGGGGATCCATTTGGGTTGCCACATCCTTCTTATACATCTGCGCTTGCTGTGTGAGGGCCTCCAGCTGGGTCATCAAACTCTCCTTGGAGTGTCCTTTCAAAATGATCGTCTCCTTAGCTTCGCACATGAGCGTCGACTGCTGCAGAGTGTCTGCTTGATGTTCTACCACTCTCACCTCTCCACTGGGTGGAAGACAGTCCCCTGCAAGGGCGTCTATGGACAGAATTCGGACATGCCATCCTGGGCTATGATGAAAAAACATCTTAACTACATTCCTTAGTTGTGTTCTTACATGTCCTTCCGTCGGTCCTCCCAGGGGTCTACTCCAGGAATGCCATCCCAAACCAGGAAGCATACTGGGATGGAGGAGTTGACCAATTTCTGTTGTCCCTGGCCCTTCTCGTGGTAGGTCTTGGAGTGCTCTGAGGTCGAAGAGCAACATCCAGTGATTTCCAGTGACTCTTTCGCTTTTTTGGCACCTGTCTTAGGGCCATCTGGGCACCAGGGGGACCAAACTCAAGGAGGCATGGTAAATGATATCTCTCACACACGTGTGTGCCAACACATGTGTAAAGGGTGTCACAGTTTGATATTAGGATCAAACTTTAAATCTTACTTCAAGGAAACGACACCATTTTTCACAAAGAAAGCATTCATTGTAATGCAATAAAACATTTTTATATGCTAATAATACTACATTTTGATCATTACTTGTAAGGAAATCTTTCTTTAATTAAACACCCCTAAGAAAAATTTTATAACACCCAGCAACTCCCATTCCCGCCAAAACCATAGCTTGGGGGGTAAACAACTCCTGCTTGTCCCTCCCTCTCCTCTGACTCACACTTCTGATACACATCGAAGTGGCGGAGTGATACACTTAGGACCATAGTCACTTGGACCTGGTTACACCTCGTAAGTGTACACAGGTCCAAGGTACAAAAAGACCGTGTTCCTCTTTTTTCCTCGTCCTTGTTTTTGCTCTCTTTTGTACTATGTAGATATTTATCCGTATCACATCATGGACATGAGGACGCACCTTTGATTATCAAATTCATTCTTGTAAACAAGTATTTCCGTACAAAAATGAATAAAGTGTTATAATGGAAATCTGCGTTGTCTTCATGTTTGGTAACAATTAACTTCTCTACAGAGGCCAGAGTCATCATAAGGCAGGAGACATACGATCCTGAAGAAGCTACAACATCTTCTATCGGTAACAACAACAGAAGCAATCAGCATTGACCGAGAGAAGGATGGCCACCATCCTTCTGCATCGATTTCACCCCCATGCAGTAGGATGATAGTAATCCAACTCCATCCGGCTATTTCTGTAACTCGGATCTTCTTCGTGCGGTCACCGCGCGATACAGAAAAGAAACGAGTCGCAGAAGACACCATCTATAAGTCGGTAAAATTAGGAGGTCGATGTCAAAAGCTCACAATTTGTAATTGAAAAGAGTGTGAGGGTTATATGTTTTCATTGTCCTGCTTCCTATACAACATTAGGTCACGTCCTCCTATGCTAACATAAGCTATGACAGTCCCTTCCCACTTCTCTCATTTTCTAGTTATCTCGCTTTAAAAAGCTTACTGTTTACTGAGCTTTACTGTTCCCAATAAAATATACTGTATGCGATTTATATTAAACGATTAAATTAATTGCTTTTTTTCTAAATTATGAAATTAAATAGACCCATTCTTTGTATTTTGCAGAATGATAGAAATCTAAGTTTATTTTTTGAAGCACTTGGTCCCGTTCCCGAGTTATATCACCCAGAACAAATTTTAAAAATTTAAACTCATAATTACACATTATTAGATAAGTCTATAGACTTGGTTTTTGACCCATTTTCCAAGCTTTTTTAGACATTTTAGAGCTTTTAGAGTATTTAAATATTTTTCGACTTTTGGCCGTTTTTTGAAAAAAAATCCAAATCTGTAGACTCATTTTCAGCAGAGGGGTCACTGTGATTGGTTAAAATTTGTTCTATTCCTGAAATGGGGTAGGTTCTGGAAATATGAAAATATACTGGTGGACCAGATTCAGTGAAATTTAGAGAACTTCTCATGAGGCTTATAAAATCAAGGCTGGACACGATGCAGCCCATGGGCCATACATTGCACATGTTTTTGGGAGGGCCCCGGGGCACTGGGAATTTTTCCCATTTCCTTGTGGCTCAGTCTGGGCTGTTTGGATTGAAATTGAAGTTGAAATTGAAGTTGAAATTGAAATTGAAATTGAAGTTGAAATTGAAGTAAAAATTGAAGTTGAAATTGAAGTTGAAATTGAAGTGGAAATTGAAGTTGAAATTGAAGTTGAAATTGAAGTTGAAATTGAAGTTGAAATTGAAGTTGAAATTGAAGTTGAAATTGAAGTTGAAATTGAAGTTGAAATTGAAGTTGAAATTGAAGTTGAAATTGAAGTTGAAATTGAAGTTGAAATTGAAGTTGAAATTGAAGTTGAAATTGAAGTTGAAATTGAAGTTGAATTTGAAGTTGAAAATGAAGTTGAAAATGAAGTTGAAATTGAAGTTGAAATTAAAGTTAAAATTGAAGTGAAAATTGAAGTGAAAATTGAAGTTGAAATTGTATTTGAAATTTTCGCCCCATTTCTGCAGTAGTGTATAGTCTTTTTGTGCTCTTTAATAGCAACAAAGGTCCAAAAAAATATAATTCAAGAATTTGTTAAAATTATTGAAATTCTTGGGGCGACTGAATAAACGCCAAATTGAACAAACGAAAAACTGAATAAGCGCCAAATGAAACAAACGCCAAACTGAATAACCGCCAAATTTTTGGCTTTTATTGTTTGGCGTTTCTTCCAATTGGCGCATATTCAGTTTGGCGTTTGTTCAATTTGGCTCTTATTCAGTTTGGCGTTTGTTCCATTTGCCGTTTATTAAGTATGGCGTTTGTTCCATTTGGCGCTTATTCAGTTTGGCGTTTGTTCCATTTGGCTTTTATTCCGTTTAGCGTTTGTTCCATTTGGCGTTTATTCAGTTTGGCGTTTGTTCCATTTGGCGTTTGTTCAATTTGGCGCTTGTTCAATTTGGCGCTTAATCAGCGCCACCAAATTCTTGTTACTTCGAAATGCTTCAACCTTTTATATTAATTAATGGTGTTTTTAAATGAAGATTTTTCTACCATCTAAGCATTTTTTGGTTTATTTTCTATTTGCTTAAAACATGATTTCTAAAAGCAATTTTCAATTTGTTTTTGAAAATAAAGGTTTGGTTGAAATTGTCACAATAATTTTTTGGTGAACGATTCGTGGAAGTTCTGCAACAATGAACTTTTTTAAAAATTATAATTTTCCTTTAACAACGTTTTCAAACATCCATACTAAAAACTAACCATTAGCTGGAGTTCGTAGGTCGTTGCCACGACTATCAGGCTAAAGTCACACGAACGTCAGAAAAACAAATGTTATTACCCCAATCACACAGAACTTTAGTCTATTGTAAAATCCATTGCAAATTCGACAATAACATGACGGTTGACATAGAAGCAGTGGGTATCGTTTATGCTGTGTACACAATAACAGACGTCAGATCGTCGGTTGTGTGTCTGGATAAATACTAAACATTTAGGCTTCTTTCACACGAGATACGTGTATTGTGTAAACTTACCAAGCCATTGCCAAAATAATTTTTAAAATAAAAAATAAATCATTAATATGATTAAAATTATTAAAAATTTTAAAGGGTTGCGCGCCCGAACAAAATCTATTCTTTTTCCTTTTTAGTGCATTTTAAAAAATAAAAGTGTGAATTAAAAAAAAAACACTCAAAAACTCATTTGCTTATTTGAAATTTAAAAATTATGTTGTTTGGTGACTCATGAAAAGTCACTTAATAATTTTTTTTAAGTTTATTAAGTTTATATTTATTGTAAAGATTTGCCAAAACATATGATGTTGGTTCGAAATAGTATTCCGAATATGGCTAGGGCGTCCCCCGCCATAAGCAACGCGCAGCTGCAATGCCCGGTGGCTGTGACAAATTGGCAAGGGCTACCCCACAGTGGACGGGTGGGGCTAAAGAAGCGAGTCCAGCATCAACAACAAGGAGGTCTTGGAAGTAGTGGTAGAAGTGGAGGTACTAAACTTAGGTTTGGCACCTGGAATATAGGGAGTTTGACAGGGAAGACTAGGGAGTTATCTAGTGTTCTAAAGGCTAGGAGGGTAAATGTTGCATGTCTGCAGGAGACAAGATGGAAAGGAGATAAATCCAGGGACATTGGGGATGGGTATAAATTAATTTATGCAAGTAGTGAGGAGGGTAGAAATGGAGTGGGAATTGTCCTAGATCAGGAACTCAGACATAGTGTGGTTGAGGTTAGGCGGATAAATAGTAGGCTGTTAGTAGTAAAGGTAGTTTGGGGTGGCATTGTTATAAATGCAGTTAGTGCATATGGCCCCCAGGTTGGATTAGATACAACCAGGAAGCTAGCATTCTGGGAACAGTTTGATGACCTAATGTTGGGCCTGAGTAGGAAAGAACGGGTCATAATTGGTGGGGACTTTAACGGACATGTAGGTAGAGGTAGGGAAAGGTATGAAGAGGTACATGGTGGGTGGGGCTATGGAGAGCGAAATAAAGCAGGGGAGAGTATCCTGGAGGCAGCAGTGGCACATAAGTTAATTTTAGCAAACACACTATTCCAGAAGCGAGAGGAACATTTGATTACTTTTAAGAGCAGGGCAGGAGAATCCCAGATTGATCTCTTCATGATTCGGAGTGAGGATAGAAACGAGTGCAAGGATTGTAAAGTGATACCGAGTGAAAACTTAGCGGGACAACATAGGCTAGTAGTGTTAGACCTAAAACCTAGGGGTGCAAAACAGGTGGTCAGACATAGAGGAGAGACAGCAATTAGGTGGTGGGCATTACCAGACAAGGTGGAAGAGTTTAAGAAAATGGCAGGTAAGCTAGCATGGGATCTAGATGGCACTGCAGGAGAGCTGTGGACAAGGGTAGCACAACAGATCCGTGATTGTGGAAACGAGGTACTAGGGACAGTACGAGTAGGGGGGTCTCGATTAGACAGAGAAACTTGGTGGTGGGATGAGGAGGTACAGATGGCAGTTAAAAAGAAGAAAGATGCTTTCAAGACTTGGTGGCACGATGGAAGCAGGGAGGCCCAGATAGAATATAAGCGTGCCAAGATAGAGGCCAAACAGCAGGTAGCTTTAGCAAAGCATAAGAAATATGCGGACATGTATGCCAAGTTAGGTACCAGAGCAGGAGAAATGGCAGTATATAGAATAGCTAGGGCTCGGGAGAATAAAGGCAGAGATATTGAAAAGGTAGTGAGTGTTAAGGATAATGGGGGCAAAATATTGTGGGGTAGAGAGCCAGTACGGAACAGGTGGGGGAATATTTTAGTAAGCTTATGAATGAGGGGGTAGAGCAGGAGCCTTTCACTGGAAGAAATAATGATAGAGAAGAAGTGGAGCAGGTTAGGGCTGAGGAAATTGTGCAGGCATTGCGAAAAATGAAGCTAGGGAAGGCTTTAGGGCCAGATAGGATACCTAGTAGAGGTGTGGAAGGTCTTGGGGAATGTTGCCATTTCCTGGCTCACAAAGTTATTCAATAGATTGGCTATGGGGGATAGAATGCCAGGTACATGGCGGCACAGCTGGTTAGTGCCTATTTTCAAAGGGAAGGGTGATGTTCAGGAATGTGGGAACTATAGAGGTATTAAATTGATGAGTCATACGATGAAGCTTTGGGAGAGAGTAATTGAAGCTCGACTACGGGGTAAAACTGCAAAGAGTTACACATTGTATTTATAGATCTAGAGAAAGCCTATGACAGAGTACCACGGACGTTATTGTGGGAGGTATTACAGAAGAAGGGGGTGGGTGAAAGTTATATGGATATGGTGAGGGACATGTATAGGGATGCACGGACAAGCGTTAAGACTGCCTGGGGGTTCTCTGATAGCTTTCGTGTTAGGATTGGTGTGCACCAGGGCTCAGCACTTAGTCCATATCTATTTATTTTGGTCCTAGATGAGTTACTGGCAGGGGTGAGGCAATAGGTCCCCTGGTGTATGCTGTTTGCAGATGACATAGTCTTAGTTGGGGAATCCAAATTGGAACTCGAGATAAGGTTAGAGGAGACTAGAATGCCTTGGAATCAAAGGGGTTGAAAATAAGTAGGGCAAAAACGGAGTACATGAAATTTCAGTGGGATGGGAAAGAACAGCTGAATGAGGGGATTAGACTTGGGGACAGTGTAATGCAGCAGGTGCATGACTTCAAATATTTAGGATCTGTGCTGCAAGATGATGGGAGCTTAGACTTAGACATCACAAACCGGATAAAAGCAGGTTGGCATAGGTGGAGGCAGGCTAGTGGGGTTTTATGTGACAGGAAGTTACCTATAAAATTGAAGGGAAAGTTTTATAGAACAGTAGTCAGACCAGCTATGTTGTATGGGTCAGAATGTTGGGCAATCAAGAAGGTGCATGAGGATAGAATGCAGGTAGCTGAGATGAGAATGCTAAGGTTTATGAGTGGGGTGACCAGAAGGGATAGGATCAGAAATGATTTTATTAGGGGTAGTGTAGGGGTAACAAATATAGTAGAAAAGATGCAGGAAAATAGGCTGCGGTGGTTTGGGCATGTCCTCAGGAGTGGAGAAGATGGGCTGCTGAGACAGGCAATGAACTTAGACCTGGGAATAAAACGGGGTAGAGGAAGACCCAAGCAAACCTGGGATGTGGTAGTAAAACGGGATATGGTGGCATGTGGGGTCACTGGGGGCTTGGTGCAAAATCGGAAGGAGTGGAGAGTTAGAACCAGCAAGGCCGACCCTGCTGCTTGCGGGATAAGGTACAGAAAATGATGATGATGATGATGAATTTAAAAAAATATTTTGCCAATTGTTGGGTAAGTCTCGATAAATTGCTACAAATATTACTAAAAGTTTTAATCTTTTTAAAGGGTGAAAATTAAGCTGAAAACGTCGCCAATTTTGATAAAGCCTACACAGTTACGTAAGTCTAACACCTGCAGCATGTGCGGCCAACAATTGAATATGTCTGAAGTGTATTACCTAGTCCACCCATGATAATTTAAATGCATTTAAATAATAAACGTGTTCTACGGAGCCTTGTGGAGGGCAAACAAACAATATATCGAATTCAGTTAATAATTTGAAAATATTGAGTTACTACTTAAATATGTATAATATATAAACTATTGAAAAAATATTGATTTCGTATTTCAATTTAAAATATTAATAATAAAGTCAATTTTTTATTTGATTCATGTCCTTTTCTGGATTCCGTATAATTCACCGAAACACATTTAATTTAAATTTATTTAACTCATGTGTGTACAAGGTATAAAGCCAATGGGGTTTAACGTATTCTGATTACTGACAAAGTGGAGAAGCAGTTATTATGTACATATATTAGTAAATCTGGAAACTATCAAATCGTTAAGTCTAAATTCGAAAAAATGAATAGTGTTTAGGCCAGTAGTTCTGAAACTTTTTTAGGCTCACACACTATACAGTATCATTTGCCTGGAGAAATCGAGGCACACCGAACTTTTAAAGTTGGCTCCAGCCTAGTGCACTTTACCATAACATAACCGTGTTTCGGTCATGGTTATCCTCATATTCGTAAATTAGGGGGCGCGTGGAGTGGCGGCCGCCACCCCCAAACTGGATACAAGTTCGCACATTTGTCACCAATTTGCATGGCCAGCATGAAGCATTTTTAATGCCGCAACAGTTCAATCCTTCCAATAATGCAATGCAATACTAGGTCTTTTTTGTTTTGGATCTCCCAACTCTTGCCACCCCACTTTTCAATCCCAATTCACGTTTATGGTTATCGTATTAGTGTTATAATAAAATATTGTGGAACAAAATTTCAACACATATCGGGGTGGCAGAACATGACATGGCTGCAGTGAGTAACCTGTCCGAACCTGTGTAACACTGGGCCATACCGTACATGTAAATGTATATCACGTTTGATGTTTTGTCAAAAAAACACTGACTAAGCCTACTTATTTACTCAGGTGAACCATGCCACATAACAAGCATGCTAGACCTTGATGTTGTGCGATACCGTTCTGCATTCACGCCTATGCTGAAGTGATCGCAATACATGCCGTGGTTATTATTAAGAACCGCATACAGATCTGGCTTTAGTAGACAAGACCAAAACTTATTCTCGAACATACAGTACATTGTCTAGCATATCTGCAGAATGACTTATTTTTTACTTTGGCTGTAACAAATACGTTCTATTGTATAAAGAAACACATGGACCTCAACTCGCACCATATGTTTTTTTGCTTACGTATTAGCACTCTTCGTGAGACTACTGTATAAGCAGACTTAGTAAAATACGAATGGATTATAATATACATTTATCAGAACAAAAAATTGAAGTGTTTCGTAAAAAAAATATCCGATTCGAATGTATAAATTTTACATTATGTTCCTTCTAATTATTACTGTTTGCAGTATAACAATAACATCCATAGACATGGTAGATATACATTAACTCATTATATTCCAAACTTTTTATCCTTTTTAAATTGGACGATTTTAATAATTGTTTCGTCTACAGATGACCCTACGAGAAGGAATTATTAATTCCATTGTTTCCAACACTACAAATGTCAATGACAAAAAGCCAACCAACATATCACTGGAAAATAATCTCACTGTATTTCAATTGGATTTCATGCAAAAGTCGAGAGGTAATTATTATTATGAGCACCCACGTCATCATCATCGTATCTATCTATCAATTTATTTCTCTCTCTGGAACGCTCTGACGTGTCAGTGGTAAACCGTTATACCTTTAGGCCACCAAGTAGCGTTTACAATAGCACTAACGCTTTCACGTCGAATCCTCTGTTGTTGTGTCAGTGCTAACTATTATAACGTTTCACTTATAGAGATGGTGGTATACATCTGTTATATAATATCTATATACATATTTATTTAAAAGGTTAAAGTCCAAGGAGTCTAAGACGGGCAATATTCCCTTATTCATATGTCCCCCCCCCCCAATTCTAAAATCCTCCTCTTATGACGGGCATGCTTCTAGTAAATAAAGTAATAAACAAAAGCACGACTGATACACATAAATTCACGTTAATAATCAATCACCTTCACTTCAGAGACTCTTTAAAAAATTAAATTAACTATACTGTACAGGTAATATAACACTTGGAAAAATCACAAATGTCGGTTTGCAATGACATAAACTTTGCCCATTTTAGTTGCATTATGCCATAGTGTAACTTCTACTGTATTAATAAGCGTACAGCGAGATTTCGATTGCGAATAAACGAAAACAAACATTAGTTTCCAACTAATCTACCTAAAGCACTAGAGAAAAGTCTCGGAAAAATCACAATAGGCATAGAAAAAACGTAAAAACCACCATCCTCCATACGTTTTCATTTCAAAAAAGATCATACAATATTCTAAACATCGTGTATATTACAGTGTTATACGCCATGCATGCACACTTAGGCCAGACTAGACCTGCGCGCCGTAGCATATTGATCGGCGGCGGCGGGCGAGGGTAAATACGAGCAGGCGGCGGCGACTACCGGCGACTGGAATTGAACATATCGAACAAATATATCGATTTATCGATATAGTGAATGTGCTAATTATCGATACAAATTGAAATCGATAAATATCGAATATGGTATCATTTCATTCCTATGGCAGTTTTTGAAACAAAACCAACCAAAACAAATTTGAATTCGGCGGCCGCCAGTCATACACCGGCGGCGAGTGGCGGCGGGTTTTTAAAAAAAAGTACAAGCGGCGAGCGGCGGCGTTTTTTGCGTCAAAAACACCGGCGGCGGCGCACAGGTCTAGGCCAGACACCGACTAAATAAGACTTACTGACTGAAGCGTTTCAGACAAAATATCTGAAGCATGTCTGTTCTGACTACAACCCACACGAAATAAAACAAAACCAAACATTCATAGAACTTTCCAAACCCACAACTTCTTTGAAGCCAATCTGCACATGCTCGGTTTCAAAATGTCTTCATCGGATGAAGAAGTTCTCGAAGGTCATTATTATAGGAATGGCTCTTCTTGTCAGAGATAACCCAGTTGCCGGCGATGGGTGTTCAGACACGTTTGATACGTATATCAGTCAGACAAGACGTCTTGTATCACCAGTGTGTGCTACCTGCACTTGTACCAATGTTATTTTTTTTTTCTTTCTGCTTAACTCAAACCGCCTCAGAACATTTTGTCTCATTTAGTGTGTGTCCGGCCTTAATTGTTCCAAAATCTTACTTCATTCTACGTGCATTCACTGTATGTATTTGCAAAGAATATCAAGATAAATATACTGAGTTAGTAGTATACAACACCTATATGGACCGGAAGTGGCGTAGGGATGGGCAACGTGCGGCCCGCGAGCCACCCCTGATGTCACTTCCAGTCCATATAGGTGTTGAAGGAGTGAGAAAGCAAAAACAAAATGGCGGCAATAGGTGGTGCCAGGTGGAATGTAAAAAGAGGTGAAGTGTGGAGGAATATTACTGGTTTTTGCAGTGGGTTGTTGGGTTGAATTACGCTTGCGGCCCGTGAGCCACAAATGTGGTCCCAAAAGCTGTTATGAGTGATTTTTTTGGGAATTTCTTATTAATTAAATTAATTTTCATCCAGAGAAGTTATGAATTTGAAGTTACTTTTTGTGTGTGAAAGCAAGATGGCGGCGTAAAAAAGGGGTGAAGTGAGGCGGTATATTATTGGTTTTTGTAGTGGGTGATTGAGCCACAAAATGCGGCCCATGAGCTGTTATGAGTGATTTTTCTTGGAATTTGTTATTTATTGTGAAAAAAGGGCAAGATGCTGGCATAAAAAGGGGTGAAGTGAGGTGGAATATTATTAGTTTTTGTAGTGGGTGGTTGGGTTGAATTACGCTTGTGGCCCGTGAGCCACAAAATGTGGCCGACGAGCTGTTATGAGTGGTTTTTTGGAATTTCTTGTTAATTAAATTCCAAAAAAAAACAAGATGGCGGCATAAAAAGGGGTGAAGTGAGGTGGAATATTATTAGTTTTTGTTTGTGTGATTTTTTGGGATTTGATATCATTTATGAAATTAATTTTTCCTAGAGATTCCTCTCCTAGATATATTTTTAAGTTATTATTCTGTGAAGGAAAAGAAGATGGCGGCAAATTGAGGCCATTAATGTATGAGTGTAAGTGTGCATTTGTGTGTATAAAAATATAACTTTTTTTACCTGAATCCTTTGGTGCTGGCTTTACTGCTACTCTGTGAAGTTGCTGTTAAGTTTAGGGCATTTCGATGCACTTCCTGGCTTATCACATGAACAGCACCCTCCACCATTAAAAATATATGGCATTCATAAGTTAATGAAATTTTAACCAAGCAACATGTGCTCCACAATTGATGTACTTTGTGCAAAAAGTTTACCAGTGTTTAGATTGTGATAAGCAGGGAAGTGCATCGAAATGCCCTAAACTTAACAGCAACTTCGCAGAGTAGCAGTAAAGCCAGCACCAAAGGATTCAGGTAAAAAAAGTTATATTTTTATACACACAAATGCACACTTACAATCATACATTAATGGACTCAATTTGCCATCATCTTCTTTTCCTTAACAGAATAATAACTTAAAAAAATATTTCATAACTTCTCTAGGAAAAATTAATTTCATAAATGATATCAAATCCCAAAAAAATCACACAAACAAAAACTAATAATATTCCGCCTCACGTCACCCCTTTTTACGCCGCCATTTTGTTTTTTTTGGAATTTAATTAACAAGAAATTCCAAAAAAACCACTCATAACAGCTCGTGGGCCACATTTTGTGGCTCGTGGGCTGCAAGCGTAATTCAACACAACCACCCACTACAAAACTAATAATATTCCGCCTCACTTCACCCTTTTTTACGCCGCCATCTTGTCCTTTTTTCACAATAAATAACAAATTCCAAGAAAAATCACTCATAACAGCTCGTGGGCCGCATTTTGTGTCTCGCGAGCCACAAGCATAAATTAACCCAATCACCCACTACAAAAACCAATAATATACCGCCTCACTTCACCCCTTTTTACGCCGCCATCTTGCTTTCACACACAAAACAGTAACTTCAAATTCATAACTTCTCTGGATGAAAATTAATTTAATTAATAAGAAATTCCCAAAAAAATCACTCATAACAGCTTGTGGGCCGCAAGCGTAATTCAACCCAACCACCCACTGCAAAAACCAGTAATATTCCTCCACACTTCACCCCTTTTTACATTCCACCTGGCAACACCCATAACCGCCATTTTGTTTTTGCTTTTTCACCCCTTCAACACCTATATGGACAGGAAGTGACGGCAGGGGTGGCTCGCGGGCCGCACGTTGCCCACCCCTAAGCCACTTCCTTGTCCATATAGGTGTTGTATACTACTTGAGTTAACTCAACTAACAGCACTTCCTATGGAGCATTTGGTGCCATAGCTGAGTGTGGCTAAATAGATGTCGCAAACTGTACTTAACAGCTTCAGTTACAATACAAATTAATGATTACACAAAAAAAATTGATGGCCTTATGATGGCCGATACTTCACTAACTTTTAACGTTTTCTTTTTTTCTAACAAGGAGTTGTTTTACCTTTCTAAATTTATCTTGAGGAGTACTACAGTATGTTCTCTTGCATGTAGCCCAGTATTTTGCTTAAGCCTTTAGTTATAGTACATTTTCCTTTCATGCAAGTTGCACGGTGGGTTTACTAATTGCTATTAGTACCATTTGTTACTTTAAACTTAAGCAAAACCAAGTAGCAGCTTTAAAACCACACAAAAGAAATATGTAGTTTAAATTAAACTTAACACTTTAGTTGAAAAATAGTAGGCCTATACCTGTAAAGAAAGCAACTTCCTTAAACACATTTTATTAAATAATATATTATTCTTTAGGTTTTAAACAACAAGAATCTACAGCCAATGGAACGCCAAAGTTAAAACAATTCGATAGAACAGTACTGCAAACCGAGAACCTGTCCCGTGTAAAAAGAGCCCGATTTAAAATATTTCCAATAAATGTAAATAAAGAGTATTTTCGCCCGGCGGGAGAAAGCTGGTGGAAAACACTTATGTTAGCCATTCCACGTGCCATTTTCATTCCTTTGGCCATAGCTACTATGTGTACTCTATGGTTTATGCAGGAATGTGGCTGTGGTCACTACTATAGTATGATTAAAGCAGGATATACATTGAATTCAAAAAGAGAATGGCGAAAAGTTTACTGAGACTTAGGAAATAAAACAGCCAGATAAGGAACTAAAACGTTTAACCAGTAGACACATCGTTGAATTAAGGAAAGTGAGGCTAGTTAACTTCCATATAATATATACTGTAGGCCTACATAGTCAGTCACGTGTAGCTCAGGAGAAGTCGCGTCAACTTGTGGCATGCATTCATGTAATGTGTGGTTTTGTTGTCTGTTGATGTTAGTCGCACATTTCGCCTTTTTTTAAACTTGCCAATGGAGGTTGTAGCAATCAGCACGTGGTGAACGTGATAATTTATTAACAGCTTAGATACTCCAGAGTTTCACGTGCCATAACACATAGTCAATTTGGCAATTATAAAGTTGCTGAAGTGGATCTAGCAACACAACTGCAGCACGAAGATTACCTTAATACCTCAAGAACATATTAAGGAATACATCCGATTTTTCTCAAAGCTCAAAGATGTTTCTGATGAACCGAAGGGAGGCTGACAGAATGGACCTTTTTAAAGGTTAATAGTCTTTAACATGGGTCGAACAAATTAGCATAATTCAAAATTCTATAAAATAAAAACCCTTTAAATATTGCAACAAATAAACCTAGCCACAACAATTTAGAAGAAATTACACTTTCGATCGTAATTATTTTTTTCAAAATTCAATTTAATGGCACTAAAGATAGCTAGAATTGATATCTTGTTTTTGGACACAGTGTGATGATGCTGACCCTTTTGATCCGCCAGTGATGGGTGGATCGGGCTGCGAGCCAGCCTCTGCTCTAGTTGCCTTGACCGGTCGAGACATTCTTAAAGTTCGGACACTTTACCCGCTCCTTTAGTCGTTCCAGTCCAGCCTTGTAAAGGTCCACAAAAAAACCTTATTCTCAGGGAATCTTCCTCATACAGGGCGTGACAATACCGATGTCACCGTCTCTGTCCGTTAGTCACTTAGAGGCTCCAAACAGAGGGACTCAGAAAGTTTCTGAGTACCTCCATCGGAAATCCCATTGGTTGGGTTCTGTAACTCAAATACATCAATACACAAAACTCACACTTTGTTGTGGTCGCTAAAAATGTATAATCTCTTTACTCTTTATACCTCTAAATTATGGTATTGCACTTTACATAATAGAAAATGGATCTCTTCGTAAGTCAGAACTTCAACTTTACTCGAGATCTCACCACTTTTAACTGCCCTCACACATAGGCTGCACGGCACTCTTGTTTGGTCTCCTGGGAGGGGCGACTGTCACCTCAGGGCTTAATTATTGATTAACTGGGCCAATCATTGC
The DNA here is from genome assembly GCA_036925085.1 of Brachycybe producta. Lineage (NCBI taxonomy): Eukaryota > Metazoa > Arthropoda > Diplopoda > Playtdesmida > Andrognathidae > Brachycybe > Brachycybe producta. The sequence continues at coordinate 837,887 of JAUPFP010000047.1, read as the reverse complement.
CCTGGGCTGGGGATACTACCTTAAAAGGAAAGGTATTTCTGGGACTCTTTTCCCAATTCTCATGGTCAGACTGAGTTCCACGAATTCACACAGAATTCAGGCCACCCAAGTCTGGACATCTGTGCACCAAGGGGTGCCATACTGTCAGAAAGGAATTTCTACAGGGTCTTCCACAACTCTGTGAATACAGGGTGTCACAGGAGTGATGCAGAACATGCATGCTGGAGTGTCTAGACTCTTAACCATTGCTTTGCAAATTCACAATTTGTTATTACGAATAAACAATTTGTTATTACGAATAAACAATTTGTAATAACGATGTGATTCGCTTGTTTTACAAGATAGCCACTGCAGTAGCTACTGCTATCTTGTTAAACGGGGGGGGGGACACAAAATGATTATCTATACAGTCACCTAAATCACCTTAATCACCCATCAAATGGTATGACGTATATATACAGGAACTTCTAGTATACTGTACAGTACACTCCTTATAATTATTAAGAAGTGCACTCAAATGATAATTTTGCACGGGTTGCATCTTGGCAGCCAGTACTGTAGCTATAAGTAATAAACTATAGTAAAAAATGTTAAACAAAGAATTAATAATAAACAAATATTATATATCAAATATAAACATAAATCTATTGATTTTGCAATTACAAAATCAAATTAAAAAAAAACTTAATACATTTTGCACTACTTTTTTAAAATTATTTTTATCTTGAAATCCATGTAAACAACATCACAAAAACCGCATATTAAAAAAAAACATACGGGGTCGTATATATTAGAAATCCACGCATTTCTAAGAGTTTCTTTTGCTTTTGTTTCATATGTTATTTAAAGCAAAAGATTTTTTTTTCGTTCGTTTACAAGAAAACATTATTTCATAAAACCTGGTTCATTGTTTGTATGTCTATCGATTTCTAAAACAAATAAAACAATGCCTTAGGTCAAACAAACAATATTCTTTCTTCAAAAGAAACAATAGCCCTGAAAGAATTTCATCAAAAACACTAAACCTTATTTTTATCAAATTGTTTGTAGTATTATTTTAAATAATACATTAAAAATTGTGCTGTTGAATAAAAATATAAATAAAGATATCATCTGCATTTGAAATGATGAGTACAAAATTTATAAATAATGTATTTCAGTCATATCTTTGTTTTGTACTTTATCAACCTTGTTACCATAATAAGGCAGAAATATTTTCAATACAGCTAACTACCATACAATGCTTTGAAAACGGATTTATTCATATTTAGTTCAAGATTGGCAATTAATCTGGTATTGAATACCCTACTCAATACCGTACATATGGTGTCTGAACGCACACCAATCCAGAATTCAATCTTGGAATAGTTAATCCAACTCCTGCCACCATATTCACAACCGTGAATACGCGGATAGGTAGCCATTATCTAGCTAAATCAATGGTTAAGTCTATGGCTGTAGCTAGACATATTGATTCCTATCCACTTATCTACAGTTGTGAATACCGTGGATGAGTTGGATTCAATACTGGATGAAGCTAAGTGCATATACCTGTCGTGCTTTGCAAACAACCTAAGTTATTGTATTTTAGTTAAAAACAAACAAAAAAACACGTTTAGAATTGCATTGAATGGGCTGTTATTAAGGTACCAGTATACGCTAAAGTGATTGGGACAAAGTTCTTTGTAAATGAGACGATATCTAATGAGAACATTTGGACAACAATTTAAATTTTCTCAGAACAGTTCTTTTTTTCAAGAAAAATTGCATACAAAAATTGGGGTACAGTACCTTAATGCCATTGATATCCATCCCAAATCCATGATATCTCTAAAGTGTTTGGGACAACTAAAACGACAATTGAAATGGAATATATAGCAAATGGACTGATTGGGACAACTGAATTTTTTTTGGACAGTTACTATTTTTGAGAAAAATAAGCCTAAATATTTGGGGTATACCTTAATGCCATACCCCCACATAAAGATATTTCTGCAACCGGTAATAGTACAAGGCTGGAACCTTTTCTGTTGGCTTATTACTCTCTCAATGGACTTCAATGGATTGTTTTCATTCGAACATTCGTGCATTTCAGACTTTCTAACTAAGTAGCCGTTTATAAATAAAGGCAAAAAAATTAGTTCACTGAAAAGTTCGACTTCAAACAACCTATAGTTTGATTATTGCATACGTCGAATAATCGCGATAGTATCGGAAAATCACTAATTGCGACTGACGTTTTAAAATAATTTCTAGAAAAATGCAAACAATACAGGAGCTCCGATGGTGTCTTAAAATTGCAAACAGTAGTCAGTTTAATGGGAATTTAAAAATGTAGCGTTCGTTTCCAATATACAGTCGCATATATAATCTTTCTATGTGCTTATTTTAAGTGAGACCGAGCATAAAGCCATAAGTTAGACATAAAGCACACTTTCAATGTCAAAGAAAAGCCACTTGAGAGGTATTTTCAATAAGATACCCTTAAAGTTACTTAAAAGTGGGATCTAGCTGGGTGTCGATCCTAGAATTGTAAACATCTTCAGAGGCCCACTTTATTATTTGAAACTTAAATGTACAGTAACTCCCTATGTTTTTAAACATAACTTTGATGAGGAAGTTTAGTAAAAAATATTATATAACACAATGGCTCAGTACCAACGTGAAACTTCTCTAACAGCCACAATTCAGGTTCCATTAAAGCTACACCTTTGGAACTTTACACAGTTACTGGACACAAATTTAATAAGCATTGTGCCAAATATGATCAAAATCTAACAGTTCTATTGGATCCAATACTGTATTGCATAGATGCGAGTAAAAAAAATATATTTTTATATTTTGGTTACATGTAGCTTGTGCAGAGTTAATGTAACTACATTACATTACATTACATTACATTTTCAAAGTTTTTTGGAGACAATTGAATCTGATGGCCTCAGGAGACTGAGGTCATTTAAGGGCATTTAATAACAAATATACCCAGGAGTGGATACATTTCATTATTATTTTTTAACTAAAAGACTAATAATGTCATGAAGTGAAGGAAAACACCACACAATCTTAAACTTTAATCTTAGTTGATGAGTGACCGCTTGTAGGGAAATTTGGCTTCTGAAAGGAGAGAATTAACACTGTTGTTGACTCAATGATATCTGTGAAGTAGACGTCACACTGTCGTGACAGAACTATCACGTTACATCAAGACATGTAGACAGTTACTATCTTGAGAGTGAACTATCGCAACTTTCATGATAACTACTCTCATGAAAGAACTATCGCCGTGAAAACGAGGCTTTAGACACTGCAGTGACACCATGCGAGGGGACAAAATCAAAATAAATATCTATTCTGCCTCTCCAAAACTCGTATTATAAAAAAATTCTTGCCGACATTATATGCGGACTTTCTATCTAATGTTACAGTACTGTAGGATCTACCGGTTACTGCCTTGCAATTTTTTTTTCTTTCAAAACAATGGTTAAGATTACTTAGAAAATCCAGTACGCAATCGTTCGCAATCACATAATGCACCCCTCGATTAGAACTGTATGTTTAAAACATGTACAGAATTTTTTTTTCTTAAATTTTTTTTCCTTCTTGACACAAATTGTACATTGTTACAAGCGTTAAAAAAAGTAAAAAGTAAAAAAAAAAAACACCCTGAACCCAAAACACGTTCAAATTCTCTCTCCATAACATCCACCATTTGACAAGGTAATATCAAATCTGAACGAACGAACGGCATGACTCAAAGCACTTAAGACCAGCTGTCAGCCAAGTCAAGATTGAAGTGGATTTAATGAATGTAAATTGAGGTCCCAACATTAAATCTTGGTAATGCGTCAGTATAAAAAAAAAATTAGAACGAAAGGGATGAAACGATAAGAAATGAAAAGTAAAAAAAATAACCTGTAAGAAACAAGTCAGTCAAGGCGAAAAGTTACAAATTGTATAGAGGCTTTAAAGATATAAAGGTGTTCAAACTCGCACGTCATGAGAGCCGAAAAATAATGTCAAGTGTCACACTTCTGTGTGGTATTGCACATTAAATGCCTTGTTCAACACTGGTGTCATTCTCTTCTCAAAAAAAAAATTCCGTAAGCCTGAATGACACACAGGAAGAAAGAAAAAAAAGTGTGAAACGAGCAAATTTCAAATGTACAAAGGTGTTTACTCTTTAGACCAGTGCTTCTCAAACTACATGTTCCATAGAGCACCACTGGTCTGCGGCGGTGTGCTAGGTGGTCCGCAGATGGGACCAAAGAAACATTTTTAGACAGGTTTGTCAACAATAAGGCTCATGGCACAGAGACCACAAAACCGACCAACTGGAGTATTTCCATAGAAAATACTTTGCAACCACATTACAAACACAAACCAAACACCTTCGACTTTCATTTTATAGTCGAAAAGTGGTGAAAAAGTGGTCTGTGTAATCTAACATATTTTTGGGCTCAAGTAGCCTTGACTGGGACTTACTCCCCCTAGATGGGACTTACTCCTTTGCGTACGCAATAGGCCTTTTATTTAAGGTTGGTGGGTCCGCATGAGCATCGACAACTTATCGTGCGGTCCGCCATTGGGAAAAGTTTGAGAAACACTGCTTTAGACTAAAATGTTCTCAGGAACATATCAAAGTAACTGAACAAATTACGAGAAGGAAACTGATAGGAGTTTGATCTTCAATTTAAAACCTCAAAACAGGGTTCCAGCACACACAAAAAACCTTGTTTATTGAATAAACTTGGACAGTGTTTATCTATGTTGAAACCCTATTTAGAGGGTTTTTTAATTTGAACCTTACTTTTATTTTCTTTCTCATCTGTTTTTTAAGTTGCCGAATTTCTAGTTTCTAGGTTGGAAACCCTCATGATAACGTTTTTTTTTTTAAAAAAAGACAGGTGGTGAAGTTTAAAAAAGGCATAAAAAATGACAGCCATCTCAATGCAAACGAAGTTTCTCCAATTATATTACAGAAGAAAATAGAGAAAGAAAAAATTGAAGAACAAGAATTGTAAAGTAAACAAAAAAATGGATGAAACGTGCAAATTGTAGAAGAAGCAAAAAAAATAGAAAATAAGGCAACAACAACAACAACAAAAAATAAGAATGAATTGGCAATGTCTTCTCATTGCAGACAAGAGATGAAAAAAAAAAGAATCAATATTTTTGTGCTTGAAGTATACGAGATATGAATTCATAAGAAGAATTAGTTATTCGAATACAACAAAAGACATGAAGGCATGATGATGATATCAGCATCGAATTGCACAACACACAGGGTTGGCAACATTATGTATAATAACGTCACACATTGGCACTTTGCGAGGAAGAAAAAAGACATCAACTGAAGTCTAAAGAACCTCCCGAGCCTGAGAGTGGAATGGAATATACTGTATACCTAACATAGACCTTAGAAAATCACAAATATCGCACCTTGGTTGGAAGGGTATCACAACTAAAAAAAACACTTTTTTGAAAAAAATGAGTTTAAAGAGAAGATTCGTGGCTTACTTTGATGGGTTTTTCAAGTGCAAAAACCGTTTTGACTATTCACAATATCCGTTTATTTAGAAAGGAGACCATAGATTGAGATAGAAAAAATGCAACTTTAAACTCATTTTCCCCCCAAAAAGTTTTTTTTTTAATAATTGTGCCACTCTTCTTATGGAGGTGAAGCTGATGATATGAATGACTCGTTCAAAACCAAGATTTAAGTGAACTAATGCACAAAAATCGCAGAAAATCTATTTTTTTGTCTTGTGGTAGATCACGACATACTGGTTGAAATCTTGGGTTCCGTGTTAAAATACAATACATTGAACATTCGAACTCGGTTATAGCGCCATTTAATGACCGAGAGTTTTGTGATGTTATATTTGTTCATTGTTTCATTGTAACTGAAGTTACTTATACAGAAATTCTTTTTAATTGATGTCATATCGACGTTCTACCCGAAGTAGCTAGAACCCAGTTTGATTGTAGAATAATTTTTAAAAAACAAAAAAAAATATATATATATATATATATATATATATATATATATATATATATATATATATATATATATATATATATATATATATATATATATATATATATATATATATATATATATATATATATATATATTGAGACGTTTTGGGCCCGCCGCTATTTTATTAATTTAGCGCCGTTTTGTTTTCTTTAATTTTGTAGGCACTGTGTATTTTGTAGCTTCTGGGCCACTCGGTACTAATAGGTACCGATTGACCCAGATTCTATTTTTAGCTTGACCTTATCGTTCTCCCCTCTTTACCATTGTATTATCCTTCCACATGAGTGGATTCTTATCATTTTAATTCGAAGTTGTTTTCGTTTTTCCCCCTTTTAATTAAAAGGGTGACGTGTCTAATATTTTGGTGACCACTGGTCAATCACTTTTGATTGGCCAGTTTGGTTTTTACTTTTGTTTTTGCCCAATCAGGGGCTACTGAGAAAGTGTTCTCAGTATCCTCTTTTTGGGTATAAAAAGGCCGTGTTTTTGTATGTAAGGAAGCATTTTTAAAACAGAGAATCTATGCCCAAATTGGGATAGATTTTTGAAGGATTTTCAGTTAGTTCTTAAATAACGAACCTATGCCCAATTCTGGCTAGGTTTTTAGATATTATTTTGAATGTTATTATTTCTATGTGTTGTGTGCTTAAACCAGTTCGATTCGTTTAATGTTGTATCTACGAAATAAACAACGATTTTATATTTAACTTAAACAGTGGTGTTTAATTGTTTTCGAGTTTTAAATTCCGCGGTTGTGCATTTCATCATTGCAGCTCTTCACCTTTTTGGATACTTCGATGACCCAACAGGTGCAAACCTGCAACACAAGCGAGTGAGTATATTTTGCACGATTCTTAGGGCAGATTTACGGACGAAAGTCCGAGAGATACAGAGATTAAAGATCCTCAAGACTGTGAAGTCTTTTGCCAGAGACTAGTGAGGACATAAAATAGACGTTATATTGGTCTAGTCCTCCCGGACCAGTAGAATTAGTGGCCTAGCCAACCACTATCAATACGAGTGTAAACTCGCTCGTATCAACCTAAAAGAGCAGATTCTACTAGAGGAAAAAGGTCCGTCACAATATATGGTGGAGGTGCGGGGTAGTTTATAAAACTTGCTACCTCGTTTTGCCCTAAGAAACGTGTTGAAAAACACGAAAATTATCGTAATTCAATTGTGCAAACAATTTTGAAACAAAACAAAAATTTTTCGAAACACTTTTACGTTTTTTATTGACACAAATTACGATACATAATGATGAATACCAACGGAATAACCGCAAGGTTCTCCCAGCAACTCCAATACAGACGCCGACGTGATGAGCTCGTAAAAGAACGAGCGAAAGCTCGGGAAGCACGCCGTGTTGCCCGAGAAACACGAAAGCAAGAGAAGGAGGACAAGCTGAGGTCCCTTGCTGAAGAGAAGCGACTCCAGGAGGAAGAGAAACGCGCCGAAGAAGAAGAACGCAAAGCCGACGCCCGACTAAAGATTGAAGCAGCATCTTCTGAAGCCTCTCAACGAAGCAACGAGCTGAAGATGGTCGATCGGTTTGCTGAACTCATGAAAGACGCCACTCCTGAGAGCCGAGAAGAATTGGTAAGACGGTTATGTGGAGAATTGACTCCACACCGCCTTGAACACACACATGAGAGAAATCTCAGACAACGAAGTAAATCACCGACAGAATCCGGGCGTAAGCTCAGGGCCGAAGCTCCTGAATGGACTCCGAACCTGGGACCCACGTCGTATTCTGAAAAGAATTCACTTCATCCACTTCAGGGTTTTCCAAAGTATGATGGATCTGAGAACATACTTCTTTATGTTGAAGAGTTCGAAGATATTGCGATTGCGCACCAATGGAACTCCCTGCAGCGATGCAGTCACTTTACTGGTCTCCTTCGTAAACGAGCAATCAAATGGCTTGCTCGTTTTCGGTTGGAATATGGCGAAATAAATTGGCCTATGATGCGTAACGGAATTATAAATGAATTTCTGTTACCTGACCAAAAAGTGAGAATGAAAAATGAGCTGTCCGCAAGGACCCAAAAAGATAATGAAACTTTTAAGGTCTATGCAGAAGAGTATGCAGAGATGTATCGAAGGATACATCCCAATGATGACGACTCTTTGCTGATTTCGAGCCTGAGGAAAAGTCTTTTACCATCTTTGAAGCTGCATCTGTTTGGAGCACCGAAGGACAATCTTTACGACTTCGTCAAGTTTGCCGCCCAGACGGAGGGAGAGCTGATAGAAGAGGATATGTTGACGTACAAGACGACTACTGGTAACCAGCCGGCCCAGCAGCAGAAGCCTCAACAACCGAAACAGCAGCAACAGCAGCAGAAGAAACAACAGACGTGGACGAACAGGAACACGGCCACGTCTGTAAAGACGCAGGACACGAAGACGAATCAAGATGGTGGACAGAAATTCCAGCAGAGAAAAAGATCTACTGGACCACTCATCTGCTATCAGTGTCAGGAGCCTGGACACAGAGCGTTCCAGTGCACCAATGAACCGAAACCGAGGAAGGAAGAGAACAAGACGACTCCACCAACTCCAGTCAACCGAGTTGATGAACCGTCGGAAACGACGGCGCCGAAAATCTTCTGCGCTGACGAAATCCACGTTCTCCCGAATGGGATGAAAATGGTACCGGTATTAATTAATAATCAAACGCACTATTTTCATTTCGAAAACCACCAGAAGGCTTTAAACTACTAGGGGCGCCACTCGCACCCAAAGTAGTGACGCCCGGAAGAAAAGATGTTGAAGAGAGACCACAAGAAGAGGAGTTGCCGAAACCTGAAGAAGTGGACGTCAAGGTTCGACGGGACCGGATAACGAGAGAATCTATTGGGATGGCTGCGGTCAACCATGCGGGGATGTCTCCAGGTCTGGGTAGCCCGTGCCAAGATGCCGACAAAGAAGAGGAATCGACAACGCCTGAGCAGAGCTGTGCTGCGGTACAACTAAAGGACTCTCTGATGCATAAAGCAGACTTTGGAGATGGGATCCAAATCCGTACTATCTACGAAGATGGGAGCCGGCGGAAACCACTGCAAAGTGGGGCCTCTACGTCGTTTGCAAAAACGAACGACGCCAAGATGTCCAACAAAGCAGAACAGTGTGTGGCGAAAAAGGGAGTAACCACACCTGTTAAAACTCAAGCAGAGCAAGTAGTAGTCTCGAGAGAGGCTACTCTTGTTAAAAATAAAGCAGAACAGTGTGTGGCGAAAAAGGGAGTAACCACACCTGTTAAGACTAAAGAAGAACAAGTAGTAGTCTCAAAAGGAGCTACTCTTGTTAAAACCCAAGAAGAACAGTGTGTAGTGAAAACGAAAGTAGCCACTCCTGTTATTAAGCAGGGGCAGACTGTGGCGAAAACCAAAGAAGTACCCACACCTGCTCAAAAATATAAAGCAGAACATGGAGTAGTGAAAGAGGGAGTAGCTACACCTGTTAAGGGTTCAACTGAAGAGTCTAGTCTTCTCTATCGGTTGCAAAACCCGTGTTGTACACAAACGATTCGAGATGTTTGGACCAAGTTGACTGAGACAGTCACGCCTCGTGAACTTCAAGTCCAAAATCAAGACGAGCAGACGGCACCTAAAGTTCGTGTGAACTTTGGAGGTCGTGAGTTAGAAATGACTGCCGACAGTGGCGCCGAAACGTCTGTCATCAGCGAGTCATTAGTGAAAGACATGAAGCTCATTGTGGATCCACTTCCGTTCCCGCCAAATCTGACTGGTGCCGGAGGTAGCCCACTGAACATCATGGGACAAGTCATCGTGCCAATTCAGGTCGCCGAAAAGCTTGTCAAAGGAAAGGTGATTGTCATCAAAGGACGACGTGAGGCCTTGCTGGGGAACGACCTCGGAAAAGATCTCAACCTTTGCTTGGACATGAACAACAAGAAAGTCTACTTCAGAGAGGAACTGTTGCCGGACACTCTCCAAAAGCAGCAACAAGCAGAAGATTTCATTCAAAATCTTAGAGATCAAGAGGAAGAGGATCTACAAGAGAAACTCCTGAAGAAGGGGCCAGCAAAACTACGCCTGGTCCAGAATCTCGTGTTGGATCCAAAGAAAGCTGCAATCGTCGAGGTCAATGCTCCTGATGATCTACAAGAAGGTAGTCTCCAGTTCATCGACTCGTGCGAAAGCACGCTCCAACAGAGAGGAATCAAAGTTTCTCCTGGGATCATTGAAGGAAGAGGAAAGTCTATCCTTCAAATCCAAATCTTCAATCCATCTGGAGAGGTTATGCACCTCGGAGCCAGAGAAACGATCGCAGAGATCGAGGAGGTCGTCACAGCTCTTAATGTGCCTGTGGGCCCCTCGATTTACAAAATTGAAGCTCAAAGTGACCAAGTGAGATCCAAAGAATATGTCGAATTTCAAGACAGTCTTAACGTCAATCCGAATCGTCCAAGAGAAGAAAAAATGGCGATTCGGAAGCTTCTCGGAGAATTCAGAGATATTTTTGCCTTCAAGACCTCCGACTTGAAAGAGACAAACTTAACGAAACACGTGATTGACACGGGTGAAAACCCGCCGGTTCGAGAACCACTCCGGCGTACTTCACCTGCTCAGAGAGAGATCATCAAGTCGACACTACGTGAGATGTTGGACGCCGGCATTGTAAGCCCATCCAAGAGTCCGTACGCAAGTCCGGTGGTGATTGTCAAGAAGAAGAATGGTCAGCATCGATTTTGCGTCGATTATCGCAAATTAAATGCTCAAACCAAATCTGACCAATATCCGTTGCCACGGATAGATGACGCTTTCGATTCTCTTTCTGGAGCCACGATTTTTGCAACCTTGGATTTAATATCAGGCTATTGGCAATTTCCGGTGGAAGAAAAAGATCGAGAAAAAACGGCTTTCGTATGCACAAATGGCCTCTACGAATTTAACAGAATGCCGTTTGGTTTGATGAACGCACCTGCGACGATGCAGCGTGCTTTGGATTTGTTGCTGGCAGGTCACAAATGGGAGACCTGCCTGGTTTATTTAGATGACATTGTCATCTTCGCGAAGAACTTCAAAGAATTCATGAAAAGATTGAGAGATATCTTGGTGCTCATCAGGAATGCCAATTTAAGTCTTCAGCCCAGCAAATGTTTCTTTGGAGAAGACGAGATCAACTACCTTGGCCACAAGATTAGTGCCCTTGGTATTCGACCTGATGAAGAGAAAGTGCAGACAATTCAAGGATTTCCTGCACCGAAAAACGTGACTGACGTCAGAAGCTTCCTTGGGATGACCGGCTACTACAACCGTTTCATCGAGAACTACTCCAAGATCGCCAAACCAATGCAAGCCCTAGTCAAGAAGGACCTGGACTTCAAATGGGATGACGACTGCGAGGTCGCTTTTGATAGTCTGAAGAAGGCTCTTTGCTCCGCTCCGATTCTAACTTTGTATGATCCGGAGGCAGAAATTGCCTTGCACACTGATGCTTGTGATTACCAGATTGGTGTCATAATTTATCAGTATGCGAAAAACGAAAAGAAACCTGGAGTTCTAGGTTACTACAGCCGAAAACTCCAGGGAGCAGAACGAAACTACGGAACGACTGAAAAAGAATGTCTTGCAATCGTTTATGGCATAGAGAAAGCCAGACCGTATGTTTTCAACCGGAAATTCAGAGTATTTACCGATCATAAGGCCCTGTGCTATTTAAAAACAGCACAGAATCTAGATGGCCGATTGGGTAAATGGCAGATGAAACTACAGCCATATGATTATGAAGTAGTTTACAAGAAAGGTAAAACGCACGTGGACGCCGATTGTGTCTCACGTTACGAGAGCAACGTTCCTGCTAATTGGAAGCAGAAGAATGGGGAGATGGAAGCTCTCGAAGACCTTCACATCTTTACTGTCTACAACGATTTCCAGTGGGAACGGGAGCAATCCCTTGATGAAGAACTTCTCCTCATCAAAGAATCACTCCAGCAAGATCGACTGCATCCCTATCACAAAAAGTTTGCGATAGTGGATGGCGTTTTATACCACCTGAAGTATGAAGACACCGTGCCAGTACTAACGTGTACTGTGCCCCGACAATTGAGAATTGGGATTCTCGAGATGCTCCATGATGTGCCTGAGGCCGGACATTTCGGATTCACCAAAACGATGAAGAGAATCCAGAAGAGATTCTATTGGAAAACAATGAAAACAGACGTCGCCGACTATGTCAGGTCGTGCCACATCTGTCAGAGAACCAAACTGTCGCACCAAAAAGTACCTGGATTGCTTCAGCCAATCATTGTGGGAAGACCGACAGAGTGTTGGGGGATGGATTATGTTGGTCCTCTTCCGAAATCAATCGGAGGAGTTCAACATATCTTGATTGCAGTGGACTACGCGACGAAGTATTGCATCGCCAAAGCAGTGGCAAGAGCAACCGCTCAGGCAGCAATTGCCTTCGTCAAGGATAAAATTGTAAACGAATTTGGAGTTCCTCAGAAGATCATCACTGATCGAGGACCCCAATTTTTGAGTAACGAGACTCAAGCGTTTTTCAAGACCTACGCAATCCAGCATGCAGCCACGACAGCCTATCATCCTCAAGCTGATGGGTTGGCAGAGAGAACGAACCATACAGTCATGGAAGTGGTGAAACGTCACTTGGATGTCCTTCAGCAGCAGGCTGACTGGAAAAAGAAATTAGGTGACGCAGTTATGGCCTACAATCTGGTAGAACATAACTCAACGAAATTTTCGCCATATCGATTAATGTTCGGGCGCGAGCCCAGGACCACGTTGGATAACATGATGCCACACGCTCCTATCGTGCCACCGCCCGTAACAAACGAAGCAGAGCAGTCTGATCCAGCTCTGGATGCTGCTAAAAAGAATATCGAAGCTGCCCAGGAGGTGCAGAAAAGAAAGTACGACGAAAAGCATCGTACGATTCCGGATTACAAGCCGGGCCAGAAAGTGTTGATAAGAGATCGTGTGCCAAAGCCAGGAATGGCTCAGAAACTTATCTGGCCATACAAAGAACCTTGCATTGTCACGAAGAAACTAACCGATCTAGTCTACGAGATCGAGTACGTTACTCGATCTGGTTTGACTATGAGAGATACTGTCAATGTTCAACAGATGAGACCCTACTACGAGGCCAATGACCTGAGGGCTCCTCAAATGAACTTATCTGACGACATCGAAGAAGTTGCCAGCGCCAAGGAAGAGTCCGACGCTGATGAAGAAATTATCAACGAAGCAGACGACAACTTACCTGTTGAGAGTACGCCAGACGTTCGTCGTAAAGAAGAAGAAGAAGTTATCCCCGATGCCAGCCAAGAAACTCATCTGGAAACTTCTGAAAAAGAAGAAGAGGAAATTCCAGAGATGCCACTGGAACCACCTAAAAGAAAACGCGGGAGACCAAAGAAAACTGCTCCAAAAGAACCAGTCCAATTGGATTCCCGTGTGCAAACACGTGGTGGAGAGAAGAAAGATTATGCAAAAGCTAATTTACCACCTAGATGGGCGAAATTTGGCATTAAAACAGCCAAAGTAGACCCAGAGAGTCAAAAAGAAGCATCGTATGATGCTGAAATTCGAATTTGCCGCATTTCGCAGTGCCGTCGGATGGGAGAAATAAATCAAGAGACTTCGCCGCCTCGACCAGCCATGGGCGTCCTGCAGTCAAGAAGGAGAAGACGTCGCCACCGACCCAGCACCAACCGAGCCCGGAACGAGTCCCGAGGCACCAGGTGTTGGCAACCCGTAAGTCCTGAGACGTCCGAGGGAACAGAATCGTCGCCGGACTAGTAGCGCGATTTATTTCATAAATTTCTAATTGTATAAAGTGATTTGTTCTTTTTCGTTTTTTTTTTTTTTTAGAAATTTTGTATTTTCCAAAATCTGTATAAGTCGATTTTGTTTTATTTGATATTTTCGTATACCTGTGATACCCCTGGGTCTCTGTGTTTAGATCCAGTCGGGGGGAGGGGGATTTTTAAGAAAATTCTTGAGAAGTAGGGTACTTCCCGCTTAGTCGGGGGGAGTGAGACGTTTTGGGCCCGCCGCTATTTTATTAATTTAGCGCCGTTTTGTTTTCTTTAATTTTGTAGGCACTGTGTATTTTGTAGCTTCTGGGCCACTCGGTACTAATAGGTACCGATTGACCCAGATTCTATTTTTAGCTTGACCTTATCGTTCTCCCCTCTTTACCATTGTATTATCCTTCCACATGAGTGGATTCTTATCATTTTAATTCGAAGTTGTTTTCGTTTTTCCCCCTTTTAATTAAAAGGGTGACGTGTCTAATATTTTGGTGACCACTGGTCAATCACTTTTGATTGGCCAGTTTGGTTTTTACTTTTGTTTTTGCCCAATCAGGGGCTACTGAGAAAGTGTTCTCAGTATCCTCTTTTTGGGTATAAAAAGGCCGTGTTTTTGTATGTAAGGAAGCATTTTTAAAACAGAGAATCTATGCCCAAATTGGGATAGATTTTTGAAGGATTTTCAGTTAGTTCTTAAATAACGAACCTATGCCCAATTCTGGCTAGGTTTTTAGATATTATTTTGAATGTTATTATTTCTATGTGTTGTGTGCTTAAACCAGTTCGATTCGTTTAATGTTGTATCTACGAAATAAACAACGATTTTATATTTAACTTAAACAGTGGTGTTTAATTGTTTTCGAGTTTTAAATTCCGCGGTTGTGCATTTCATCATTGCAGCTCTTCACCTTTTTGGATACTTCGATGACCCAACAGGTGCAAACCTGCAACACAAGCGAGTGAGTATATTTTGCACGATTCTTAGGGCAGATTTACGGACGAAAGTCCGAGAGATACAGAGATTAAAGATCCTCAAGACTGTGAAGTCTTTTGCCAGAGACTAGTGAGGACATAAAATAGACGTTATATTGGTCTAGTCCTCCCGGACCAGTAGAATTAGTGGCCTAGCCAACCACTATCAATACGAGTGTAAACTCGCTCGTATCAACCTAAAAGAGCAGATTCTACTAGAGGAAAAAGGTCCGTCACAATATATATATATATATACACACACACACACACACACAGAGTGTCCGAAAACATGTATGCACATTTTGGTTTTTAATAACTGCCATGTTTATTTTCTAAAATTTTATTTTATAATTTAGAGTAAATGTTACAATAATTGATTAGATATAAAAAGTAATACATGCTTTAGGTTTAAATGATGCATTTTCTCAAAGTGTTGAAAATGTTCTCCATTCTCATTGAAGATCTGATCTGATCTCATCCGCAAACATCAATTAACAAATCTCTTGTATTTGTGCAACAATTCTCTTCAATTTCTTGCAATAATCGTATATTATAAACGGAAAGAATTCGGCCTACAAGAAATGTGTTAGTTGATGTTTGGTTGAAAGCGAATGTTTGAAATTAGCAGTTAAGTATTAGTACAATAAATAATCAATTAGGTAATGTTGTGTTTTAAGAATTAGGTAATGGTTTAATTTTAAGTTGTTAGGAATATTTTTGGTCGATTTTGTGCACATAAAAACGTGGTAATGCCGTAATAGTAACTTAAGTCACAAGATTGTACAACTTGCAGCAACTTATGTAACCAAACACTGGTTACATACCTGTTTCAATACATACAGTACACGCACATCTATGCTTTAGTACCTTTAACGAGTACTGGCTAATGAGCTTTTTAACTTTATACTATGTGTTTATCTAGTCACTATGTGCCAATGGGCAAACAAAAAAGGGCAGAGTGGACTGGACAATGTTATAATGCCCATGAGACAGACAAACGCTCATAATGAGTGAAAACAAACAACAACAAAAAAAAACCGATGTTCATTAGAGTCATTAAATATAGAAGGTCCTTAGTAGACAAGTCGTTGGACGTGCAGCCACAATACATAATAACTATATATATTTGATTGTGCCAAGTATTGAAACGCAGACAATCCCTTCAGCAAGAAAAAAAAAATTATTTCTCTAATTGTAGGTCCCCTACTGGAAGAAAATCTTACTTGTGACATCGCCTCTTTTCAGTTGACTAATTAGACGCTTATTAGATTCTTATAGAATATCGAGTTATTATAAGTCATAATGTCATAGTTATTGAAGTATAATAAATAATCAATCACACATTATAATAAGGCCAATAATAATATAAATCTAACAGAAGTTATCGATTGAGCCTAATGTGTTCAGTAGAAAGGAAATATATGACCTTTCTCTCTCTCTCTCTTTCTCCCTATTTTTGTAGCGTCTCTTCATCATTTCATCCTGTTTCAATGTTGTAAATATCAACGTTTGTTTTTTGTGTAGTCCAGTGTTTCTCAAACTTTTCTCAATTGCGGACCACTAGATAAATTGTTTTATGCACATGCGGACCACCCACTTTAACTGTGTTTACTGTGTTTGCACTGAAACAAGTAGTATTGCGCAAGTGGCACATCCCATTCGCCGCACATTAGAGCACAGTGGCGGGTATATCAGACCTTTGCGGACTATAATTTTTTTTATTGTAAATTCCGAGTCCCAATAAGCCCTATCGAGCAATCGTGCATTTTCCCGACATTCCGCTTAGTTTGAGGGGCAGGCGCTCCTCTCAATTTTTTCCTTATAACATTTTACAAGTCAAGTCAGGGCCTACTTTCAGAACTGATTAAGAGAGTAGTTTTTTAAATTCAGATTAAATTTTGATCGCAAGAAATCGAAATTTAAAAATGCATATCCATAGAGAAAAAGAAGAGAGGGAAAAAAGGAAAACCTGGGTTGTAGACCTATAATGGAACCAGTTTTTCTTCAATGAGAATAAAAATGTCAAGTTCTTAAATCTATTCCATTCTTGAAGTCGGCTCACTCAAGGAAAAAACTTCGATAATGGAGGTGGAAAGAGGGAGTGTAGATGAATATAGGTCCTATAAGCTTCCCCAATTTTTTTCCTATTGAAATCGTAAATATATCCTACGAATTTAGAAGGAGAAAATATATCTTGATGGTCATATCCGTTCCCTGTTAAAATCAGTAGCAAAAAGGCATTTCTCTTCCTATTTTTTTTTTCAGCCTGATTTGTCTTTTTCCTTCTAAAATTTACAGAGGCCTCACATGTACAATATACGCCAATGATTTCTTTTTTCTCTCATTTGTTTCTCTCTCTCTCCTCCCTCTCTCTCTCTCTCTCTCTCTCTCTCTCCATCCCTCCCTCAATCTCACTCTTTCTTTCACTCTTTCTCAATTGAGATAGAGCTAAAACCTAAGCTCAAGAGTAAGAAATTTATCGTCCTCTTGGCGCCACACAAAAGAAAAGCAATCTCTCATTATGGCATCTCCCAGTGTCCTAACCCACAAGAACATCGGTCATATGACACAAAATTCCAGCCACATTTTTATTCAGTTAAAAAAAAACTATTAGCAATTTTTTCTCAATAAGCAGCAACGTTAGCCGAGTTTTCTTGTACTGATTTTGATCATCACAGGTAGGGTTACCAACTGTACTTTTTGAGGTGGTAAAACTACGTAGGTCCTACCCTTATTTTTCACTTAACGAAGTCAAATGTACTCTTTTTGAAAGGCCAAATTAAAAAAATACGATTATCTAATCTAACTTAATTTATTATTTTATATCTACTCCATATTAAAAAAAATCATGCTTGTACTCGGTCGCTAATGGTCGATAATGACAACGAGTTCTGTTGGTGAAAAAAATAAAAATTATGTTCTAGAAATTTATTTTAATGAATATCTACTACATTTTACGCACATAAGAAATTACACTCACCCTCCCAATCATCATCATCATCATGTACTTGTGTACTTTTTCTTATAATCCAGAGATTTTAACCCAAATCACTGTGTAACAACGTTTTATAACTTTCCCAATGTATAAGTACGTTTGTAACTGCAGCATCGGGTGCCATTAACACATAAAAAAATAAATAGCGCGGGACCCCCAATCCTTAGGATAAAGGATGGTTATTTTTTTTTTGCAAACTACATAAGTAACACAAACTTACACATCATAAGTTTCTGTAATTGGAAAAAGATGGTAGCACACATAACTGATTTAGTGTACTGTAACTGAAATAATCCAATCTATATTATATAGTAAAATACTGTAAAATTTAAAAAAAAATCATTGTTCGTGTTTTACTTTTTTTAGGTGCCCTCCTCTTTTCTTATGAGCAGGATATGGTAACCCCTTTAATAACTATTTTAATAGTAAATTCCATTTTAGATTTGTTGTCCCAATTGCGCTTCAATCAGTCAAATACCATACCATTTTGGGATCACCACTTTTTCGGTTAGATTGTGCTAATCACATAGTTTGTACTTAATATGCGCTAAAACGACACCATCCATCGTGAAAAAACGTGCCTATTAACTGATATGTTTTGGCTACATTTATCCAGTCAATTAAACATCTAAATACTCACTAATATAAAAGCAATAAATTTTATGCGATTTCAACTAAACATATAGATGTAATTTAAACTCATATGATGAATAATTAATTTGCATTGCAGTTCAGGATTAACCGAGCTACGTTTATTACAGCCACCATGCAGTGACTATACAGACAAAACACACATACACAAAGTGTAAAAGCACCTGAAATCAATAACATATCTTTATTTTTTTTTTTCTAATTTTAAGTCAATTATCTCAGTGAATTGTATCAGGTTTAACTACATAAATTTGTTAGAACCTTGATAATTGATAATATTCTCAAAATAGTGATAAATATCAAGTTTGGGTAAGAATGTAGTTAGACCAAGAACACGTTACAGAAACGTTGACTACAAATATAAATTATCAAATTAAAAAAATTCTATTTATTTTGCTTTTTTTCTCGGTCTACTGCCTGCCGAATAAATAGAATATAATCATTAAAGAGAAATTATATTTGCAGTCGCATCTTCGGTTTGCTTTTTCTGCATGCGGAGAACCTTGCCATTAGTCTATTAAGATGGATATACCAATTATGCACATGTTTTTGATTCAGTACAACTTCAGTACATTTAAAGGTTAAATAAAAATGCTAAACCCATAATTGTTCAAAACGCAGAATGACTAGCTATTACACTTGTTAACTACTCAAGGCGAGTAGATATATCTAGGTACATTTTTATTGACATTCCTTTTGTGCCACATCTAAATGTGGATGTTTCTAAATTGCATATTGAAAGACTTGAAATTTCAAAGCAAAAATGTGAAGAAAGAAACCAAAGTTGCACCGCAGTTCATAAAGATTTTTTTTCTCTCCCTTATTTGTCTCTTTATTTGCTTGTTTGCATTATCTGTCTTAGATGTAATTAATTACCTTTGAGCATATCAATCACCCAGTTTTTTTATGTTTTAAAACTAAAACTAAACAATTGCATCATTGCATCTCATTCATTCGGGGAAATACTCCATAAAAACTCATGTTATAATCAATGAAAAGTAATTAATTTTTTAAGGTTAGGCATTTGTCGACACAAGGTGAACAAATAAATATGGTAATGTTACTTTATAATATCAGGCAGACTTTTTGCCAATTTATGCAAAAAAAAAAGTACATTCGCGTGCAAATCCAGCAGCTATAGAATAAATAAACTCATTGTTACCACCCATTTCCTTCAACTCCCAAAACAGCAGAAAAATCTCATAGAAAATAAAAAAATGTCAGGAGCTTGCTTCAAGGTACTAGTTTAAATTACACACAATAAACCAACCAACCGACTTAACGCCAAAATGAATTTTCAAAGCTTATATATACCATATAAACATGCATATTGTATATGAATGATATGAGCAAAAGCCTTCCTTGGGTTTTCAAGAAAAAGCTACTGGCATTAAACCATAAATAACGCTTCCCCCACCTCCTTTTTTCCAAATTTTCTTGTTAATCTCGGTATGAAACTTCGCGTTACAAATCAATTTCCATTGCTTCTCCTATATGGGACCTGATATGTTTATGGAAAGAGTAAATTAGAGACAGAAACTGACAAAAGAGAAAGAAAAAAAAAGACATATAGAAACAAGCGCATGCGTAAGGCTATTATAGATATAATTTCAAGAAAAATCAAACGATTTTCTAGCTTGTGTGCCAAGTAAAAAAAAAAGAATGAATCTTTTCAAAAGATTTACAATATTGTATAGAAGTAAGTTAAAAAAATATCCACTGCCAAATGCATTTAAAAAAAAAAGGGAAATCAAAATGATAGCATTCCTCTCTTTTATTTAAAGCGAAACTCAAAATAAGCTGGACATTAATGATGAAATTTTCAGCTTGCTTTTTATAATGATGCCGAATTATTAATTTCTCTCTTGTGAATAATTAAAAGCATTTTGTGTTATATTGCTACAATGTCTATTTTAGCAGTAATCCTGAAGAAGCTGACAGCATAGTTGGGTAGCAAAATTATTGAATAGAATAAGGAAGCAATTTATGTGTAAAAAAGGGATATGATAGAATCTATGTATAATATGTATATTGTGTACATATATACAGTACATATGCTTTCGAACTGCATATAGTAACATTTTCATGCAAACATCTAGCATCTGTCACCAGAGTGAATATACTGTATATACATGTATATACGAATTTATATATAAAAAGTACATATATACACGTGTACTTTTCATTGTGCGTGTGCCTTCTGGCATGTTTTTTTTTCTATTTGTAGTAAAAGTGTACGACGAGAAAGAGAGATTGAGTCTGTAAATGTATGCATGCCTCTTTTCCTTTCTACCGGTTTATACATGTATTTGGCCTCCATTTTATCGACTCCTATGGCTAGGTCAAACATCTATGTTCGCATAAATTTTCTTCTACTCAAATAATGGTGAAAAATATTTTGACAGTCAGACACTAAAGTATGAATAGAAAAAGAAGACTTATTCTTCATGGGATTCTTTTTAGTGTTTGTTTTCTTTTTGGACCTTTGTTGCTCTAAGATAGCACGAATAGCTTTTTTTTCCAAAAAAAACGGCCAAAAAGCGAAAAAAATTTAAATCCTGTAAAGACCCGAAAAGGCACCAGTTGTTGCCAACTGGTCCAAGAATTCCCATTAAGCTTAAAACAGTACCAGAATTGAAGAATTTTCAAAATTCGAAAAAATGAAAAAAAGCAAGACTTTGCTTATTTCAAGAAACAATAAAAAAAATCGAAACAAGTTAAATGCTTTGAAGACATAAAAAGGCTTGAAGAGGACTCAACTTTGGCCTCAGAAATTCCAAAAACTTTAAAAAGGACAAAGACTAGAGAATTTTTAAAATACTACAAAATGAAAAAAAAAAGAAAATATCAGGAATCTACTAAGAAAGAACAAAAATCGAAAAATATAAAAATGTGATTGATCACTGATTATGTTTTAACTGGAGTTGATTTTTATAGCAAAAATATGATCCAACTGTTTGATGGCTTTGACATCTTCTGTTTCCTGTCCCAATACCTTCAAACAAATAATTTTATTATTCACTTTCATTTGCTGAAACCAATTCTCTCATATTTTTGATGCCATTGATTGGAATGCTGTTGAGTGTTTATTGTTTATTCCAACAGTACAACTTGTCACGATCTAATTGTAACCTCTTGAAATAGGCATCCCAGTAAATATACAGTATATTACAACTCAGGATGGGCTATTTCATGTTGAAGCTCACTGGAGTACACTTGACTGAAGAACTGTTCTTCGAAAGAAACAACAAAGTCAAGTTGGGCAAGGCCATCTCAAAATTTTCAGCAAATATTGACATTCAACTGAGCACAACTATATGTTATACAGTGAGACTATATAGGATGTTAACCTACAGAGACTTTTCAAGATGGAAATAATTAGTTTCAAATAGTAATTTCGAAAGCGAACGAACTCGCCTCCAAGGCACCTAAAATCTATACACAATTATATAAAGGAACCAACGCACAGATGAAATTCTTGATTGATTCGAAACTGTCAAAGCCAACGCTAAATGCATTCATTATAAAACTGGACATTCTGTACAAGATAAACGCCATTCAACAGATCAACTTTGACATTTCATTAAAGAATCCTGTTGCAAGTTAGAAATAAAATATAGCATGTCCTATAACTGGCTCAATAACATTGTTGAACACACATCTAAATTGAACAAGTGCTAAACCGTGTAAATAAGCATATTTACTTGGTTTACCACTTAACCAGCATTCAATTCCTTAAAATAATCGTATAATCGTACAGAGCTTTAATTTAATCAAATGTGTGACATTTATTATGATTATTTATTTACACATAATTTTCAAAATACTACCATTTGCAAGCGATGCATAAACAAATACTGTAAAATATTACATCAGCTTTTAAGAAAAATGGGTAAAAAAACCCTATTTTAAGACCTTGTATTTTTATGTTATTTTTAAAAAATGAAATTTTCACAAGATCTTAAAAATGGTCATTTTTTTACTTCAAATTTGTAAAGACGTGTCTCAAAGTGAACAACTCAATTTCATTTACAGTTTTATTTAAAAAAATACTTTAAATTACTTCATATAGTGTTATCTTTTTTTGGTAATTTATTCAAGACCATATTTTCATTGCATAACTCTAAGGAATATAAGATTTGTAGTTCCTATTTTTTATGGCAAACGTCCTTATCCAATTTACATTTGAGGGATCTATAAGACCACATATCACTTACACAAAGGAATACATTCACTGACTCAGTAGTAATCTAGTTTTAGAAAACATCATTCAGATCATAAGGTTATGGCCACCCTGTGGCGATATTATTACATTCAAAGTTATACAAATGAAAAAGATAAATATTTAAAAAAAAACAACCAAAAGAGGCTCTCTATCAACTATACATTACTTTTTCAGACTTTGTCAACAGAAAAACTGTTCGAAATCTAAAACATTCACTTCCTAATTATTATTTTATGCAGTCCAATACTTTTGAGATAATATTAAAAATGTCACAATATAGTAATCCTGCAGCATTTTGTTAAATACATTCTACAGGATGCTCCGCCAATCCTAAAACCAATCAATATTCAAACATATTTTTTTCGGATTCAATGCGAGCCTAGAAGACAATTCAGAGTTGCACCGTACTTGCACGTGACCATGAGAAATGTTCAATTTTGCAGTTTCAAGTTGATCAAATGGCTCCCCGCAACCAAAGAAAAATACAAACCATTGTTAAAAAAACATATAACGTTACCTGAAGAACATATATATTTAAGAATACACACCTAATGAGTGGTGTGAATAAAACTGGGTACTTTCTCTTTTCTCAAGTTTTTGAAGAAAGTACTCGACTTTTTATGAATGAAATGGGTGAGTATTTACTCAAACTGAAGAGAACTTTTTCATATGAGGATTTTCTCAAACTGTGAGCAGTTGCCTCATTTTGTATAAATAAAAATGAGTAAGTTTTCTATAAACATCGACTCGACTCGGAAACATAACCATAACGTGTGTAGATTATTATTTATCTGATGCCATTTTGTTGTATTTCAATGTGTTCATAAGTTACTTTACTTTTAACAAATAAACAGCTAAAAAAATCTAATGTTAAAGATAGGGATGCCCTGGGCATCAAAATGTCACATCTGCCAGTTTGTATAGATACAGCCTTAAGGGCTATAGATGAGCCTTAAGGGAGAACTTACATTGCCAGAGTAAATACTCTGTTTACTTATGGCAACTTTATTCATACAAAAATTAAAGAAATTCTAGTTTTTTTTTTTTGGAGAATTTACTCTGCTTTTTGTTGATTAACTAACTACTACTCTACCACCCAATTTGTCTTAAAGCTCAAAGATGTTCCTGAAGAATGACAGTTAAAAGAAATGGACCTTTTTGAGGTTAGTGATCTTTAACATGAGTCAAGCAAATTAACATAATTCAAAAGGGTATAAAATAAAAAAAACCTTTGAATATTGTAACAAGAAAACCTTAAAACCTTCAATCACTTTTAAAAACACAGTTTGAAGACAGTAAGGCTAAATGCTAACCGCATTGAGACTAAGTTTTTGTCTGTATCAAAATTTATTCACCATTGTGTCTATGGTCTCACACAACATGTGCAAGATGGCGAGTGTCAAGCCATACGTGCAATTAGAAATTGGTCAGAACTTCAGTTGGCTCCCCCCTTATTATGATGACCGGCAACTTCTAATTGGCTGGTTATTGTGACACCCCTGCACATGTTGGTGCCGCACATGTGCAGAGGATGTTGCTACCTGGTCTTTTGAAGTTGACAACCCCTTTTCTTTGGGCGGGAGGGCAGCCCATAGAGATGATTGGCCGAGTCCAGAAAAAGTTTTCTTTCATCTGCGCATATGGAAACAATTAAAGAAAGGAAATTCCTTTTCCTTATGTCCAGTGACACTGAACAGACCTGAATAATTTCTAGGAAATTACTTGCATATTTCGGGGAAATAAGTTCCAAATAAGGCAGTATTTTAAGACCAGATGTCGCCATTGGTCAGTACGACCGATGGGCGGCTGCTGGTCACGAGTGGCCCCTCCCAAGGGCCAGAGTAATAAAACAAGCACGCAAGGTATCTTCAGGAGGACAGTAGGCAAATAGTTTGCGGGACCAGAATGTTTCCCTCCTCGTTCAAGGATAGAATTTTCGAAGGACCAGAACTATTTCGGACTTAGAATCTTTTCTGAGAGTTCAGTCAAGTAATGTAATATTTTATCGTTCGCTTTTATGTATCGCACCGCATAAAATAAAGTCGGAGTATACAAATAAGAAGCGTCAGTTTTCTTATCGTCAAGTCGTCATTATTTCTTTAAATTGTGGGAACTTGATTCCCATACAAAAGGGAACCCTAACAGATTCATCATGCCAAGGAGCCCAACTCCAACCAGAGGCAGAGGCGCGACAAAGGGCCACGCATCCAGGTCATCAAGTCGACCTGGATCACCCGGAAGAATGCAGAGCCCGAGCTTGGAAGGTGCGGAGGGGCGTACGATCCCAACTCAACAGGCTGGTCTGGGACCAGCCACCACATCGGGAGCAGACCGAACAAAAGAAAACCCTGGACTGGGTCCAGGCGTATTACATTATGCAGTCTGACTTTGAAAAGGGCGGAGCATGTTACGTCAGACCAAAACCAGGCAATTAGAAGTTGCCGGTCGTCATAACAAGGGCAGAGCCAACTGACGTTCTGACCGATTTCTAACTGCCTGTTCAAGCCATTAATTGAAAATAAAAACAGCCTACTTTTCGTTTGAAAAGCCACTCAAAAATAGCAAGTTTGTTGACCTGCTTCAAAATGCTTAGAAACTGAACGCAGCCAATTAATTACAGCTTATTTCTATGCTCCAAAGAACATGCTTAATTATTTTCAACCGAGTACACAGACAAAAATGAAATCCTGCAAACATGTTATGGGGTATAAAAAATATACATATGTACAGTGTTTATCATCATACGAGGGCTCGTACATTGTGTCAATAATTTGCTAAAAACAAAAGTTGTTAGCATCCCAATGAACTAGCTTTCAACTAATCATCTCTTATTCAAATAATCTACGTATGATTAAAGTTGTTTTTAAGTATTAATAATGCTGAAAATAATTAATTTCAAATATACATACATGTATACTTACACAAAAGTTTACCAGTTTCATGCTAGAAGAGCAGCAAACAAGAGCTAGAAAGAAAGAAAAAAAAAAGTAAAAAGTGATTAATAAAGTAAAGCAATAATTTTCCTTTATGCTGTTACTCATTTCATTCTTTTGTTATTAACATAATTATTAAACACCTATCACATTAACCACTAAGCATAAAAGTCACGTTTTGAGAGTACAAAAAGGAAGTGTCACGTGCTAAGCCCATAAGTTCGATCGAACCATTCACATCCACTTAATTCGCACCACCAAGTTAGTGCCTGCAAATGCAGTAGTGGCTCTAGTAAAGTCACTTATAGTGTCACCAGCAACAGTTGCTGGTTGCAAGCTTGCATTGTTGCCTAATTCAAGCTTTACTTTTTAGTCAATTTATTTTTGAAAATTGTCCTCTGCCATAACATAAGAATAACAATTAAATGTAACTTCTCTTTCCGAATTAACTTTTTAGATTTCCACACTACGGTATGTCGCTAGAGGACGTCTTAATATTCACATTTCTTTAAACATAATGTAGATACAAAGAAATTATGCTTATTATACGAGACAATTATAAAAATATTTTGAATTGTACTCAAAGAAGAGGTCAAACTACTTAACAAAAGCCCTTGTGGCCATTTCCAATTTCACACGATATTAAAATCTTAATACAAATGACTCGACAGAAACACGCGTTAGACTTAAATTCAAATACATGCATACATACACACAAACACACACAAAGCGAACAAAAGAGAAAAATATAGAAATCTACAACAACAATGGATGGTTAAAAAAAAAATGAAGTCTTGCTATTGTTGCGTTTCTTGGTTACTTGCTGGGTTGCTTATATTGTTTCTATGTAGCTTGCTTACACAGCAAAAAAGTAAAAAAAGAAAACTTTACGAACAAGTTTAACTTTGCTTTCATTTAATCGAAAATAAGAGGAGTAAAAAAACACACAAGAGAAAATACAGAAACTGTCAATAATTACATAACATGATCACGTTACATGACGCTGTAACCAAAGTTACTGTTTCAATTGTTTCCCATTTATTTTCAAATAAAAAAACTGTCGACTTTTCGTAATTGATTAGTTGTCTTAGAAACAATATCAAAATGAATAAAAAAAAAGTTTTATGAAGTTAATTTCTAAAAGATAATTCAGATAGTACGATGTAGAGAACCGTAACTTCTATAGTGAATCTTCACAATAACACAATCTAATTATTATTGGGTTGATATTTTGGGGTTTTGACAATACATTTTACATGATGCTAATGAACTTTTGTCTCTCTGCCATGGACCTTCGTGGCACAGGCAATTAGAAATCGGGACGCGCAAAAGTTGGCTCCGCCCTTTTTATGACGACCAGCAACTTCTAATTGGTTGGTTATGTAGTCTGACGCCACAACAAACCAATTAGAAGTTGCCGTTCGTCATAAAAAGGGCAGAGCAAACTTCTGTTCATCCCGTTTTCTAATTGCCTGTCTTCGTGGCTCCTTGCAAAGTAATTTTTTAAAACTTAAATAGGTACAAGTGCAGAATGCCTATAGGCAATATTCCGCGTCATCCACTAACTGAAAAATGAACTTCGAATGGCTAAACCAACTATTGTTTTATAGCCTCCTTGGTCTCTTTATTTACCTTCATAATAACAATTGTTCTCCCCCCACCTAAAGTGTATTTTTAGGTTATTCGATGGCGCTAGCTGTTATACGTACTTTGTCTATAACAACTTGCAAATATAGATGTCAATGATACAAATTCAAATATTGTTATGAGCATATTTTTGCACATTATTTAGAGGTGGATTAAATACAAAAAAAAAAGATGAAACGTTTGTGCTGAAGCAGAAGCTGAACATGAATATGTTTTTCAGCTAATGCATAGTTACCCTACCACTTAACCTCCAACTTGCTGCTTCAGGTTAAGTTCCTTCTTCAGGTTACTTATAAATGCACCACGTTTCAGAGGACACGCATAAGCTGGTAGTACATTTCTACTTAAGCTTATAATGTAGAATCCTCATCTTCAGTTCACAAGTAAATACAGCTTAAAATAAAATTAATTTTGATAATTTATGACCAAACTAATTAGTTTGGTCATAAATTATCAAAATTAATTTTATTTAGTCAGATTTGACTTATTAAAATATTGTCAAATATTTTTTACTCATATTTTTGAAATTTTATTGTTTAGTGTATTCGTCGCTTAGCATGTATTTGATTTACTTTTTATCGTGACCTGGGCATCTGTATTAGTTGTGTTTTTTTTACCTTCAGGATTCTATTAAATCACTATTATTATCACTATCACTATTACTATTACTATTATTATTATGATTATTATTACAACTACTATTATTATATAAACTGTCCAGTAATTTTGCAAAAACAGAAATTCAGATGGCGCCCATTTACAGAGGAATTTTTTTTCACAATATTGTTTGACATTCCATATTTAGGTAACGTTTTTTTCTTTCCATACCACCGAATTTTTCCATCAAATCTCAAGAAGAAAAAAAAAACACATAGTGAGAGTAAATAAACGTAACATGCGTCCATTTGCTGACATCTTTAACACAGCATGAGAAAGCATTAAGTCCCATGTTAAACAGCCAAAGGCATTACAAGACTATGATAAGAGTAACATAATATAAGTACTTTATAATACATATATGCAATGGCATAAATTGCATACATGAAGGTTTTAGGATCTAGTCTGAAAAAGAGAGAAAGCGAAAGAGGCCCCCATTTTGTCATATACATGTATATTAACAGCATATATTTGCATCATTCTAGGAAAAGCAAAATAAGAAGTATCATTTGTAGCCAAAATAGAGAGAGAGAGAAAGGGAGAGAGAGAAAAAAAAAGAAAAATGCATGGCACAAAATAAAATGATACTTTTTTGTGATAAAAAATTTGTCTCCCATTTTTCTCTCTCTCTCTCACTCTCACTCTCTCTCTCTCTCTCTCTCTCTCTCTCTCTAAGATAAAATAGCTTGCAGAAGAAGCTAAAACGTGCACAATAACCGCCAAAGCTATTTGCGAAACAAGCATCCAAACCAAGATAATAATAAGTTTCAAGAATAATGACAACTTCGCTTTGAGTACATATCTCTTAACCTATGTACTTTAAAGACATACCATTTTGCCCAACTTCCCTTTTTAAATACATAATAATGGCTAAGAAAAAAATAATATTCTAATAGCTCTTCCACCCACCTTCCGAGAAAGAAAAAAATATAGTCACCGTGCTCCACGCCCACAAAACACGATTATGATAATCAAATCCACCACAATTTATATTTTTACGTCTTAAAAAGATTTTTTTCGACTTCTTCTTTCTTATAATTAAAAAATGACTCGGCTTTTTAAGAAATAAAAATATACAAGTTTTCTTAAAGAATTAAAAACAATTTAAACGTTTTCCATTTAACTTCTTTTATGTACAATTACGACTAATGGTCGTTGTTTACATTAAAAATCAAAGTGCTGCTTAAATACGTTTTTATTCATTTGTATAACATCTATTCAAAACGTTGCTTTTTAAAGTTCAGTTAGAACTTAAGTTACTAATTGATGTATTTGCAAATGTTTCTTCTCTGAATCATACAACAAAAAAAAGCAACCCCTTGTAAGTACACAATCACTGCATGCATCACTAAAAATGAAGATAATCCTAGCGAAATCACTTGAAGCATTAGGGTTAATGTTTAAAAATCTCTGCCATATAAACTGCAAGAAAATAAGCTACAATTTACTAACATTAACTCAAATGTAAATAAAAACAATTTTTAATTACTGCTCTAAAGAGCAACAAAGATCAAGACACATGTCACAAACATTAAATATGGTAGAATTTTACTAAAATCTGGTAACAAAAAAGAAAAAGTTCAAAGTTTGTTGTTCCCATTTTTTTTATTACATATGTATCGCAATGAATTTCTCATTTTAAAATGTTTAGATATTTGATGACCACCCTGTACAAGATTAAATTACAATATATAATAAAAGTCTATGAGTGAACTGGAAGGGGGTGGGGGAGGGAGGGGAAGGGTGAAAAATGTTTTTTTTGCGTTAATGTCTTTGTCAAAATGGGTTCTGTAATTTCACAACTTGATTCTATTGCGGTTTTTATAGCAAGGTTTTTTCCATTTGTTGTTCATTAAAGTGTCAACCTTGCGCACAAACATGGGACATTTGTCCCTCTCTCTACTTATTCTCCCCTTTTTTTTTCTTTACATTTAACGTCGACAACTTTCACCTTACATATCACCCCAAGAGAGGGAGGGAGGAGATCAGTATCATCACAACAGGTCTTCAACCTTATTTTCCATTTGAGCCACATTTAAACATAACTACAAGTATGATATACACGTAGTTATGTTTGTGGGTGTGCTCCAGCTGGAACAATTTTTTTTTTGGAACGATTCTAAATGGGACAACGCTGATGGTCTGAGGTGGAGGCTAGCAGTGATTTTAAGGTAGTAAAAAAAGAATAAACAACCAAACGGCTAAAAGCATATAGGCATATGGAAGCGGTATAGAGCGCAAACAATTTTATACAAATGGTAAAGAATGGATTTAAAATGAAATAGTTTATTTTAAAATTGCAAAATTACTTTTGAGATAAATTAGCAGTGTTTTCATCACACCGCTTCATTAATTTTGTAAATTCCGCTTAGACTGTAATCTCCGCTACAATTGCATATGCCTATTGCTTATCATTTTTTCCGGTATGTCCACGTCACTGATAGCCTAAACCTTCAAATTTTGGCATCGCCTTAGAATCGTCCCAAACAAAAATCGTCCCAGATAGAGGATACAGCCGTATATGTAATATATTCGAAATTTTAACAACGAATGACACACACAACTATGAAGAAAAAAATTTCAATAAGCGAAAGAAAAACTTGAATACCAGTCAATTAGCAGCCATAATGCAAAATACATAAATACAAAAGAAAAACATAATCATACTCTAGTTTGTTTACGTTTTAGAAGCAACATTAATAAATAAAAATTGAAAGTGTTTTAGAAACTAGAAGAGTAGGCCTAAATGAAGCGCGCAACTATATTTTCATTTTTATTACATTAAAAACAGCCGATTTTATGGATATTTTAAACTCACGATTTTCGTTTTTGCACATCAAGATACTTGTTTGCCTTTTGAAATCAGGGACCTCATCATTACAGAAAGGCCATACGACAGTCCTATATGACTGTAAATTGTCTTTTTAAAAACAATAATAAAAAAAATGTTCCCGTTTGTCTTCTAGTTTCGTAAACACTTTAAATTTTTTGGTTAAAATTGATTTAAACATGCAGCGTGCTGGTGATGTTTGTGCGACTGTATAGTGCAAGCATGTCAAACTCGCGGCCCACAACGAATATCCTTGCAGCCCAGCCCCTGTCAGATCCAGGATTACTGACATTCACCTTCGGTCAGTTTTGAAAGTAATCACTGCGAACAAGATTTCCCCCCGAAGTATGGACAATTTTAGCAGAGAAGAAGATGCCAAGTGTCACAGGAAGAAAACATTTATTTTACCGTTGTCTTTGTTCTTTTTTCTACTGCAGTTTTCGAAATAAAAGTACGTTTCTATAAAATTTGAAGTTTTTTTTTTGCGGCCCACATAAACTTAGACCCTGTTTATTTGGCCCGTGTTAGCCTTTGAGTTTGACATGCTTGGTATAGTGCATTTTAAAACTGTCGTGCCAACCGTTGATAAACCAAGCATTAACGTATGTTTATACTTATTTATGTCTATATATATAAAAAGAAACAAACCAATCAACAAGCAAGAAGAAACTATCTATACGCCTACTACTACCACATCAGCAACATAAGAAACTAAAACCAAAAACGTCAACAACAACAACAACATACATTATATTACACCAAAAAAAAAACAGGAACGATGACTATGAAAATAGGAGTTTAAAAAAAGGAAGGGAGAGAAAGAGAATCTACCTCTAACAGTCTTACGTTCATTTCCGGGAATACTCCACTAGAAACCATTAAAATTCTTACTTAAATGCATGTAATGCATTCAAGTAGATTTCTATGTTACTTTTTTTTCAACTTCTTTAACTTTAAATTCAAGAAGTAGAAAAAAAAATATGTTTTGTACAGGATGACGTTATAAAATAATAACCAACCACAAGTGTTGTATATTTTAAAAGCTGCTCTTGTAAGCTCAAAAATATAAAGTACAGGGTGAGTCATGTAGAACAAAATCAGACTAATTAGCTGTAAATCGTAAATGGCTGCGCTAATTGTATTATCATCAGAAAGTAACGTATAAATTTTGCCGAACGAGTGTTCTCTGTTGCAAAACAAGTGCATATTGAGCATTGAAAAAAAAACATAAATGATATCAATGGACAAATTGACAGCGCGATTCTAAGAAGTACCAATGACAACATGTAACGCTGAATCCAGATGTGCTTTGAGGAGGATGGTTGTAACTTCCTACAAAAAAAATTTAACGTCACTTCATTCACCTAGGAATACGGGGGTCGCATAACAGAAAAAAAAATCATAAAATTGTGACACTCATACATAATATGATGTCACTTTTTTATGTTTATTCATGTAATTCATGAAGGACTATCATTCTGCTGTACACCAGTCAATGGAATAATTGTCATATAACGTTTTATCATTTTGCTTTTGTGTCAAAAAACATCCTATACTAAAGAAGAAACAGCAGTAAAGATTCCGCCACATTTCTGTTTCCTTTCGCGTTCAAGGACTCCCATGCCTAACAAAAAATGTTTCAAGAACATTTTTGATAGTTCTAATAAGAATTATTTAAATAAAATAAATTCCTTTCTCTGTCGCATTTTTAGTCGATTATTTCAGCATGTGGGTTATACCGTATACAAATACAAGATTACGAGTTACAAAATTATGTTGTTGCACTTTAATTTCACATACTGGTTGCCTATCTGTAATGAACTTCAATATAATCACTAAATCTAAAAGTTTGCATAAAATGAACCAAAACCCATAAGGACGGTTCCAACATCTTTTGGGTACACACTGGGTAACTCGAACAAAAATCACGCGGTCGTCACCTCTCTCTGCTAAAGTCTGCTTGGTTGCA
Organism: Brachycybe producta; assembly: GCA_036925085.1. NCBI lineage: Eukaryota > Metazoa > Arthropoda > Diplopoda > Playtdesmida > Andrognathidae > Brachycybe > Brachycybe producta. The sequence continues at coordinate 805,164 of JAUPFP010000047.1, read as the reverse complement.
CGCGCAAAAGAAGGGCAATTCACCTTCCAGTGAACAGTAAATATCCCTCCTACCGGTAGTATTATTATTGATTAATTATTATACTGTACTTTGTACGTATGTATGTACTATTATAAATAAAATCATTCAATTATTTAAATTAAATATACTTGTTTATCATTCTTTAGCAATATGATCTTTTGTAACACACACATCAAATGTTTTATATTGGATGACTGGAACGGATTAATTCAATTTACATTATTTCGTATGGGGAAATTAAACTCAAAAGTCGAACCGTCTCTTGGACCGGATTTGTGCAAAAAAGTCGAATTGTCGCTTCTATGCCAAAATCCGGCTTCTTTCCATAGTAATACATTGCCAAGGGCCTAAAACCAAATCATTACTGCTTCTGATGATTGGAGCTATTATTTGTTTTGGAGTTTTTTGCATTTTTGAGGGGTTTTTTGTTTATTTACATTATATGCATCGATTTTTTTAAAACAAATTGTAAACTTTTTAACTTTTATTTGCAAACATTTTTTGGCCTTAATACACACTTTTCGTCCAAGCAAATGTTATTTACACATATTCAATATATGCGTGTAGTTAGTTCTATACGAATTTACTATATTGTTTTAAACATATTTCGGACCACCCAGCATACATTTCCAGCAGTAGCTTCAGAGAAGGAATTTTTTTCTTCTTTTCTTACATCAGAATTTTATTCCATTAGGAATCGAAAAATAGATTCCTTTCTCTTTTCTCGACACCAAGCACGCATATCTTATGTTCTTTTCCTTTTTGTTGTTGGCAACAATTCTTAACTGGTGATGCCATCATCGTCAACTAACTGATCATTAAAGGCTCTAAATCGAACTATTTTCCATTTATTTTTTTTTTCTTTCTCTCCCTCTCTCTTTCTCTCTCTTCAATAATGTCTTCAAAACAAACAACAAAAAAGAAGAGACAAAAAAAGTACTAAACTAAAAAAACAACAACATTAGGAATACAAAGAAGAAGAAAAAACAGATAGACTGGATCCATTTATTAGGGTTTGAAAACTGCCATAAACATTTTTTATGCTGCTTTATCAATCAACATTTGAAAATGTTCCATAGGAATCAGTTTTTACTCCATGAGAAAAGACGAAGAATGAAAAAAAAAACTAAAGGATAAAAGGTTTGAATATATCCGGAAAAACCGGAAAAAGACCTATCTTTAACGGATATTGCATTCTACACTCATGCAGCAATGCAGAAATTTTCTTGTACAACCACAAAACACACACACATATAAACTTACATCACCAAAATATATATCTATATATAGATATATATTTATAGGTGAAGCAAATAGAAGATATCGGTATACAGTATATGTTTACTTGCTATTTACATAGGAATCAAATTGGAAATCTACTCAAACGGATAATCCACAAATAAAGACGATTTCAATTGCAATTTAAAAAACTCTGTAACCACCCTTTTCCTCCTAACAACATCCACACTTACATACCTCTACAAGGTTTTTAAACCATGCTGAAACTGTATTTGGTTCTTTTTTTAAAAAAAAAAAGAAAAAACAGTAATTCTATTTACAAATTTAAATAAAAAACACTAATTGTTGGAACTGATGTCATAAGATACAAGTAAATGAGATCAAAATAAAATGGTCTTGAATAATTAATATACGTTAGAGATAATATATTTTAAAGATTTATATCACGTGCAAATATTTTCAACGCTTGTGTTACGTTACATATGAAAATGAACACCTCATATTTAATTGAAAAGAAGGACTAAGGAAAGAATGACGCACGCGTAAAAAATCCCACAAAATTTCACTTTGCACGGCATAATGGCAGAAGCGCCATACTGAATATCTTTATGTGCAAAATATCATAGAAATATTCTGATTTTTTTTGTTATTACTAGTTCAGATTTCTGGTGGTTTTTCAGTGTGTGTGATTCTTCCCTTAAACAAAGGTAGAAAAAGGGAACAAAAAAAACTCAAGATAGTTTATGGTCCAGCCACAAATACGCAACAGTCCTCCATAGAGGTGACTTGAAACTACCTCGCATAAACTGGAATGAGCACATTTATGCTACTTGATGCCTTGTATCTTAATCAAAACTTATTTATGAATTGAGAGATAGAACTGACGCATGTTTTAGTCATCTTCTCAAAATGTAAAAAAAGACTTCTCTCTTCTTGCAAATATTTCTTCTTTAAGACAATTTAAATTTGACGATGATGTCTAAATGTAATACTGTCTAAATGACCACCATATATGATTTGGAGTGATGTCCCTACCACATGGCTCTCGAACTAACTGCAGCTGTGAACTGAACTAAAGTAAATTAAAAAAAAAATTCAAACAGTTTGGAAAAAGGGCAGAATATAATATAAAAATGAAACTTGAAATTGAGACATAACATTTCAATTCTATTTATATTTTCAATTAACATTACAAACATAATTTTTCCTGGAATAATCCCATTTGGCGAAAATTCAGTATATACAGTATGTCCCATACCAACACCCCAGTTTTGGGTGGCAAAGTTTGTTGTTTAAAATATCAGAAATTACAGAAGCTAAGCTACACTTAAAGCTTCATAGAGGTGTTGAATACAGGATATAGACATTTGCCCTAAAGACATCCCCTAAAGCCATTTGCCCTTATGCCAACTGTCTTAAAGAGATGATTGCCCTAAATCCATTTACCCTAAAGGGACATTTGTTTTAAAACCACTTGCCCTAAAACTATACCCAAAAGAGAAAACCACCTATTTTTGAAATTTTAAGAAATATAATGGTTTAGTGTCTTTCCGTGGAGTATGTTAAATAGGTTCTGCACGCTGCAGGCACGTAAATAATGCCAAATAACTTACATTTAGACTGCTGATTAGGGCAAACGTCCCTTTAGGGCAAATGGTTTTAGGGCAAACGTCCCTTTAGGGAAAATAGTTTTAGGGCAAACGTCCCTTTAGGGAAAATGGTTTTAGGGCAAACGTCCCTTTAGGGAAAATGGTTTTAGGGCAAACGTCCCTTTAGGGAAAATGGTTTTAGGACAAATATCCTTTTAGGGCAAATGTCCCTTTAGGGTAAGTGGTTTTATGGCAAATGTCCCTTTAAGGCAATGGTTTTAGGGCAAACGTCCCTTTAGAGAAAATGGTTTTAGGACAAATGTACCTTTAGGGCAAGTGTCTTTAGTTAAATGTACCTTTAAATCAATTTTAGGGCAAATATTTTTAGGGCGACTGTTTATAGAGCAAATGTCTCTTTAAAGCAAACTTCATACACCCGTTAACAACATATCAACATCAACACAACTGAAATAAAATAGTAGATAATTAAAAACGTTATTGAATTTATTTAAAAAAAATCTTCATAAAAATACTACAAATTGAAATCAGAGTTGTTAAAATCCAATAACTTTTTTTTATTTTGTGTATGGATTTGTTTTTGGTATGTTGCAAAAAATCAACTCACGATTCAATTTAAATTTGCGGCATCGGTTCTGGGACACACTGTATAAAACTATTTTTAACTCTTGTTGGTAATCATTCGGTTTAGTGTTTATTAAGTTTAGCTGTTAGTCAACATTTTACATTTAGTTTTAATTCAATTTTCCAACTTAATGCGTAAAACAAATTTAGTCATTTTTACATTTCTAATAATAAAAGATTATTTTTCAAGATACGTAAAATTATGTAGCCTCTTTATTTCTTCACGTTTCGCATTTTAAATGCAAAAAACATGTTATTTCTACATACACAACTCTAGAAAATAAGAAATTTTATGTTTTTTTTTGCTGTTGTTGAGGGATGAGAAAAAAAATTGGGAAAAATATTCAGGAACTTAATTGATGCTATAAATGACATTTCATATTTACATAGCATTCCAAGTTTCTTTAAGAATCTCGCATAAATTTATAACTTCTTAGAACCTGACTTGTACTCTTTTTGTACACAAACGGTGTTGAGTACAATTTTCAAATTTTAAGAGTTTGAACCCATAGACTCGATGTTAAAAAAACGTTAGTTTTTAAAAATACACAGTCGCGGCAATATGTTTATTTTTCATATTTAAAGTTGTCCAATTTTAATTTTTCAAAGTGCAATGTGCACCTTAAATATATGCTCATATAGTGATAGAATGACAAAAAATTGGTAAGTGCGGTTATATTTTTCAAAAAGTATTTCAAAATCGCAAATTTCTAACTCTAATGTTAAACTCCATTGAGTACGCCCAAATAAGAAAAAAAGAACTAAAAATAAATAACTAAAAATAACTAAAAATAATTTTAAAAAACTAGAAAAAAAGCAGCACGTGCGCCAATGTGTTTGTTGGCTTTACTGTGGTTAAAATAATTCTTATGTATTTTGTATCAATATTTTAATGGATTTTTTTTTTCTTATTTGGGCGTACTCAATGGAGTTTAACATAAGAGTTTGAAATTTGCGATTTTGAAATACTTTTTAAAAATTTAACCGCACTTTCCAATTTTTTGGTCATTCTATCACTCGATCAGCATATATTTAAGGTGCACATTACACTTTGAAAACTTAAAATTGGACAACTTTAAATATGAAAAATAAACATTACCGCACGACTGTGTATTTTAAAAATTAATGTGTTTTCTTTAACATTGGTTCTACGGGCTCAATATAAAAAAAAACGATGCTAGCGCTCTTTGTGGAGATTTCTCGAAGTAATTTTGCGATGTAACCTCTTAATTCAATAAATAAATGTTTACAATTTATTTAAAAAAAAACTGAAGCTTGCTTGAGACATTTTTTCTTGCACTTTTAAGGCTAAGTGCAGTCTGAAGGTCAGGTGTTTGAGGGCAACTGACCCATGACAACAATAAACTAGCTTCCAGATTACATTCTTGCATCTGTAAGTAACAACAAGTCAACAAAAACAACAATAACAAAAAAAAGAACATCTCATCAGCCCACACACAAAATTATACCAAAAACTACCATCTGAAAGTCCTCTCACTCTCCTGTATGTAATTTCACTAGAAACACATTCCAAAAACCATAATATAAATGTACCTTCATCTAGTAGTAAAAAGAAATACATGTATACAGCAGCTTGCCTTTGAATCAAGTATATGTCTGTCTGTCTATTGCTTTAATTTGAAAGTGAAGGTTCTCAAAGAAGAGAAAAGCTGAAGATGTAATTGGGCATGGCGCGACAATGAACCTTTCTCATTCTATATATATACTGTATATATATGTTGTATGTGCATGAAGAAGAAGAAGAGATGAAACCACTCAGTACAACATACAATGGCAGTTATTCATTTATATGAGGCCAACGCATTTTCAGTTGCTTTTGATCAACGTCGGGAACACTTACGACCGTCATTTGTTCACTTTGAACCACTGTCAAGAACATTAAAAGCAAATGCTCTTATTGTTGTCTTCATATAACTAAAAGAAATACACTCTTCTCCACTTCTTCATTGAAAAACGCATTCCCCAAACAATGTTTACTACAACAATAACAATTAAAACAACTTTTATAAACGTAAAATATCGTCACAAGTATTTTTTTGTATTATGGTTTAAATTAAAAGTCACATGAAAATATTAAAAAAAAGTTGCTAGCATGTTGTTAAGCTGAATGTATATACAGTAGCATGTTTATAAATGGAGAAGTTCAACTAACTTCATACTCCTAGTCTGCATACCAACTAAAATGCATTCAAATGGAAGAAGAATTGTTAAATGCCATTAATTAAATATATCTCATCTACATATACAAATTTACTAAATACATTCAATCTAGTATAGCACTTCCCGTAATAAACAATTGCTACAAGGTAAAATAATCCTAATTAATCATGCTGTAGAGCGCGCTATATTCAATGTATATCACATTTAAATGTGTATTAGGTTTTATTTTCAAAACCAACTTCTGTACATTGCAATAATGCTGGACATCACTGTGATATACATATGCATTCTATATGTCTGATCCCTTTGGTGTAATTGTCTAGTATACGAATTATATGTCCATTTCGCCATTTGCATCAGGCCAATTTATGTTCATTTCGTAAAAATGAACATACATTTCGTGTAATGAACAATTACACTGTATTTTCCCCTTACAATTTTATAATATTCCCCAACATTTCCAGATTTCCAGATTGAGTAGCAACCGTGTTTTTAACATTTTTTTAATTTTAAAAATTTTCCAATCATTTTGCCTTTTTGAGACTTCTGGGCCCCATTGAGACCTCCAGAGTCCTTTTTACTTATTTTTTTGTGTAGCATTTAAATCTTTTTCGAGTTTTGGCCGTTTTTCGGAATCACAGGAATTGGAATTTCAGAAAATAAATTCTCTGACTTTTCCAGCTTTAAAGATATTTTTTTTCTCTCCCTAAATTCCCTGACTTTTAAACTTTTTCTAATTCACATACGTTTAAAGGTTTTCCAGGTTTCCATGTTGAGTGGCAGTCCTGTGCATATCGTGTGTCGTATTAACATATTAAATCTAAAAATATTTCTACAAATTTAAAGGAGAAAAAAAAATTATGAAGCAAGTATAACATTAATTTTTAAATAAGACTATCATCATTTCATTGAAATACCATTGAATCTATAGCAAAAATGGTTCACACTGAACGCAATAATATGATTTTAGCTACAAATGATTAGACAGAAGCGCTTCCAGCTATTTGAAAGTTTATATTATTAGAAGAGTTTTATCAGATTAAGTAAGCTATTGTTTAGAAGAAAAAAATTGATTATACAGGGTGGGAATAAGTCTATTTAAAGTTAATTATTTTTGGTTTTATATGTAGTAGGCAAATTGTGACGGTGTGAGAGTTAATTAGATTACAGGACCCCTCTGGCAGATCATGGGGTTGGATTTTCCACGATGCCCTATCATGAAAATGCAATTGATATTTTGTAAATAAATAAAATAAACAATAAATAACGACGAATAAAAGCAACATCATACAAATTGGATAAGAAAATTAAATTTTATGGAAATAACATTAAGAGCCTTGGCACAGGGACCCCTTTTCAGTGGTCGAGTTCGACTGAAAAATGTGGTTTCAATATATTCTTAAGGAAAGAGGCGCCGGGCAGGTACAATGCACGCGAGCCACACGCCGATTTCATTTTGCGGCCGAACTCGGCCATTAAAAAGTGATCCGTGTGCCAAGAGCCTAAAACAACAACTACCGTAGAATCGGAACAGAATCTCATGTTGCTACAGAATCTATGTGTATAAGATGACCGTTATCAACAAAGGGTTACAAAAAAAAAACGGTTGTCTTTGTTTTTTTTTTTTTGCAAGACATTGTAAGATTCACAGAAACATTTGTTACATTTCTTCTAAAGAATCTTTGTGTTAAATACGGCCAGTGTGATTAGTCCCTTTACAATATAAACTTCAGTCTGTCAACCAGCTCAGCGCCTCTCAATATACAGTATACATGGCTTTTTTATTAGCATTTTTGTTTTTTGCAAAAGAAAACACTACTATAATATTACATAGCCATACACACACACACACACACACACATAGACATCCACAAGGTTTTTTTCCTTCATCTTAGTGGCTACATTTTCAACTAAAATAGAAGAAACGTAAGGTGTGAAGTTTCAGCAAATTCATTCTCTAATCTAAACGCAATGCGGTTCCCGTGTTATGTGAAAAAATGTGGTTCTATAAGAAAACCCACAGCTCATGAATTTCATCACAATCACAGATTAAGGAGCTGAGAAATGTCGCCTCCAGACTGCAGTATATATAGTGGATTTTTTCTCTTTCTTTCTTTCTTCTTTCTTCTTATTTCTCTTTCTCTCTCTCATTCACTCACTCTCACTCTCTCTCATTTCTCAAACACTCTTGCCTCATCCTTCTGGCGACAGAGTCGTTAGTCTTCTAATGATTCTTATAACAATGCATCTCACGTAATTGTCACAATTTAATTTACCCAAAGTACTTGTGGGTGTAACCATTGTGACGATTGAGGGCCTCAGTCTGTATCTAAATACTTTGACATCTGCGGTGCTAAATGGGTTACCTATATTTAACAACCACTATGACCAAACACACACATATATACATACAATGAAGGAGAGGTCAATTTCCGGTTGGGATTTCAATTCTGGGACTTCCACAACAATAGGGGTACGTGATTGTGGAATAGATCATCAAGTAAAATGAGGATAAGAAGAGGGAAATAATAATAAGAAGAAAAAAAATGAAGGTCCAAAAATCTAATAGAATGGATGTCTTGACTGACTTAAGATGTTGTGATCTTGAGAAAGAAGTTAAGAGATATTTCGATTAAAGATAAGACAAGAAGAAAAAAAACTTGGGTCCCAACTGTTTCCTTTGTATATATTGATAACATCATAGTATATGAGTACAAAAGAAGAAATAGATCACCAAAACTATCCCCCATTTCCAACTCTCTCCCTTTCTTACCATTCTAAACTCATATCAGATCAAACATTTGGATTGAATCACTGGCTATACTCTTCGAGATGCTGTTATTCTTCTTTTTTTCCCCTCTATGTACTTTTTTTTCCCTTCATTTCCAAGAAATGCTATTTGAGAATTCTATTTTGTGTTAGTTGCAGCATATATTCTCCAGTTCTACACACATAGGCATACACAATGTAATAGTTTGTGCTCGTAAAAGTTTTCTCGCACTGAAAGTAGACAAACAGTGCTCACCCGACATTCCAAACTATCATAGATCTATGTCTTGAGTGTTTGTGTGTGTGCGCGCGCGCAAGGTGTTGTTTGTTGTGCGAGCGCAGTTTGTGCAAGTCAGTATTTTATGTTTGCATATGTGGGTATGGTTTGTATTGCGATTTGAGTGAGTGCAATGCTTTGTATAAGCACAGTGCATGTACGTGTAAGGCTGGGCATTCATCTAAAAAGCGAGCAAGAGCAAACATCTGTTCGCACTCGTCGATGTTTGCTCGTGTTCAATTGAAAGGGTAATCTTGCATCCATACCGGTGCGGATAATATGTTCTGGTTTGCAGTTGATTCATTTTTTACAGCCAACACAAACGACTGCACTGCACCACAAGCATTTCAACAATACCATAATTACCGTCCACACTAAACAAGCACCAACATTGGCTTTTCTTTGATGTACCGCCATCCACCTGATGTTTTTTAAACATGAGGGCGCGATTGTTTGAGTGAGAACGCTCGCTTGCTCGTGTTTGCTCTTGCTCGCTTTTTTTTTTTCTTTTTTTTCTTACTACCTTGTACACACGAGTTAAATTAATTCAAATTAAATGTGTTTAGGTGAATTATACAGAATCCAGTTAAGAACATGAATTAAATAAAAATTGAATTTATTATTAATATTTCAAATTGAAATACTAAATCAATATTTTGTCAATAATGTGTATATATTATATTGAAGTATTAACTCAATATTTTTAGATTATTAACTGAATAAATTGAATTCGACATATTGTTTGTTTGCCCTTCACAGGGCTCCGTAGAATACGTTTATTATTTAAATGCATTTAAATTAACAGGTGTGTGTATTAGGTATAATATTAGTTTTTGTGCGAATACAAGTGTGTTTGTTTTGCATGTGCAAACTATGTGTTGTTGTGAGTGTTTGAGAGTAAATCGCGACTTCTGTGTTTGTCGTGAGTACGGGTGTGTTGTTTGAGTACAATGTGTGTGTTTTGTAAGTTTTTTTTTTGTGTGAGTACTGTGTGTGTTCTCTGCGAACTTATGTGTTTCTCTTCTCTTGCCCATTTATCTAGTACACTCGCGTATATAGCCAAAAACAATTCTCTCAATCTGCAGTGAAGAAAATAGAAAATATTGACTACCATCTACTACTGTATCGAGAGTTGAATTTCACATTAAAACCACTGAAGGATACACAAAGAAACAAGGTGGAGTGGAATGTACCCATAAACGAATAAAATATCAGAAAGATAAACAAAATATAGCACGGCCAGAAAGATAATAGAAAAGAAAAACGAAGTAGAAATCCAGGTTGCCCATAAATGAGTTGGTCAACCATGTTTCTATACATAAATTGTATAGGCATATACATTACTTAATATGACTGATAGTGATCAGCCATACAAAAATAAAATAGGATATGTGTCATAAGACCCATCACACAACTTGGAAAGTTTTAAATAACATACTGTATTTCTCAAATAAAAACATTCCACGTCGTCATTTGGTCATCATCAATTTCTAGTAGCCCAACAAAAATTTGACGTTTAACTTATAGAAAAGGTGTACGTTTAGCGAAAATGCCTTAAAATGGAACTGATATTTTCAATTTCACTTTTCATCATCATGTTTGTTTCTAAACAGGTTTCATAAAAATGGTTATTTTTAAAAAAAATCCCATGTTATTTTTTATTTACTATAATATACAGAATACTTAAAACTCCATGGTAGTTTTTAGTTTAGTCGACTTATAGTCGACTAATTTTGTCAACCTAAATTAGTCACCTAAAATAGTCGTGAAAACAATTAGTTGAATAAACATTTAGTTGACTAAAACTAAATACTTTTTCTGCACTGCCCCCACGCAATAAGTTTGAGAAATTTTCCCTACTTCAAGCTACACGAATGATAATTATAATTAATACATGCTTATTCTGTGCAACTGACATTTTAGTAACCTAAAACGACTAGTCGATTAAAGTTTTTTTAAACAAATAACTAATTATTCACTACAAAAACCAATAAAAATTCAAAAAAAGTAAAAAAGTAAAAACAATGAAAATATTCCAAAAAAATGGAAAAATGGAAAATTTTCAAAAAATGGCAAAAAATGAAAGTCTTCTAGATGCCCTGAAAAGCACTGAAATGAACTCAGGAGGGTCCAACAGACTTCCGAGGATAATTAATACATGCTTAATAGTGGCGCCCGCAGGATAATTTCACAGGGGGTGCGCGATTCCTAGTGCCATTGCGTGGGTATAAGGGGCCCTTCTGCAAACTCTCATAAAGGCGCCCTCGACAAGAAAAAGGAGGGGTTCTGGAGCCAGTTGATGCTTAAATATTTTTCCACTTTTGGCCATTTTTGAAAAAAATTTTCTGATGTCACTTGCATTAAATATCAAAAGATAGGAATGCTTAACTTCTTCTTAAGAATTTGTTATTTAAATACACCCCCCACCCCCAAATTCGAGCTAGGTAACATCTTCCAAACATTATAATAAAGCAATGTAGCCACCCTGTATATGCATGATACATGTGATGAGCGGGGTTCTTTGTACAGACAACACAAAAAAAAAGAGAGAGAAAATCTCAAGTCTCATGTAATCAGAGATTTGTTGCTGCTGTTTGTAAGGTACAGTGTAAAAAAAAGATAGATCTTATATACACAAATACAAACAGACATACACCCAGACAGACAATGTATAAATAAAATTGTACATCTCTTAATTACAACAAACAAATTGCAATTGTTTTTAACAATTAACACAAGTCACATAGTACTAACAATCACATTCTTCACAAAATATATTCTATGCCGAAAAAAAAATTACGTTATTAATTCAGGCCACCACGCATTCGAATCTTTTTTTTTTTCATTTTATGAATTTCTGAAATGCATTGTAGTCTTGCAATATTTAATATTAAATTATAATAAAGTGCAAAAAAAAAACTATGTGCATATAATTATTATGCTTAAGCCTATGTGATGCTGTCAACAGTTTTTTTTTCCTTTCTTATAAAATTAAATCTTTAATATCGAGACAGCCACGTCGTGGCCGGGTCGGGGCTGGAGGACGGCCAAGTGATGACCATCATCCGGTGGAAGAATTGCACTGTTAAATTCAATGCGTCTGTTCTCACAACAGACGTGCCGCGACAGGACAGTACTCTGGCCCTACCACCGAGCCCAAGTGGATATTGTCATGTTTACTTTTTCCCGATGATCTTCCGCTCTGGGCGCGCAGCCATCTTCAACATTAAAAATGCCATGCCACAATCTCGAAGCAGAATGAAAGTTCATCCGAGTGTTTTCCAGGACAAGCGTGGTTTCCAGATTACCGGGCCAAAGCGCGGCCTCCTTTCTGGCCCTGACTTGGGCCGGTCATGCTTGCCCCGATCTTTATGGTTTTGTCATCATCATAGCCCTACTATTCTTGTGCCTAAAACATTCTGATTTTCTTTCTTAATATTTTTACTAAAAAAAGTATAGTTGTTTAACGGGTGTCAATTTTGTTAGAACTACCGAGCAGAATTCAACTTTGTAACCATCTTAAACCAATACATGTTTTGAAGACATACTGAACACATACTGTACATTCAAATTCAAACAAGACAAGATATGCATTTTATTCAAATCCATCAAGATGTTGTTCTTTTCAACCAAACAGCACAGTGATTTAACATGTTTGAACATATAATGTAAAAAGTGTCCATGTTTATATCCATTGCCTTATGGCTCAACATATATATAGTAGCACGCATGCGTATTAACATTCATTTTGGGGTAGATCTCAAAAGCAATGTTCAACAGTGCATATCCTTGTGCAACTTTTGCTTAAAAAGCAACTGGGTCATTATCATTGAAGCCTCCCTTTTCCCCTCTTTATAGACTACTACTACTACTACAATATAAAGAAAGTCTATAGAAAATATGTTGTAAACAGCGCAAATAGGAAGTGGTGAGAAATGAAAAGGGGTGGTAAGAGTTGAAAATAGAAAAGAAAAAAAAAGATTGGCAAGATATACATTACATACATACATACATACATACATACATCCATACAGTACATACAATACATACAATATAGCAAATAGAGAAAGGCGCTGAAACCTTTCACTATTAACATACATCACTTGTAAATCTTTCCCATTCCGTATCCACTGATCAGGTCATCATTGTCCATAACCTTTACAACTCTTGCCACAATTCTCTTCACTTGAAAAGCTCAAAAGTAACCAAAGAATAAACCGGTTGAGCTTGAGTAAGCATCAACGCATATATACTGTATATATGCAAGTATAAGAAGAAAAGTATTCAAGTATATATGCAAAGCAGTCATTCTAAGTATCATTATCATCCTCATCATTATCTGGGGGGCAATTATTCTCTCTTTCCCTCTCTCTCTCTCTCTCTCTCTACAATAACACTACCACCATCAACCACCCAATCCAACATCTTTTTCTTTCTGTCTCGGTAAGAGGCACCACAAAGCCTAGCTCCACAACCCCTATTTTTCTTAAAAGTTTTATTATCTGCCGTTCATCAAACGACCTAAAACTTCATTTGAAAATGACCCTGTTTTATATGGTATGCATGTACATATTACAGACAGCTTATATACAAAGGGTGGTGTGTATTTGTGGGTGTGGGTGTGCGTGGAAAAAGGAGGAGGGGGAAAGACTGTGTGGCTGAAAAAAAAAGTATCCACAATGCAAGCCACCAAACATCACCATCAAAAAAAAAGTCAGAGAGGAATATAAAAAGTTACTATTTTTGATGGCACACAGTGTCTATGATATATAAAGGCGAGGCACCGTAAAAACGAAAATACATTCTTCCCAGTTTTATAGTAGTTAATTCCAGTTGATATGGTACAGAATATGCCAAGTAATTTTTTACACACACACGCGATTGTCATCATCCAAATAGAAGAAAAACACATAGACCCTCCTTATAAATATATACTTATATTACATAATGAGATTAAGATTTACTTCCTATTATTCTTCTGCCATTGGTTTAATATCTCTAGACTATTGTAATAAAAATTTACATTTAATGGGCGGACACTGGCAAACGAAAAATAAAAAAAATTGGTCACATATAAAAATACTAATTTCCTACAACCCCCCTTCTTCACAATCCTAATTTAAATGGCAATTTAAAACTCTGTATTACTGACAAAATCTCATTTAAATCTTCTTTCTGGATATAAACGTGTAGTAATCTGCAGATTAATGGCAACATTAATGATCAAAAATATTATAATGAAGGCACATAATTAAAATGAGATTCACTCGTAATGCCAATGTTTTTTTTATAGTTATTGATTTGGCATAACAAGATTTATTCAACAGTTCTCATACGTCTTCAGATAATAAAAAAAAAAACTTACGAGAAAATGTTCCTTTAAAGAGGGCAATCTATGCATGCAATGAAGTCTGCAATGATTGCCTACTTCCAGGGTGGCGCGCCGAACCAGAGAAAAGCTTATTTTGAAAGATAAAACTTGTTAAGCTATTGTGTTTTTGTGACTTGATGGTGAACATCAATGTCATCAATGACAGCTATTTAGAAATAAATTCAAGTTCGTAAATTCAATTAAAATTAAAAAAAAATAATAGCAGAGTTAATTCACAAAAGAGAAATTAGAATTTAATAATTTCCGACTAATTTCGAAAGCGGAAACACATCCGAGAATAATTAATATATTGTCATTATAAGTAAATTAAAATCGATTTATAACAAATAAACATTCTATTAACATTTTTACATGTAGACAGACCTTCAATCAAAGTAAAAGCAACTAATTTAATTTTTCTCACTGAATAAATCGATGGCAAAGAAAAAATCCGGCTTGAAAATACATTTTAAACCCGAATAAAATACAAAACCAAGTGGACATTAAAGTTATATTTTTTATCTGAGTTGAATGATTTAAAGTATAGAATAAAAAAGAAAATGAAAAAAATAACAAGAATGGAAGAATGAACGAAACAGTTTCGCCAAAGTTCGTCGGATTTTTAAGAGAGTTGAGAGAAAAGAAAAGCCGAGGTAAATGACACCCATATACAACAAAAAAGAAAAAAGAGACGAAGTTCAAGTAAGATTTGTGGGAAGTTTCTAAGCAATAATCAAGATTATGCACAAAGGAATGGAGAAATAAACAGGAGCCATGGCACAGAAGAAAAAGCAGTACTAGCAAAATCAGTAATAAGTAGCTCTATAAAGAGGAATTTAAAAATGCTGAAAAGTAGTTTCATTAGTGACTACATGCATTTGCAATTAAGAACATCATTTATGCATTTTTTTTTCTTACAAAATACACTAGTATACATGTATAAAGAGAAGAGAAACTAAGTGCATTTTAGAAAAACTATAAGAAAGTCACTTGTGTTTTTCAGTACACTTTTCGGATTATTTATAAAAGCTCAGACTTTGCAATGAGATGCAAATGCCTCAAAATAAAGAAACTTTTTTCTTAAGATGTTTAAAATTCCATAAAAGAAAATAATAACCTAAATAAAAAATAATTTAATTCAACACAAATGAAAAGCTGTTGTAACTACAGTAAACGTGTAGATTTTGTTATATAAAATACCACAGACAACAATACTTACCGTAACCTAATCTAACCAACAAATAAATCTGCAATGATTAATCGATACAAACTGATCATGTTTTTACAGATGATGACTTTTTTTTTGGACAAGTGTTTATTTTGTTCGTTCGCTTTATTGGAAATGAACCAACAACGTAGTAAGAAAAAAAATGAAATATAAAAGAATAGGCTATTTCCACTTAGAAATAATTGATTTCATATCAAAGCAAGAAACCTTATAAATAGTAATCGCAAGAAAAGCAAAATGAAGATGTACTTAAAAGCATACAAATAAACAACAACGACAACAAAAAAAACGTTTTCATCGTTGTTTACAACTTCATCTTAAGTTAATGAGTTTTGAAATAGAAAAAAAAAAAACATTTTTTCTTCTTCAAATAAATAGAAAAAAAAAATGTAGTGAAGAAAGGGTTAAAACGAGTAGGGCAAAAAAAACTTTCAGTGTCAATAAGCGGATATCCAACAGCGACTTGAATAAACTTATGAGAGTCTAAAAAAAATTCTACATCACGGTCCAAAGAACTTTGACGATCACAATTTAAGAACGAAATGTGGATGGTGTCGTTCAATGTTGTGTTCAACATAGTTCATATTTGTCGGGAGGATCTCAAGTCTTCAACCTTCTCGTCTCTTTGTTTTTTTTTGTGAGGATAAAAATATCCACAAACAGAGTCAGCAGTGCAAACACGAGTATTACTCTTATCTCGTATATTGAATATGTAAGACACACGCAACCAATGAATACAAACGTGAATTTCTATCATGTCAACTAAGAAATTCAATGCAACGAAGAAAAAGAAATAAAAAAGAAAAATCAATGTATTTTTATATTAAAAAGCCATAAAAGTGAAAGCCGATCTTTTTTATTAAAAAATCTATGGTTAGCCAACATTCAAACATTACTATTAAATAAAATACTAAATAATTTGAGTTCCAATTTGAATAATACATTAATAGTAATTGCCTCATCGTAATATGAAAGCTTGTGACGTCAGGAGGTAATTAACAAAATATTAGTGTTGTGCCATTCTTTCTGATATAAATGGATAATGACAAAGAATAATGCAAGAACCCTTTTGTTTAAACTGTTGAGAACGTTTGTGTAACACCCTGTAAATCGTGATCCCGCCAAAACCATAGCCTGGGGGGTAAACAACTCTCAACCGCCCCTCCCTCCTCTCTGACTCACCTTTCTGACTCATGCCAAGCGGCGGATTGATACATAAAGGACCATGGTCACTTGGACCTGGTTACACCTCGCAGGTGTACACAGGTCCAAGGTATAAAAGGACCATGTTCCTCTTTGTTCCGAAGTTCTTTCCTTTGCCTGTTTTTGAGATACATTCCAAATCATGGGCCTGAGGATTTACAGTTAGTATATTACTATTCACCCTTGTATCTGTACTTCTTACAAGGAATGAATAAAAGTGTTGTAACAAGAAGTAGCGTTGTCTCTATGTCTTTATGTTAATAACTTCTCTTCAGAGGCCGGAGGTTTCATAGGGCAGGAGCTATACGATTCTCAGCAGCTACAACATCTTCTCTGGTCGGAATACCGATGGAGAAGATGTATATCAGCATCAACCGGAAGAGAGAGAGATGGCCGCCACTCTCCTGCATCGATTTCACCCCCATGCAGAAGAGTGACTACAATCTATCTCCATCCAGCTCTCTCTACAGCTCGGATCTTCTCTGTGCAGGTGTCATACTGCTCAGAGAAGAAACGAAAAGTAGAAAATGTCATCTAAAGGTTGGTAATAAAATATTGGTTGATGTCAAAAGCTCACATTTGGTGGAGGTGCGGGGTATAGCTCCATCTGCCTTCTCCGACCTGTAAACAGAAGCCGTCCTTTGTCCTAAGTCTCGTGATTGTGCCTCACGAGGCTTCGTCCGTCCTTTCTATGTTGGAGCCACGTATGGAGACCCTCGATAGCGTCAAAGTCAACCGCGTGGCGCCTGTCTGTAAAACCGCGTATGGAGACCCTCGATCACGTCAAAGTCAACCGCGCGGCGTCCTTTGTGTTGGAACCACGTGTGGAGACCCTCGATAGCGTCAAAGTCAACCACGTGGCGCCGTTTGTAAAACCGCGTATGGAGGCCCTCGATCACGTCAAAGCCAACCGCGTGGCGTCCTTTGTGTTGGAACCACGTATGGAGGCCCTCGATAGCGTCAAAGCCAACCGCGTGGCGCCTTTTTATGTTGGGACCATGTATGGAGGCCCTCGATCACGTCAAAGCCAACCGCATGGTACCGTTTTTGTGGAATCGCGAAAGAGACTTGTGGCTACACACACCACGTGTCGACCGCGCGATTCTGTGTCCTGTCCTTAGAGACACATGTTAAAGGAACTGCTGCATCGACATCCATCAAGCATGTGGGCAACACCTTGGTAGTAGTTCTTTGACACATGTGTTTCCGTCCGTGTTTTTGTATTTTATGTTTCCATTATCATCACCCACTTTCACCTTTGTTCTTCTTTAATTTTCAAAGTGAAACCCACACTCCGTGGGCAACACTTTAAACAAATTCTTCTTACTCTCCGAGAGGAGTTTGCAGTCTCATTATGAGATGAGCAAACAAATCTCATCTACTAATCTATCCACCTATTAATAGGCTTTTAAAGGACGTGTGTGTCTTTTAAAATGTCCTATTATCTTCACTCTTCATCTTTAATTTTCAAGCAAGATTCTTCCTAACTCTATTTCATTGTTAGGGGGCTTACAAGCTTAAAACACACTTTTCCTAGCCACGTGGGACTTTCTTGTCCCCCCTTTTCTTTGTTCTTTGTTTTTACACTTGTGTTTCCCTTGGGACCCTCTATGTCCCAAGTCATGTTCTTCAATTTCTTCATCATCATCACCTCAATGCATCATCACATGAACTTTCTCCATTGGACAGCACTGAAGCCCGGCCGCCATCTTGGATCGACCGGACACTCTTCAAAAAGCGCCAACGGAGCGGTTTTTCGCTCCATGTGACTCATTGTTGTACCTTCTCTCATCTTTTTGTGTTCTCTTCTCTTCTCTTCCCTTCCAGAGGGTTGCACTCACGCGCCCCCTGGCGGAGTTCCTCTTGTTAGAGAAAACTTCTCTTTTTCTTTGAATTTTCTCTCTTTTTGTGTCTTTCTCCTGGCCACCATAAAAACGTGCCCCGGAGGAACTTTTCAATCATCAATTTTTGGACATTGCAATAAACTGAACCGGAAGTGGCCACCACAGCGCCACCTACGGACTTCTTCATTCTACTCAACATAGTCCCTCACTGGGCACTGACTCTGTCTTTTTCATCCAGAGCCATCCAGCAGTGAGGACTCAAAATTTCTACAGTCTAAACATTTCTTCTGGTTCACCAAGCACTTAGCTTGTTGAACACACTCCAATTTCTACACTGTTTTACTGTTTTAATAAAACTAAATTAAAACTTTTGATGTGCGGGCACCGCACCTAAGTTTTAAACTTTTCAAGTAAAACAGCTTTCTTCTCTTGCTTTCAGGAAAGTTCAGCCATCTTGAACTTCTCCTTTGTTTGTGCATTTAAAAAAAGTTCAGCCATCTTGAACTTTTTGTTCTTTGTGTGTTCTTTACACACACACACTCTTCATTCTTGTTTCCAAGTAAAACTAAAAGTGCGGGCACCGCGCTCTAGCTTTACTTCTCATATTGCTTGCCTCTTCTTCAGGCAACTGCAATACACTTCATTTCTAATTCACTTTCCACAGTGCAATTTCGATTGGGTGGTGTACCACGCTCGCAATTGTATTGTACATCTGCTGTTTCTCTATTGAGATTTTTTTGGAATTCTCATAACCTCCACGTGGTCGCCAAATACCACGTGTCGAGAGAGATCCTTCTAAAATCTGACACTCAATAGAGAACTCACGACGCTACGCCAGTTGGGAACCAAAACTCGTCACACGCCCAACTGAGAACACGATCAATACGATACAACCATCACCACACTAACGGAGTGAACGGCCACTTCGTTATACACGTCACAAGCTTAGGTAATCTATCGTTACTCAGTGTATAAGAGTACGATAGTGTCGGTTGCCGACAAGCACTAAATTACCAACGCACAGTGACATCACCGACCTACAACTTCACGAACTGAACGAGTCCCATCATACTGGAACCCGAAAGTATAGCTCAGAGTGTACTCGAGAACCCTCGGAGCTGCACACAACGACTTGGACTTCGCCGGACTCGTTCATCACCGCACATTCACATTACACAAGCCACATCATTAATCATGGCTACCTCACACGACAATACGGGGTCCCTGTCTGATCACCAGGGTTCACACGAAGATCTGTTGGAAGTACCCGTGACTACTGATGTGACACCACCGCCGCGGCCGACTGGGGCCGAGTTTGACCACCTGTCACAACAAGTGGCTGCACTCTCGACTCGTATGTCTCAGCTCATAGACGACCGATTCACAACGAATCGACCGACTACACCACGGCGGACAACACGCACACACCGACTTCGCGACGATGACTCGGACGCCTCTTCAGCTCCCTATGTTGGCTACAGAGAGCGTCACGATCGTTACGAAAGACATTACACACCGCACACACGTCATCTACCGCGTAACCCTGACTGGCAACAACAAGGGCAGTCAGATGATCCGCGTCACAGAGATGGGCGTGCGGAAATACCGATTACGACACGTGCTGATTCTCCTCACTCGCTTGTCCGGGTTGCACGTAGCGGTCGCCGCTCGACACCCCCGGAACAACAGCCTCACCAAGGAGCGACACAAGGCACTTCAGTTTATGCGCCACGTTTTCCACCGCAAGGGGTAGGTCTGATGCCGGCTGGAATGCCAAACGTCCAGGATGGCATCTATCGACCAACCCCCAGAGAACCCTCCGTGGAAGAGTTCAATAAGAAATACAGCGGTCGCCACCCTGCCGACTCAATCCAAAAATTCAACGGATTGACAGGTTTCCGTCCCTTCCTGGAAGAATTCGAGGAAGTGGCACACCTGTACGGTTGGAAAGCCAACCACAAGGAGGAATACATCACGGGGTGTTTCACTGGGGCCGCCCGTACGTGGCTGAGTAAACTGAGGTATGAGCTTCAGGACATTCCTTGGCCAGCACTGAGAGTACAGATGGTAGATACGTTCGGGAAGCCGAACGAACTGGCCATCTTGGAGAAAAAGTATACAGAGATGCTCCAGAAGGAAGGTGAGAGTACACAAGCTTTCATCTGGGAGTTTATGATACTCGGCGACCGAGTTTACCCACAACTTGATGATCAGCTGCGTATAAGTCAGTTGCGCCGCGCTCTACATCCCACCATACAGAACGCCGCGCACCATGCATCGACGACGTCGTTCAAGGACTTCGCGAACGCCGTCCTCAATATGGAGGTGGTCTTGCTGTCCTTGGATAAATGGCCGACGGAACCAAAACCCGCAGCTGATTCACAGTCGGGTAAAGGAGCATCGAAAACCGACCAGGAGCCGGCGGCAACCGCCAGCCCTAAAGACAAAACACACCGGTCTAGGCACGATAAAAAGCCTAGTCAGACTGCTGCCACCAATTCAAACCGACACTCTGCAGCGGACCCCCAACCAGAGACCACTCGCACGTTCGACAAGAGTAAGTCGACGTGTTATAATTGTGGCAAATTGGGGCATTTCGTCCGTGAGTGTCGGCAACCAAAGAAGAAGGTTGCAATCAAGCAGTTTGGGGAGCCGGTTACCGACTATGACATCAAAGGAGAGGTGCCTGAAATGGATATCATCACCGAAGACGGCATTGAGTTTGCTCTAATACGAGTGGCGGGACAAATCCGCCGGATTCCTCTTCCAGCAGCAGACCCAGCCGCCGGAGCATCTACTCCTGATAAACCCGACAACGACAGCTCTGACGACTCTGAGGATATACCAGTCAAGGTGCTCGACCGGGCTCCTGCACATAAATGGACCCCGGACGAGCTAATCGTTTGGCAGGACACGCTCGACGTCCTTAAACAATCCACCAAGGAGATTGGGTGCCGTGAAAATAAAACAATAGCCATCATGGCTCCCGGAACCCAATCGCCGACGAAGGGCCACTCCTGCTGCCGAAGACTAATGACAACGGTGTATGAGCAGCTGGTAAGCAGCTGCTCACCTCAAGAAGTCGGAGACTACGATGCCAGCGACAAGAACCCACGCATCGCCGTCACGATCAACGGAAAGAGTATACGAATGCTCGCGGACACCGGAGCTACGGGCAGCGTTATCACCATTGAACTCGCGCAGGAACACAAGTTCGAAATCGAGCCTGTGTTAATCCCACCCAACATTCAGGGTGTGGGAGGCCAAAGGATCACCGTGGTGGGACGACTCGCCGCGACGGTCCAGCTGGGCCCCCACACTGCGAGGGCACTTACTAGTGATTACCGGCCGGCACGAAGCCATCTTAGGCCGAGATCTAGGCCGGGCTCTGCACTTAGCTGTGTCCATGACAACAAATAAAGTATACGTGGAGGACGACCTCTTCGAGTCCACACTCCGACAAAAATGCATCGAAGCACACATCGGATGGGCTTTGGGAGAAACTTCCGTAGAGGCCCCTGGCAAATCTGCCAGCACCTCTAAGGAAAACCTCGAAACTCCACCCCGTAAGTGACGACGAAAGCAACGGCCACCCACGCTGTCAAGAAACCAAACGCGACAAAAATAAAACAATAATTCACCAGTGTTTATTTCATGACTATGGAAATAAACACCAGCAACCATCAAATATCAACAATAAAAGAGCGGGAGGAATTTGAGATGTTGTGTTGAGAAACAACTGAGGACAGTTGTCAAGAGGTGGGGGAGGGGATAAAAGGAACCCCCCAACGAATAAACAACCCCACAGCATCAACAACCCCTCTAAACACTCTCAAATAACTCCCAAAACTCTACAAAATTCACACAACTTTAATTTTTGAAACACTTCTAAACTTTTCAAAATGGCCACCAATATTTACATATTGGCAACCATTTCAAACATGCAATAAACTACACCGGAACCACGTGGCCTTCACAAACAACTGTCAACCACGTGGTACACCTGGGGAAAACGCCGAAGGCTAGTCAAGGACGTTCAGAAGAAAAATCAAGAGCCATAAAAGGGTCAGCAAAAGAAAAACACCGTGCTCCCCTTTATTATGGACGGACGTCATTGACCATGATGTTGACAGTAGAGGGATAGAAAAACTTCAAAGAGACAATTGCTCTGGGGGCCAGACCAATGCACTGGGACTTCAAAGAAAAAAACAAACAACGAAAAACTGCTGGCCATAAACAAATAAAAAAAAAGGAAGGAAATCAGTTTTGAAGATTTTGTGAGAGCGGACACCTTCAATTAAAAAATAAAATTGAAGAACCTGTCACCCTCTCAATTAAGATTGAATTTGTGGGACACCAACTCCTGTCCCACTCCCCCTAAAAATAACAACAAACAGCAAGGTACATTAGTAACCTTGCTGACCTATTCTTTTCAAAAAGGCATTAAGGAAAAGAAGGGGAGAAAGTTAATGGGCAACTTCACACCTCGGTGTGAAATAAAATAACGGCCCTTCTCCCTCGAGATTCCTTAGTCCTTTTGTTTATCTAAAAATAATAAACAGGACCGACTCTGATAAGAATTAGATCAACACCTCTCACATCTAATGTCGGTGGGACAACCCCCACCCCCAATAAATAAAGTCGTGAAGAAACCAATTAGAGTAAGGTGTCTTATTCTAAAAGGGGCCGGCCCTTCTAACTTTTAAAATTAAAAAAAAAAAGAAAAGTGACCAAACTTGGTCAATTACCACTCGATTTGCTCTCTTCAAAGAAGCACTCGTTTTTGTTCATCTCTTTATGCTCGATCTTCTTCAATCATCAAATCTTCAATCTACTTCTGTGCCAAGTTCCAAATTTTAATTTCGAACTTCTTCAGTTTTTGTTGTTAATCCAAAGCTTGAGTGCCACCTCCAAGCCCTTGAACTCACGTGCAGTGCATCAGACCTTCAGAACTTTTTGGACCTCTTGAAATAATAACAAAGTGATCGGGGACCGATTTCTGTTATTATTTGGAAGTAATCACCAGCAGCGGGACTTTTGAAAAAGTAAGAACTTTTAAACTCTTAAGAAATATGCCAGGTAGAGGCTCATGGAGAGGAGGCAGAATGATGTCTGCCTCTTCTAGTGAAGATGAGACGGAGAGTGGAACGGCGGGGACCGCTGAACCCCTCTCTCAATCTACCTGCCAGCTACAAAGGGCGGGCGCCACCAGTGCGCCCACAACAAGAAGAGAGTCGCCAAACATAATAGATAGGCGCCGCACCTCCTCCGAACCGGAGAATTTTCACCGGCGTGGGGAGAAGCACCTAAAAGCAAGCTTCAAGCGACCTGCCAATGTCGGGCGCGAAGGGAAGCCTGCTGCTCCAAGCAGCATCGTCCCCTTCAACGTCACGACATCAAAACACTACTGGGAGGAGCGGGAAGACCGCATCGATATCAACATCATGGCATGGGGGGTTAACCAGGCGTTCCGCGATAGCATCGCGCCTGGTCAACCCATTCCGGGTGGAGCTGAAGCAAGAGGGAAGCGTGGGGGAGGCGGATCTGTGCCTTCCCCCCTCGAAGACCTCCACTTGGAGCTGCAGAGGGAGGCTGCTCTTCGTCGGGCAGCCAGAGATAAGAAGGAAGGGGAGGACAATCTGGCGTACCTCCGTGCGGTTTGCGCCCGCCTTGTCGAGCTGGGCTTACCGTGTACGGCGCAACTCCCGAAGGAGGAGCTCCTGCGAATCGAGGCCCGACTCCAAGAAGCCGCCCGAGTTACGTCGTCAGCTACGTCATCATCTCCATCCTCAAACTCGCCAGCAACCCTGACAACTGGCCTCTCCACATCTCCTTCCCCACCCATAACGCCACCAGAGCCTTTCCAACACTGCTCACCGGTGCCGTCAATCACTCCGCCGCCTCCTCCTCATACACCATTATCGTCACAACCAACCTCCCGATGTGCCACGCCTCCACGCAGCGAGGCCGCCACACCAACTCCGACTCCAAAGTTACCTTCCATAGTGGTGGTCCCCCAACCTGTTCGTGTTCAGGTTCCCACTGGGGCTCGCCCCAAGGAGCCTCAACAGTCCTACAGGGGCCACCACTCTTCTCGAGACTCTCTTCAACGGCCACAGCCACGTCGCTCTTCGCCACGTGGTTCCCATCTTTCGCCCCGACGCCGACCCGACGGAAGAAGTCAGCAGGAACAACGTGGTTCCTCTGGACGCGGCCTCCCGCCGCGTAATAACTTCGACCCAAGGGTCAGGCAAGATCTACAGGATCACCGAGTCCGACTGGACCGCGACCATCGCTATGAGACTCGGGGCCCACCTAATCGGGTCCCGCATCGCTCTCCTCCTCCGCCACCTCCGGGCCGCCCTTCTGGACGACCTACGCCTACACCTTTGATGCCGCCACCTTCCGCCGAGCGTGCCGCGTTCTTGAAAAAACAGAAGGCCATCACAAACCTTCTGCAAGACGTCATGCAACAGGGAGGTGACCCCATGGAAGCACTGGGCCGTGCACCAGGAA
Organism: Brachycybe producta; assembly: GCA_036925085.1. Taxonomy (NCBI): domain Eukaryota; kingdom Metazoa; phylum Arthropoda; class Diplopoda; order Playtdesmida; family Andrognathidae; genus Brachycybe; species Brachycybe producta. The sequence goes on along the minus strand of JAUPFP010000047.1, from coordinate 780,284 downwards.
GTGCCAAGCCACTGGAGGCGCTGAGCAGGAAGTCAGCATCGAAGCGACTACGTCAGCGGGCCCGCAATATGGCCCGGTCCGCCTTGCGCCACGCCAGGCCTATCGCGGGTGCATCAGTTTCTCTGGAACCTGCGGCTCCAACACCAGCCCGACCAGCCGCACCGCCCACTGTACCCCATGCCGGGGCTACTCTGGGGCGGTTACCGCTGGATCGTCCGTTCCGTGCAGCCACCTCCGGCGAGAGGTTGCTCAACAATCGGTGGGTCACTTGGCAGCGCGAAGTGCGCTCTGCCAACACCCTTTACGTGGGACACTTCTCTTTGGAGGAAGGGTTCCCCCGTCTGGACCTCCCTCCCCGGGAGCGATATGTCGTGGGACTCTCCCGCCTAACAAGTGTCCTCGTCACCATCGTCTTCCCAAGAAGACGGATTGTTGAAACCATCAGTTTCGCCGGAGATGCCATCGATGAAGCCACGGAAGCCCTTTTGGGAGCTTTCGTCAACTCCGTCTTTGGACTGCCAGCTGGACAGACGTTCCGCACCAGTCGTCACTACATTCTGGAACCGGATCCTCGTTACCGAATCGCCATCTTATGGGACGCCGCTTGGGCTACACTGTACAACAAGCGGTCCTCCCGTAAGATTATCGGGGACCGGGACATCTTCAATATCTTCCACCGGGATCTACCTGACGACCAGGGACAATGGCTGTCTGCCGCATCCAGCTACCGATGAGGCCAGGTCCGGCGGGATTACCCCCCTGTACGGTTCATGGACCCAGGATCCTCCCCACCCTCCGCAGCAGGGATAGCTGCGCACCACATGTACTCATGTGGTTGCCACCCATCCGGGTGGCAGTATCGAAAAATTTATAAAAAATAAAATACGTTGCAACTGTCCTGTTTCTTTAAAATTTCAATAGCGGCTCGCCACTCAGCGAGCATTAATTATCTTTGTTTTATGTTTTCAGCCTTTTTCAATTTTTAGGGGCGCTGACACTTCGGTGCCGGTGCCTTTCCATAACCACCTCTGTACACGGTAAGTCCTCAGCCACCCATGTCTCCCCGCTGCGTAACTTGAAAACCTTCCACCCTTGGCTGGAGTACGAGGACGTACTCCAAGCAAAGTTGGAGGGTATGTAACACCCTGTAAATCGTGATCCCGCCAAAACCATAGCCTGGGGGGTAAACAACTCTCAACCGTCCCTCCCTCCTCTCTGACTCACCTTTCTGACTCATGCCAAGCGGCGGATTGATACATAAAGGACCATGGTCACTTGGACCTGGTTACACCTCGCAGGTGTACACAGGTCCAAGGTATAAAAGGAACATGTTCCTCTTTGTTCCGAAGTTCTTTCCTTTGCCTGTTTTTGAGATACATTCCAAATCATGGGCCTGAGGATTTACAGTTAGTATATTACTATTCACCCTTGTATCTGTACTTCTTACAAGGAATGAATAAAAGTGTTGTAACAAGAAGTAGCGTTGTCTCTATGTCTTTATGTTAATAACTTCTCTTCAGAGGCCGGAGGTTTCATAGGGCAGGAGCTATACGATTCTCAGCAGCTACAACATCTTCTCTGGTCGGAATACCGATGGAGAAGATGTATATCAGCATCAACCGGAAGAGAGAGAGATGGCCGCCACTCTCCTGCATCGATTTCACCCCCATGCAGAAGAGTGACTACAATCTATCTCCATCCAGCTCTCTCTACAGCTCGGATCTTCTCTGTGCAGGTGTCATACTGCTCAGAGAAGAAACGAAAAGTAGAAAATGTCATCTAAAGGTTGGTAATAAAATATTGGTTGATGTCAAAAGCTCACATTTGCTATCGTCCCTTTTCCAACAGATTAAGTAACATTTGAATGTCAAATAGCAACCTTAAGAAACCTACAAATTATGTCATTCACCATGCACACAACATCCTTCTAAACAAATTTCACTGTATACCAAAATGAGTGTTTTTTACTAAGTTTTTTTATAGTTTCCAACTTTCCACAATGTAACTGGAAACTTGTGACGTCAGACAAAAAAATGTATGCTTGTATAATTTTGTCTGATAGAAAAAATGGAATAACTAGAGTCCTTAAACATTTTTTTCTAAACTGTTGGGAACTTTTTCCATGCTCCCTTTTTTATTAAAAAAGGTGACATAAAGCCTAAACTTCTGGACAACCCCTCTAGCAACTAGCAACCAAATCATGATCTCGTGTTGCTGGCACACAATGGTTGCTTGTTCCCTCGATCTGCTCACTATTCTGAACAGAGGCAAACATGGTTCAGCTAACAGGCAAGTGTAGCCAGCACTAACTTTTCGTTTGCCCCGCCCTTTTATGATCGTCAACAATTTCTAATTGGTTTGTTATTTGGTCTGATGTCACATGCCCCGCTTTTATCAATTTCTAATTGGTTGATATTTGGTCTGATGCTCATGAAAGGACGGAGCAAACGAAAAGTTAGTGCTGGCTACACTTGCCTGTGTTCAGCTATATTTGAACGCAATCATTTTGGTTTTACAAGGTTGAAAGCGGTGCTGCTAGTGTAATGCCTCCAGCAAGTCTCCATAGACTTTTGCTGGTTGCTCGCTCATTTGGTTCCCTAATTTGCGCCCGGCCTTAGTGCAGGAGTGAGAGGTTCTAAAACCTATAAACCCCCAATAGAATGCCTAGTATGTCACAATGCCCCCTTCACAACGCTATCGAAATCATCATCCTCATCATCATCACCACTCATTGTAGATACCAGTGTAACTTCAAAATATGTCAAAAATGTCATTTTAGTGGCCTAGCCACCTCAATCCGTATTGATAACGGTGATAGTTTGTTCAAATCTAACAAGAACTTTTTTTAAAAAAAAATGTTCAAAGATAGAGTCTCATACCCAGGATACCCTCATTATTTGGTTCCCATATTCCCAAGCGCTATGGATCCACACTCCTGTTAAGAGTCCCTGTATTCGGGCAAGATCGAAATAACGCTCTTACATTAGGAGTGGAGCCTGCGTAGGTGGAACATACATTGACACTTCTAGCGGTATACAAAAACGATTCGCTAGCAAAACTTCAAAACTAAGCTGAAAAATATCGACACTAATCTCTATTTCACTAATTAAATTTCAAATACGGTGAGACCGTGAGACGCTCAAAACCTCTCTTCATAAGGGGGAGGGGGGAATTTAAATTCAAATGCAAAGTGACAGTTAAGTATGGCACAGAATTGCGGTGGCGGCCATTTCAAAGATAAATTATAAGTATTGCTGCACAATAAGATCAGTTAAAATTGTTAAACCAATCTTTCAGCAAGAAATTCTAGCCAATACAGATATATTTTTATTTAATTTAAATAAGATTAAAAGGGTCGAACAAAATTTAATCATCGCCAGACATCGGGGATAAAATTTGAAGACCAAAAATAGATTCTGATGTCTGCAACATTATAGTAAAAGTTAAAATTAAATAACTGCAACATTACAGTAAAAGTTAAAATTAAATAACCATTCGTATTTGGTCATCATTTTTAAGTTCTTTTCTATATTCACTACCACAAACATAAAACTATAGAATTTTTATTGTTATCAAAAAGGTAATTTTTGGTAGGTATGACAGACCAAATCAATTAACATTACCGCGTTGTTTACCTGAATCCAGACAGCTTTAATTTCTCTTTGTGAATGTGTCAATCATAAAAAGAATATGAAACACTGCAATGGCATAACACCTTGGAAATAGCAATGTCACGTTTACAGTTGGCCTTTCTCGACCACTTCCACACTGTACAGTAATCTGTGTACGAATTGGATTAAAAGTATTGATTTAGCTACAGATACCTATCATGTCTGCTCAATTTCCACAAATAAAAGTGTATTTTGGGCCGCCATTTTTTTGTTCATTTTTTGCAAAGAAAATAAACTTTATGTCAAAAAATATTATAATAGCTAAATGAAAATAGATAGTTTTAGTGGAAAGAACTTTCTTCATTTAATAAAAACCAACAATTTCAGCACTTGTTTTTCTTCTTTTGGTAAACTGGCAAAAATAGTTGTTTTTTGAAAGTTAAAGTGAGAGTGTTATCCATAGGCTTCATGATTGAAAATAGACTTATGCATAAGATAAAGCTGCTAGTTTGATATCTCTTAACACTCAGGGCCGAATTAAGGTTTGGGCGGAGTGGACAAATGCCAGGGGCATATTTTATAATAGAAATGCACAATAAGTCAATAAGCCCTAACCATTTATCGACAGTATACTTTCTTTTTTAACTACGGACATGTGCATACACTAATCCGGCTCTATTAACACTTGCGCATGCATGTCTCCTAAGCAAGGTGATATTGAATTAAGTTTATGCTTTGCAATTGCATATGTAAATGGCGAAACAAAAAAAACATGAATTCCATTTTAGCTTTACATAATTATCTTTTATTGAATACCCCTCCCGTCTCCAGAATCACACAAGGAACGAGCATAAACACATCGAGTAAAAAAGCTTGAAGGAATACCCTGCCTTGTTTGCTATTATCAGTCTATTACAAGCCTAGGAGACTCGCCTTAAGTCAAGAAACAAAGTTAGATTTAATCGAGAAACTAAATCTGTTGTGTCAATCAAAAAAAATCATAGTTAAGTAGAATAAAATGGGCAGCAGCTCTCTGAAAAGCCTCTAGCTTATCACTACCATATGAGAAAGAGAGTGCTGATTATATACAGCACATCAATAATCTAATAAAAATTGCACTAATATAACAACAACTCCAAAGTTAAATGATTGCTATTTATGGACATTGTATTAATTGAGTTTGTAGCATGCCTGGAGGACGTCTAGGCATTTCTGCATTTTGTCTGTCTCTTTGTTGGATGGCTGGTCCCAGACCAGCCGGTTGAGTTCGGGTGGTGCGACGCTCCACAATCTCCGAGCTCGGGCTTTTTGACCGGCCGGGTGATCCAGGTCTACTTGTTGACCTGGGACCTTTGGATTGGAGTCGGACTCCCTGGCATTGTCGATCCTTTTGGGGTTTCTGTGTAGACAAGACTCCCTAGCTCCCACAGTTTAAAGAAACAGTTACAACTCTACACCTCCCAGAGGTGTCTTCAAACAAGAAGAAGACTCCTCTTTCAATGTTCAAACTGATTTATTTTATAAGCGGATATGATACATTGTGAGCGATATAAAATAACATACGTGACTGATTTAACTTTGAAAAAATTCTAAGTCCAAAGCCTACTCTGGCTTAGTTTCCTGTTCTCGAATGCGGAGGGAAACATTTTGGTCCCACAACTTTTTGCCTACTGCCCTCTCGAGGGTACCTTGCATGCTTGTTTTGTTACTTTGGCCCTTGGGAGGAGCCACCTGTGACCAGGGGTCGCCTATTTATCTGACTGACCAATGGCGATCTCTGGTCCAAGAATATTTCCTTTTTTGGAATGAGTTTCGCCGAAATATGTAAATATTTTCGGAGAAATTATTTGGGTTCTGTCCAGTGTCACTGGACATGAGGAAAAGTAATTTCCTCTTTCTTAATTGTTTCCATGTGTGTCGGCAAAGTACTCTTTTGCCTCTTAGGGCCATCTGGGCACCAGGGGGGCCAAACTCAAGGAGGCATGGTAAATGATATCTCTCACAGATGTGTGAACCGACACATGTGTAAGGGGTGTCACAATTTGATGGTTATTTACTTACTTTCTATATAACATTTTCCGCTTTAGTGTGCCAAACAACAAGTGTCAAATTAAAAAAAAAACGCTGAAGTGAATAACTTATTCAGTTCAGCATTTGTTCAGTTTGACACTTGTTCAGTTTGGCACTTGTTCTATTTGGCGTTTATTCAATTTGGCGCAAGATTAGCACAGGCATATTTAAGATTATTGACCGTTTAAGGCCTAATTACATTTCTGCATATGTATCGATTTGACACACTAAAGCGGAAAATGTTACATAGGAAGTAAGTAAATAACAGGAAATAAATTATGGAAACTACTAGCTCCTATATGGCAACCATTATAGAAAAAGCCAATCCAACAATAAAATATTAAATTTCTCAAATGTAACAGTAGACCTAAATCTTAAAAAATATGCTATACTTTACATTTTATGCATCGCTTAATGGTCACACATTGAAAATATCTTTGGTCAGTATAAGAAAAGTAAAAAGTTTATAAAAACGTGAAACAAGATAAATAAAAAAAAAGACAAGTGAATAAAATACTCTTGAAATCTAAGAGATTTTTAAAAATAAATGTTTTGTTGCATTTCTATAAATATAAAAATCGAAATTTGTCCTATAGAAATCGAACTATAACACAGATAACATAGGTTTCTACGCTTACCAACAATAACAACAGCAACAAAAAATCGTTGAGTTTCTATAAGTGCAACCTGTAATAATAAAAAATATATTCTGAAAAGAACAAAATAATCTGAAAAAATTACGAGTCTTGTGCCATCAAGAAAAATACAATGGAAGCTTAAACAAAGCGATCAATCATACAAAGAAGGGTATAACCCATTAGACATTAAGCTAATTCAACACACATACATTTTATACATAATAAAGTGAAGCAACAAAAAGAGAAAAATATGATGGAAGTTCCTTGTAGTTGCCTAAAACCTATAATCTGTTGTCCAATGATTGGATTATCTACATAAAATACATCCTTTGCATTCAAATGAAATGCAAAATGCAGAAACATACAAATAAGTATAGACTGCTTTAGAGAGAGAAAAAAACGAAAAGAAGAAAAAAAGTTATGTTGAGCTAACTTACACAACATTAAATTTGAATAGAACAGAAAATGAAATGTTGAGTTAGGCATATGAAGAAAAAAAAGAAGCTGGTCCTAAATAAACATGGATAAAATTCGCAAATCAAAGTAGTCATGACTTGAATATTAAATTGAATAATCATACTAGTAGTACACATGTCCATTTTGAACTGTTTTGCAATGTTTGCTAGACTCATGACAATGCTTATAGGAAGGTTTTTAAATGGAAAACTATAAGAAAATTAATTATATATATATACAGTATATACATATATATATATATATATATATATATATATATATATATATATATATATATATATATATATATATATATATTGTAACGAATTCACCGTTTGGAATTCGTCCGTTTTTGTAAACACCCTGTAATCAAGTGTATCGATGAAAGGTTCTCACCTCATGCTTGGGGGTGGCCGGGAGGTCATTACGACGATGACTCCCTGCCCTCCAAAGATGAGAAGAATAGCCCAAAAGTACTACATCGATGGTTAATAGGATAGATCCTAGAAGAACCATCGATGCAGAACTTTTGGACGTGAGAATCTTTACAAATTGTTAATAGGAGGATGATCGTACATCCTTCTGTATTGTTATAATTTATACATCTTATAGATGTTTTCGTTTTCTTGTCAAGTGATAGTTCACTTCTAGGTCCGAGTGTGTCCAAGAGACTTGGACACACCTGGAGCCTTTGTTATCATAATCAGATGTTTGTATTGTATTTTGAGTATAAATACAAGAGGTTGTAGATTGAGAGAGACAGATCGGATAGATCAGGCAGATCGGACAGACCGTCTTTATGCTTAAGACCGATGCGATATCTCTCAATCTACAGGACTCTCTGTTTATTGAATAAAAGAGCATTTTCATCATACGAATTCAATGTGTGGACTCAGTCATTTTATGGGAGTGGGACTTAGGATTATAGCCGCCACGTAGCCGATGTTTCCACCGGACAACGAAGTCTCCAGCAGCCGAGTGTAAGACGACATCTCTACAATATTCTCTACCACAGGTCTCCTGAGGTACCGACCCTTGTGTCCCTGGTGGTTAAGTAGCAACACAGGAGCCAATAGACCGAAAGACTTAATCATCAACATCCATTCGACACTTCTAGATGGCTAGTAGAGATCTCTCTACTAACCCTACGGAAACGGGGATGTTACAAAATGGTGGAGGTGCGGGGTACCTCACTACAGATCCAGTAGAGAATACCAATGATGTCGGAGTTACACCGGGTGGTAAAGGAAAGAAAGGCAGACCGAAATCGAAGTCGAAGACACGGGAGAAGGACGATACAAACCAAATGGATGGAGAAGATCCACTTGAAGGTATCCTTCAAAATCTAAGTGCTGAAAGACGGGAGAGACTGATGGCCTGGTTCGAAGCCCAGCAACCATCAGGATCGATGTTACTCCGGAGCGGGCGTGGTGTAAGTACGGTTCAGCGTCATACGGTAGTCCGAGAAATGGATACCGGAGTGGAGCCCTCGTCGGCCCACGCTGAATCTCAGCGTCATACAGTGATTCCTGGATTGGACACTGAAGGGGAGCCCTCGTCGGCCCACGCTGAAAACCTAAGACAGGTTAATGTATTCCAGACGCCGCTCATGCTGAAGAAGAGTGGAGGGACCCAGAGAGGTCGCCTACCTGAGACTCCTATTCGACGGAGAGAGAACCCGGACCAGCTAGAGGATGAAAGCCTAACAAGTGAGGATCCCAGCGTAGAAGAGCTGGAAGGAAATCCAATTTGCAATCGTCATCGGACCTGTGAGGAGCTGGATGGGAAGTACAAGAGTCTTCACCCACTCCGGAATCTGGAGACCTTCAAAGGATTGACGTCTGTATACACCTTTCTGGAGGACTACGAGAGTATCGCAGATCTGGAGGACTGGAGCAACGTCCACAAGACCTACTACCTACGTAAAGCGGTAGAAGGGGACGTAGTACGTTGGTTATCCAATTTCTATAAAGAGAATAGAGGAAAGACCACGTGGGACTTCATTCGAAGCGAGTTAATTGAAAGATTTGGACGTCGAGACGAGTTAGTGCAACTGAAGCTGAGGTTGGATACCATGCTCCAAAGGAAAGGAGAGGACACCAATCAGTTTTTGGGTCGCTACCTTGACTTGAGTAGAAAAGTGTTACCGGGGGTAACCGACAAATACCGGATTGTGGAATTTCGGCAGAAACTTCATCCGATTATACGTAATGCTACACAGAATGCGCCGAATAGCAATCTGAAGCTGTACACTACATATATCAAGGATACCGAGGAAGTTTTGATGGCTGATGGGTTATGGATACCGGAAGGAACGATGGGTCAACAAACGACGACCCAGGTCTCCAAGGGTCCACAGAAGAATAACCAACGCCAAAATGCCAAACAGACGCAAGCAGTAATGGACGGAGGACGTTCTTACGCGGTTGTTACTCAAGATCAAGCGGACCCAACGAACCACTCGACTCCATCAAATTCAAATAACCAAACGCAACAGAAGACCAACCAGAACTCGAATCAGCAACAAGGTCGTAAATGGAACCAAAGATATCCGCAGAAGAAAAACTACAATGGTCAGCAAACGCAAGATGGAAGTAAAACCCCGAAAGATCTCAGCACAGTAGAGTGTTATCACTGTCACGAGAAGGGTCACTTTTCAAGAAACTGCCCAAAGAAAGTAGTTGCGGATGGAACCGTTGGACTTGTTCAACATGGAATGGCCACTGGAAGAAATGGCCAGCAGTATTTTGTCGTCAGCGAGAACGGGCAGAAGAAGTTCCTGCGAGAGGAAAACCCGGCTGATTTAAACTAGAAAGGGTGGCAGTAAAGAGGGGCCTACCGCCCTTTAAGAACGGAAAACCCTCTGGAAAACGACAAAATCGAAACGAAACAGCGATCGCCAATTCCCAAAACATTGTGGACAAAGCTTTGTTGGGGGGGAATAGGGGCGTGAGCGAAGCTACCAATGTCACTAAAACTAGACGGAATGCTGGAGCACCGAAGAGACCATGCGATTTGGACACTCAAGGACTCCCTGAGCAATCGTCGGAGTTGTTAGTCGGCATTTCGAATGTCACCACAACTAGACCAAAGGCTGGAGCACCGAAGAGACCATGTGATTTGGACACTCAAGGACTCCCTGAGCAATCGTCGGAGTTGTTAGTCGGCATTACGAATGGAAAACGACAACGGAATTCACGAAAAAATAAGAAGCTGCGAAAGGATACTGGTCGAAGGGGAGAAATCATCGAGGAGATATTTCCGGAACCCATCATCTGGTCACCTACGAAAGCTATGGTAGTTTACGCGAATAGCTTGGAGGAAGCAAAGAGAATTGTGGAAGCCATGGAAACTGGAGTTAATCAAGACAGAATTGAGGGAGAGACCCAACAGAATTCTGCGGTGCCAGTCGGAATTGAGGGAAGGACCCAACAGAATTCTGCGGCGTGTATACCGGGGATAAGCAATGTTGCTCAGGAAATCCCTCAAGATGTAACATCCAATGTTATTGCCTCGGGCAAGGCCGAAACTGATGCTAAGAAATCCAAGAAGGCTATTGTAAACGCAGCTATCGGTAGAGGAGATGATACCAGCAGGATCCCTGCGAACAGCGAGGTTATTGAATCCGTTGAAGTTGGAGATTTATTGAGGAGTAGGGCTTGTTGTCGAAAGAGTGTCGAAATCACTGTAGACAGCCTACTCACCTCATGCGAACTCATCGAGGTAGGAGATACTACGCCCGATGAGAGTGTTGCCAAGATTACCATTCAGGTTGATGGCACACCAGTTCGATTTTTGGCGGATAGCGGAACTGGGTTCACTATCTTGTCAGGCACAATGGCCAAAGAGTACGGACTTCGATATGGACCAATCCGGAACGCACCTGCATTAGGCGCAGTAGGAGGGGTACCGATTAAAGTACTTGGTCAGTTGTGGCCAACGTTCGAGTTGAACGGAAAGCAAGTAACGGCAAGGATGCTCATCATAGATGGAAAACGAGAAGCACTGCTGGGGAGAGACCTGGGAGCTGCGTTTGATCTCATCATTTCCATGAAGACCTCCAAGATCTACTTTGCTAATGAGATGTTCTACGAAGGAACACGAGAATTGTTGAAGAAAGGAAGTGCGCGTAGTAGCCTTCCCTGGAATTTCTTCAAAGAGTTAAAAGAGGAGGGATGTGCTCAGAATAGCCATCTGGATAACTCCTATGCCATAAAAGCTAGAGAGGAAAGCTGCGTAAAAGCCCAAGGAAGGATTACGTTAAATCCGGGCCAGGCTTTGAACCTCAAAGTAGCTGCAGGGCGAATCATTGAGGAAAACGAAGTACTCATGATTGAAACGAACGATAGTCTCTTTAATAGAAAAGGCATCGTTGTGGCCAGCAGTGTGCTACAAGGGAATGGGACATCACAACTGGAAGTCCAACTCCTGAATACCACACTGGAGTCCGTGGGGATTGGAGACCGCGAGACTATTGGACACTTCGAACTTCTAGAAGAACTAGAAGAAGAGCAAGCCTGCAAAGTTTCCGAAGAGGAAAACTTTAGAGACATCGGAGAAGCACCCGTTGATTTTGAAAGAGAAATTCAACTTGGTCCTGAACTGACAGATGATCAAAGAGAAGAGTTGACGATCCTACTGAAGGAGTTCCAACCGATCTTCGCCTTTTCATCTAAGGACCTGGGAGCTACGAATCTGACCAAACACAAGATCGAAACTGGAGATAATCTACCTGTTCGAGACACGTTACGAAGATGCGGGCCTGGGGAACGCATCGTAATTGATGAGACGCTAGAGGAGATGAAGAAATCTGGGGTTGTAAGGCCATCGAAATCGCCGTATGCATCGCCCATCGTCCTTGTAAAGAAGAAGGATGGCTCCTACCGTTTCTGTGTAGATTATCGGAAGTTGAACGCGATTACAAAGGCAGACACTTATCCATTACCGAGGATTGATGATGCATTAGACTCCATGAGAGGAGCATGCTACTTCGCAACGCTGGATATGAAGAGTGGATACTGGCAGTTCGAGATGGAAGAAAGCGACATCGAGAAGACCGCATTTACATCTCATCGAGGATTGTTCGAGTTCGTAAGAATGCCTTTCGGACTCCGAAACGCTCCTGCCACTATGCAACGTGCATTGGACATCCTACTCGCCGGGCACAAATGGGAAACGTGCCTTGTCTACCTTGACGACATCGTAGTGTTTGGAAGAACGTTCGAAGAATTTTTGGAAAGACTGAGAACTATCTTGGACCTGCTGAGGACAGCAAACCTGAAGTTGCATCCAATGAAATGCTTCTTTGGATTCCAAGAAGTGAAGTATTTGGGACACCTGATCTCGCCTGATGGAATTCGGCCAGATCCAGATAAGGTTGTCGCCATAAAGAACTTCCCAGTTCCTGACAATGTAACCGCAATCAGAAGTTTCCTTGGATTGGCGGGTTATTATCGAAAGCATGTACCTGGATTTGCCAACATAGCGAAGCCCATGTCAGACCTGACGGGTAAAGATATACCGTTCGAATGGTCAGTTGACTGCGAGAATGCATTCCGCACGCTAAAGAATATGTTGTCGAAATCTCCATTGGTTGCCGTATATGATCCGAAGGCTGCAATATTTATGCATACTGATGCCTGTGGATACGGAATTGGAGCGATGCTTTACCAGAAGTCAGAGGATAAACGAAGAAAGGAGATCATTGGAAGTGTCTCCAGAGTTCTAAGGGACGCGGAAAAGAACTACAGTACGACGGATAAGGAGTGCCTAGCAGTAATCTATGGAGTCACCAAGTTCCGGCCGTACCTGTTCCAGAAGCCCTTTACAATTGTGACGGATCACCACGCATTATGCTACATGAAAACTGCAGCACGTCTAGAAGGAAGACTTGGTCGCTGGCAGCTGCTAATGCAGGAGTACGACTACAAAATCATCTACAAGGAGGGGAAACTTCACATCGAAGCCGATTGCCTCTCGAGATATCCAGCAGGAGTGCCTGTTAACTGGAAGGCCATCCCAGAAGCGGAAGACCTAGATGACAGTGTGATCTTTAATGTAACCTTACAATGGGATTGGAAGGTGGAACAAAAATTGGACCCAGAGATTTTGAAGATTCGTGAGGAGTTGCGTAACCAACCAGAGTCACCTCTTCATAAGTTGTTTTGCGATTATGACAACAAGTTGTTCGCTTGTGTGTTTCACGGAAGTTCCGTACCCACACTCGTGAATGTGGTTCCAAAACATCTCATCCCAGAAGTAATGAGATTATGCCATGACGAGCCCGATGCTGGTCATGAGGGACAAACTAAGACCTGGAATCGAGCCAGGCAAAGATTTTATTGGAATAACATGAAGCACGACATATTCGAATATGTGCGCTCATGTGAGATTTGTCAATTACACAAGTTGGGTACGGAGAAACCTGAAGGGTTCCTTCAAGAAATGCCCATTGGAAAGCCTTGTGATTGCTGGGGAATGGATTTCATTGGACCATTAGTACCGTCGGTTGGAGGAAACAAGCATATCTTGTTGGCAGTCGATTACGCCACTCGATATTGCGTTGCTAAAGCAGTGAAAAGCACAACCGCACTAATCGTAATGAACTTCCTAGCAAAAGACGTAAAGAGAATCTTCGGGATACCAGAGAAACTCATTTCGGATCGAGGGACGCCGTTTGTTGCGAAAAACACTCAAGAATTCTTGAAAATAAACAAGATAGAGCACGAAACAACAACTGCCTACCATCCGCAAAGTAATGGTCTCGCCGAAAGGACGAATAAAAGCATTATTCAGACTATGAAAAAGTATCTGACTCCTGCGAAGAACCAGACTGATTGGGCAACGAAACTGGATGAAGTTTTGGAATCGTACAACTCATCTGTACATTCATCCACAAAGTTTACGCCGTACAGACTCATGTTTGGGAGGGAGCCCAGAACTAAAGTAGACACCTTAGTTCCAGAACGACCAGTTATCGTGGATAACGAGGCAGGAAACCTCGTGGACGTTCGACAACAGGCGGAAGAACGCCAAGAAGAAGAACTAAGAACAGCCAGAACGAACCTGAAAGCAGCACATGATCGTCGAAAGAAGTACTACGACCAAAGGCATAAGAAGCCTTATGAGTACCAAATCGGACAGAAAGTACTTGTACGAGACATGCGAATCAGGCCTGGACAGAACAAGAAGTTCTTAACGAAATGGAGACAGGGATATACGATTGTGTCGAAGGTATCGGACACCGTATACCGATTGAGTTACGAGAATCGAGCTGGAAGATTAGTGGAGGACTCTGTAAACGTTGCAAACCTGAGACCACTATATGAGACTTACCAAAAGGACGGACCCAATGTTCCAACGACTGGAGACACCCTGGAGTCCATGGGTAACTCATCGCCAGAAGAATCCGAATCGGAACCTGTAAAAGAAAAAGAAATGACAGCGTTTGTCAAGAAGAAAAACTTACCTTCGCGTAAGAAGAGATGTTGTGGACACTGCAGATGCCAAAATGCTTGGATCGAATCTTCTGAGGATGAAGAAGAAATTGAGATAATTACGAAAGCAATCCGAAAGCATTCTGACCGTAACGTCGAAATTAGAAGAAAAATGGCAGCAGACGATAACCAGCAACAATTCTCATACTTACCTAGCGAAGATGCGATGAAATTCACCAGAGAATATGGTAATAAGACGAATTTTACCATGGAAACCATTGGATTTGTTGAAGAAATCAGCGAAATTCCTGGAGAAACGATGAAAATCGACGAAAAAGATGTAAATTCGCCGATGGAATTTCAAATGGAGGTGAAAAACGCGGAAGTTATCGATGCAACAACAAAAATAAACGATGATATCGATGCTAGTGACGCCACAGATGGAAATGACGTCCCACATAAGGAAGTGAACAGGGAGCGGTCAATGACGCTACCAAGCATAGAAGAAACACGTGGGCGGAGGGATACATTAAGTGAAATGTCTACTAGCCTCGCACCACTATGGATCCGGGTCCTATTGTTTATCTTCTTCACAACTGACAGTTGTGCCCATGTGCTATACACATGTACCGGCACTATTTTTTGGCATCTGTATGATATCAAGGCGGATTATACCGTTATCAGCCATATTTTGGAAAGTTATAATTGCATCGTGGACAAATTGAGAAAATTCTGTTGTTTAATTTGGAAAAACATCGAAAGTTTACTTCTAATTGTGCCAATCGGGATTGTCATCGTGTGGAATTACGATTGGACTAAGAGAAAAGAGGATCGACGGCAAGGAAATGGATCGAAAAGGGTAAGAAGGAGTCAAGAGAAAAATGTACATTTCGGACTCCGGAAATCCAACTCTTTTTCTTTGTCCTTTCTCTTAAAAAGGAGTATCACCATGCAATCTCCGCTAGAAAACCTCTACGACGATGTGGCCACTACCAGGCAAGGTTGGGGTCACGGTGTCCGTGGGCCCACCTTGCAGGGTCGTGCCCACAAAAGAGGACGATATTTTGAACGGCAAAACGAAATCAGACCAAGCTCCATCGTGCCGATAGAAGGCGGATCCAAGCTGATCTTCGATACAGCAGCAGTGGCATTAGAAAAAGAGATCGCCGATGGATTGTGGACCTGCGAAGCCGCACCCAAAATGACAAAGCGCCAAGAGGCCGAACAGAAGGCCAAGATTTTGCCAGGAGTCATTGGGGCTGGGCAGCCTAATTTCTTTAACGCCATCAAGCCCGGAGAGTTTGCTCCCGGAGGCGCAGAACCAAGAAAATGGGGCAAAGAAAGTGATCCGAACGACACCAGCGAGTGGACCCCTGCAGATTGGGAGCGCCACAGTCGTCGGAACCGACCTCCAGTACCGCACCGAAGCGTCAACGAAATCTGGAACGAAAAAGGCGAATACGTCCGCAAGAGTGCCGCCCTGAAACAGGCAGAAAAAGCCTACATGGAGCTGGTAGAGCCAGCAGCAGCAAAAGTGAAGGTAGCCGTGCCGTCACTAAAACGACCAGTGCCACTCACCAGCCCACCTGCCGCAGAAGTCGCTCCCGTCAAGGTTTCGGAGCGAAAGAAGAACAAGCCGAGTAAGAGGCATCGGGATGCCAAGCGACGCCGTGAGGAAGGGCCCACGGAGTCCGCTGTGGCTCACCTCAATAAACGACAGGTGTTGGAGCACCCCACTGTTGGCCCCATAGTGACCATCCAAAGTCAAGTAGAAGCGGGCCACCACAATGAAGATGAGGATGTGCTCTACATCGACGAAGAACACATGGATCTCGACGCTGAGGCCATAATGGTTGTTGAGGAAACCAAGACGTTTTCGGTCCTCAAAACCAACACTACAGAAGAACCAGAGATCGCCAAGAGCCTGAGGGCACGATATAATGCCCAGCTGAAACACTTAGTCGACCTGGCTGTAGGGTACCATCGTATGGGACTGTCTCTAATCCACAATGTATACGAGACCAACGATGGCGAGAGAATCATATTGTACGACAGTCGCATCATGGAGCACAAAGAAACGACCCCTCCGAAGGACATTGGCAACTCAGGTCTCCCAGAAGACCTGCTGATCCGCGGAGTTCGGCGCTGGAGGCAGCCAAGGCCTCTCGTCGAACAAAACCGGCCCAGCAGAGGCCTGAGGACCCTTTTGAGAACAGAGGTGAAAAGTTTCTTTCACAAGGCTCCGGGTGATAGTTTGACGCTCCGAGATGTCTGCCCCAGAGACCGAGGCTTGACCTACAAGGATGACATCAGGATCCAGGAACCAACAAAGACCACCAGGGGCGGCGAAGAAGCTCCTGGGAGTCCTAGGGCTTCCAAGTCGGCTCCTATGTCGGTAGGAGTGATGACAGCGTCCAAACCCGAGATGTCGACAATAGCCATGAAAAAGACCGGTGCGGTGCCGAAAAAGAAGTCGGTAAAGGAGCGTCTGGGGTTGCCATCCGGAGCCCCCACGGAGTCCTTGAGGGTCCCTGATGCCAAACCCACAACCAAGCCGCAGCGGTGTGTCCGAGAAGAAGAGGTTCTACTCAATAACCTCCTTGTACAGTGGCAGAGGCACAGAACTCCACGAAGGCAGCTCTACCTGGGATTATTCGACTACAACGAAGTGTCGCCGCAGAATAGGATCCCAGGAGAACCGGAGAAGTTTCTCATGGCCTTAGTCGTTCGCCACCACTTGTGCCTGCTCGTCGTTCGAGCCAAGGAATATGGAGCCACCTTGTTCTACTTCGAGGACGAAATCTCCATGGATCGGGAGTATGAGGGATTACAAGACTGGATAAAAAGATTCTTCAACTGGAAGAGGAATCTGAACCTCATTGGCCGTGCGGTACGGAAGCCAACTCTCCACGACGATCGACCATACGTGTTGTTTGACGATGCCACCAGCGATGCAGAAAACCGCCGGAATCGCCGCCATTACAAGGGAACAGCGGGAGTCGTCAGCCAACTGGAAGCGGAACTGTTCGCCAGTGCCGAGAGTCCTGCCCATGGATGGGCCAAGGCAGAATATTAGGCCCGCATGGATTATTAGTATTTTAAGTATTGTGTTTATACTTTTTGTATTTTGTATTTTGAATGCACGTTCGCATTTATTTTTATAGACCGTTGTCTATTTATTTTTCGTAGTTTTTAGGGCAGTTGCCTGCGTTTTTATAGAAGTTTTTATATTAGGGGATTGTCCCTTTTGTAATTTGATAGGCTTTCGCCTATTTGTCAATTTTTAGAATTGTTTCAATTCCGAGCGGGAATTTTTAAAATAGCGAGATGCTATTAATATCACGAGTTGTGATTTTTAAATTTTATCATCCAACGGGATTATAATTTTTATCGTATAGATTTTCATACCAACGGGTATTTTCAATAGTTAACTTTTTGAGAGTACAGGGACGTACTCTTAAACTAGTTGGGGGGTGTAACGAATTCACCGTTTGGAATTCGTCCGTTTTTGTAAACACCCTGTAATCAAGTGTATCGATGAAAGGTTCTCACCTCATGCTTGGGGGTGGCCGGGAGGTCATTACGACGATGACTCCCTGCCCTCCAAAGATGAGAAGAATAGCCCAAAAGTACTACATCGATGGTTAATAGGATAGATCCTAGAAGAACCATCGATGCAGAACTTTTGGACGTGAGAATCTTTACAAATTGTTAATAGGAGGATGATCGTACATCCTTCTGTATTGTTATAATTTATACATCTTATAGATGTTTTCGTTTTCTTGTCAAGTGATAGTTCACTTCTAGGTCCGAGTGTGTCCAAGAGACTTGGACACACCTGGAGCCTTTGTTATCATAATCAGATGTTTGTATTGTATTTTGAGTATAAATACAAGAGGTTGTAGATTGAGAGAGACAGATCGGATAGATCAGGCAGATCGGACAGACCGTCTTTATGCTTAAGACCGATGCGATATCTCTCAATCTACAGGACTCTCTGTTTATTGAATAAAAGAGCATTTTCATCATACGAATTCAATGTGTGGACTCAGTCATTTTATGGGAGTGGGACTTAGGATTATAGCCGCCACGTAGCCGATGTTTCCACCGGACAACGAAGTCTCCAGCAGCCGAGTGTAAGACGACATCTCTACAATATTCTCTACCACAGGTCTCCTGAGGTACCGACCCTTGTGTCCCTGGTGGTTAAGTAGCAACACAGGAGCCAATAGACCGAAAGACTTAATCATCAACATCCATTCGACACTTCTAGATGGCTAGTAGAGATCTCTCTACTAACCCTACGGAAACGGGGATGTTACAATATATATATATCCCCTTCATAAGCAGGGGATTTTGGAATAGGGAGTATACATTATAACAGATGTATGCGCTACCATCTAGCGGTGAAAGGTTACAGTATAATAGTTACCACTGACACGACATCAGAGGGTTTCTTGAATTCTTGTCCTTTTCCAAGGTTTTTGGGACTTATAGGGGAAGTTGAGCACTTCTGAGACATTTTTAGAGCTTTTAGAGCATTAAAATATTTTTCAACTTTTGGCCATTTCTGAAAAAAAAAAGCCAAGTCTATAGAATTGGTTTTTGACCCATTTGTTCGAATTTTAAAAATTCTTGAATCCTTGCCTTTTTCTAAGCTTTTTAGGACTTATAGGGCCAGCTGAGTGCTCCTGAGACATCTTTAGAACTTTTAGATAGTAGCGTTTAGATAGTAGCATGCGCAATATGCGTATGTACAAATGTGACATGCAGTAATACAAGTTAGCTTGCTAATTAAAAGGTTGGTGCTTGGCTTGCAATTTTTTCACACACACAAAGTAGTCTATTCGCCTATGTAGTTGTACCTTCATCTGACATCACAAGCTTCAAGTTACAGTGTTGTGACTACAGATTTAAACTTATTCATTGTGGGACTGTATTGTGCAACCAAAGACGAATTTGCTTACCAGTGCCTCTTGATTAAAAAACCGTTTACACAGAAAAGTGTCAGTCATATACTTTAATTAGTAATAAATAATAGTTAATAAACTAGTAGCGGCCACACACCAAGAACAGCAGAAGAAAGCATGACAGAATGTTTCCATATAAAGAAATCAATTTTCTGTGATGCAGACAAATGTTAATTCCATTATTTCTATCAGCACAAGGTTATGCTGTAATTGGTAAGACATGGTGATGAGTGATCTTTATGAAACAGAATGAAAAAAGCAACATAAGCTGTTTACTGTTATTGCCTATTGCCTCGACAACAGCATCAATTCGAAAAAAAAAATCTCACGTTTTTCGAGTAAGTCTCAAGATAGTAAAGTAGGGCCTAGAGTACAAATTGAGAAGTGTACCTGGCAGCAAGTGGTCAAGTCGTGGTCAACGAATGAAAATCCCTCAGAAAAGCGTAAAGTAGATTTTGCGTCACTATGGCATCATCATGTGGAACTACTCAACTGTTATAACGCCATACCATATTGGAAATATAATCGATGGTATTTGTTTTGTGAGTTTCAAGGAATAAAAATAACCTAGTATAGGCCTACTAATCGGTAAACTCCCTCCATTGTCACATAATCCTATGTATGGTTTGTTTGTTCAAACTTGATTGTGGGAGTGCTATCTAAAATTTGATTAAATGAATTAAATCTACATGACCTAAGGGGCCATATTTTAAGAATTGGTCGTCAAAAAAATTGTTATTGTCCTATAAATTCTAACTCTAAAAAACAATGACTAAAATAGCAAATTGACTAGCTAATTTGATTAGATAGTCCAACTGTGTTTTTTATATATATATAGTTTTATTTTGTTGCCCATATATAAAACTGTATGTCATGACTGCAGATGTGAAACACTTGTCACTACTCGCTACTCTTGCTAAGAACCTGTTGTCAAGTTTCACAGTGAAAAATAAGAAATTCGCTCAGGATTTAAGTTAGTCCGGTTAGATGAGACTATGTACTAAAATGCATCCTTCAACATTTCATATTGATTTAGATATAATTCATTTTGGTTAATTTCCCCCTAAAATAAAAATAAAGTGAAATGCTGCAGTGGTGATAACAAACGGCACTTGTTTGCTGTTTTCGCCACTTCAAAAAAGTGAGAGTAATCATAAGGAAATCGTAATAAATATAATCATAACACTTCTGAGCAATAATAATTAAAGAAAAAGTTACGAAATGTATGACTTGAATTGTGATTGTCTGCTACAATTGCCAAACAACATTAACTAACTTGTGTTATCATTCTAAAGTATAGTTATAAATATGCAAGAAAATTGTCTACCAGTTTCAAAGCTGAACTATGTTTTAGAAACCCCCCCCCCCCCCTTCCAAAAATAATATAAACATATAGTAGGCCTAATAAGCATATTTTAATAATCCAATTTTTTGCTGTTTTAGTTCTCCACCCCCCCCCCCCTCCCACCCTAACGTCATCATTTCATCAAGTCATGCTTTGAATTTCTCCATATATAACCCTAAAAGAGGGAATTTTTACGTTTTTTTTTTCTTCTTCTTTTTCTTAGTCTTAAAACCATTATGTTTAAAAAAAACTCCACAAAGATGTCAGTCTAATGCCGCGTTTATAAGCGACATTTCACGATTTCATCCACTTTGATCTGTTTAAAATTTAAATACAAATCAGAATAGGGTGAGAATGCAGCATAATTCTGATAATGCAGCATAATTCTGATAATGCAGCATAATTCTGATAATGTATACTGATCCACAACTTTGTGGTTCAAAATTCGGTAATTTCACATGTTGCAAAATGTTAAACTGCATTCAGCAATCGCCAATACTAGTTAAGTGCTAGTAGTAACTGCAGTCTTTGAATTATTGTTGGCATGCTCTTGATAAGTAGCCTAGTTGCGTTTACTGCTGGCACTTACTGCGATATGGAATCATGAAGAAACAATAGCCGACAATACACAGACATTTTGAACGGTGGCCACACCTGTTAGTTAGAGACCATTACCTCCAGAAATATCTTTTCAAAATACTGTGACGAATTTGTGGCAACCTGGTCTGCTCCAATTTTAATTTTGATGGAGCAGACGAATTTCCCTATGGTGGTCTGCCTGACAGCTACAGTAGGCTGTTGGGACGGACGCCATTTTGGTGCCAGCAGACCTCTCACCATGAAGTCTATGGGTGAGAGGTCAGTAGTGACCTCTGTCCCCTCCAGGTGGAGTTGCCTGGAGGTTTCCTGTGGCCTAGTCAACCACAGGATCTGGGCAGTTGGTTGTAGGCAGCTATCAAGACTAGACCTGTGGGTGGAGGTCAGGTAGACCTCCACTGGCCAGTGCTTCTGACTTCATCTTTTGTGCCTTTGGCCTGTTGGCCTTTGCTTTGTATATATATTTATGGGGGCTTGGCTGGATAAGGTATCCAGCAAAGTTGTGTAAATATAATTACTGCCATCATTTTACTCATCACACATCGTAAGTGTAATTAAATCACTTTTATCATCTTACTACTGTGTCGTGTCTTTTCTTGGGGAGTATCGCGAGGGGGGTGGGTTTCTGGTTTGGGGAAATCACCACCGTCCTATTACCGACTTGTTTCGGCCGGTTCTCGTGTCGGCTCGCGGTAGAACCGGTGTTCTACCGCGATATTCTCGGCGTGGCGGCGTGGTCTTTCGTCGTGTCCGTCGGGAGTGGCTCCGTGGAGCCGGCACAACCCAGGAGCACCGTGTGGGAGACGGCTACGGGTACGGTCCCGTCCCCGTGAGGAGCCGGTTGTGCGGTAAGTTTAACGCCGTTTTTGGGGTTTGCTTACTGGGGTATTGTGACGGTCCGGCGGGACGTTACAATTGGTGGAGGCGCCGGGTACCTGTACCCCGCCTCTCGCACGGTGATTTACCGTGTATTCGACCGTTAAGTCGGTCGAATCACCGTGCGGTGAAAGTACGTCACTGGGCGCGGACTTTGGTCCGTGGGACAGCGGCGGAAACCACCGTTTCACCGTAGATTTACCGTTGTTTACCGTGGGGAACGGACTCTGGTCCGTTGTACCGTGGTTAACGGTAAATTTACCGTCGGTAACCGTATTGGTACCGTCGAATTACCGTGGGGCACGGACTACGGTCCGTGGTACCGTGGTTTTCGGTAATGTACGGTATTTTTACCGCAAGTACACCGTGGGGTACGGACTGTTGTCCGGTGATCCGCGGTAGAAAGTGGTAAAAGGTCTTTTACCGTGAAGTACACCGTGAGACGGACTTTTGTCCGTTATACCGCGGTCGAAACCGGTGAAGTCAAACTCTGACCGTTCTTCACCGTGGGACACGGACTTTTGTCCGTGATACCGCGGTTTTGCACGGTCCCATCCGTTCGTAACGGTATTTTACGGACTTTTGTCCGTGAGTTTACCGTTTTCGACGGTGGAAACCCAAGATCTGGTGGCTTTGTCCGGATTTTACCGTTCATTTACGGTGAAAAATGGAGCCAGCCCCAAAAGTACCGACGGGAGGTCGGGAACTTGGAGTAGATGCGGGTTTAGAATTATGCGGCCGCGTAGTCGACCGACCCCTTGGGGGCGGAAGGCGGTGTGCCTCTGGAGACAGAGGAGCATAGCGGAAGCGTGGACAGGGATTTCCCGGAGGACTGGGTCACGGTGCGGAAACGCCGCCGTGACGTCCGTCCGGGAGAATACCTGGTAGAAGACAGTGAGTCCGAAGGTGATCTCACCGGGGAGGACGATCGGCCACGGCCGGTTGTCCAAGTTTCCACCGTCGCCCGTCCGGTTGGACGTGGCGATCTTCCCCGTAGGGATATGGTGGAAATCCCGGAGGAGACTGCACGTGAGGGCCGGGCCTTTTTGGCCGGGCTATCCGAGCAGCAACTCGTTGAGATTGCTTACGGGATAGATGTCCTTCGGTTGGAAGGACGACTGTCCCGGTCGTCGGTTGAGCCGAGGGTGGCACCTCGGTTCTCACGGTCGCCCGTGCGTGAAGGCGCACGGGGAGAGGAACCACCGGTACTTCCCCGGTGGGTACCTCCACGGGTAGCACCCAGGCCGTCTCCTCGGGGACTTGGCCGGGGAGCTCCTGCTGTACCCGGACAGCAGCCGAGGGTTCAGATGATGGTCCCCTCGGAAGCTGAGTCCGAGTCTGACGTTTCGGGGAACCGGAGCAGGCAACCTCGCAGGGTTAGCGCCGCTGCTTGGACGCCCTCTCCAGCGGTTCCAGCGGAGGTTCAGGCGTTCGGGTTCTTTAACCCGGTCCACTCTTTTGCTCGTTACGACGGCAGAGAGGACTTGACGCCTTTTCTCCGCAAGTTCGAAGCGAAAGCCCGAGCTCAGCGCTGGACAGACGAGTCCCGATGCAGTTTCTTTACGTTTCTGCTGGACGGTCCGGCGGAAGAGTATTACGCCACGTTGGTGGAAACTCTTCCGGACCTGACCTGGATGGAGCTGAAGGACGCTATGCGTAGCCGCTTCAGCACAAGTAACCAGGCTCGCCTCTGTTTCGGTGAATTTGAGTCAATGAAACAGGGGGCTACCGAGTCTGTACAGGCATTCTACTGGCGGTTCTTGGAACTGTCCGACCGAGTGTCTCCGGGCGAAGACGAGAGCTGTCGGCTCATTCGCTTCAAACGGAAACTCCAGACGGCCATCACCGATCAGTTGATCGGTTGTAAGGCCGGTACGGTGGGGGCATATGCCCGAAAGGCACAGCTGGTAGAAGCCGATTTGCTTCTGGTAGGTAAATTACCTACCCGTACAAGAGGGGTTCCCCAGGACCGGGCTAACGCTCCGTCCTCCGGAACCACGGCTAGCTCTGGGAGCGCTGCCAAGGCGTCATCTTCAGGCCAAACGGGTGCGAAGGCTGCTGCACCGTCCAAGTCGGACAAAGCAGGAGCCAAGACCGGAGGCAAGAAGAAGAAGCAGGCGGGCTCTGGCGGAGGTCAGCCGGCGGCAACGCCTCGAAGTGCGGACCGTACAGGAGATTCACTCCGGCGACTAGGTCCTTGTTTCGGGTGTAACCAGATGGGTCACCTGAGGAAGGATTGTCCGAAGGCTGCGGCCAAAGGACAAGTTGCTAGAGTGGTGCCTGACGAAAGTCAGAGCCTCCAGCCAACCGCTGGTGTTGCACCAGTTTGGCTGGAGGGTCGAAAGTACCTGGCCACCGTTCACGATGGCCAGTTCTACTATCGACTCGTGGAGGACGAGGAGAGATCCTCGTTAAACCGCCGCCGGTCGCCACCGAACTGAGTGGTGTGCGACCGGTAAAGCTTCAAAGCTCAGGTGCCTGTCACGGCCTGAGCTCTGAACGAGGGACGTACCTCCGGGCGGTCTCCAAATATGTGGATGTCCTGCGGAAGGCAGGGGTGCCTCTGGCGAGGTCTGCGGACCCGGAAATTACCCAGTGGGTATTTCCATCGCCATGCTCCACATTGGAGGCCGTGTGCAGCCAGCTGGATCGCTGGTTTGCCCCCTCACCCTATATGCCTAGTGGTGAGGTGCTGGATCGTGCGCTCATCGAGCAGGCGGGGGAGTTGGTGTGCCCATACCTCCCGTGGTGCCTGGGGAGTCTCTGGTTTGTGAGACTGTGCCCCAGTCTTCTGCACGTCTGTCGATTACCGTCCGGTGTGGACGGTAAGGTGGACGGGAGGCAGAAGATCGATGGTGGGAGCCCGCGGGTTCCCATCCCTGAGCTTCAGAGCCGGGCCTACGACGTAGGTTCACCGAGGGTGTGGGTGTCGATAGGCGATCGTCTGTTGGAGATGATCGTAGACACCGGGGCCGACATGTCGGTCCTAAGCATTACGGCGGCACGAGTGATGGAGTTGCCTATAGAGGAACTGGCGGTTCCTTCATTCCTTCTTGGAATGGGTGGGCACTCCATCGAGGTAGTATTGTCACAAATGTGGAATTGACCATCCACAAGAAAACCATCAAGGTGCCTCTCCTTTTGGGCGTTGATCACGCCTCACGCTTCGGCTTGATGGTTGATATCGTGCACCGGAAGGTTTACTTCCGGGAGGATGTCTGGACGGCACATCCAGACGCCCTCCAAGCGGCATTCACCGATCGAGCGCTTGCAGAACCTAGGGAGGTGGAAGCAATTCCATCGCCGATACCAGGGGCTTTGCCTCAGGGACGGCAACTCCCAGGGGATCCGCCGGCACTCGAGCAGGTTGACGGGTGGGTGAACATTGTTTCACCAGAGCTGCCCGAGACCAGAACCTCTATCGGGCGCGGAGAAGTGTGTTCTCTGCGACTGAGGGAGAATGTCTGGCTACCAGCCCACGTACGACGTGTCGTATCCGTGACGTTGGTAGAGCATGCCGGCCCTGGCCAGCTGCTTCTCGTGGAGCCGCACCGGAAAGCCTTAGGTGGACGTGGTGTGTTAGCAGTAGCAGGTATCGCTGCAGCTAACCGGCTTGGCACTTACGATATCTGGCTTGAAAACGTGGGGAATGCACCCATTGCCCTGGAAACAGGAGAGGGTGTAGCCACGGCTCAAGCTGTGGAGGCTGCCATTGTGGTAGGGCTGGAAGAGCCGTCTAAGTTGAGAAAGGGAGACCCCACTCAGAGGACGGTTCGACCAGGGAAGTCCTCGTCTAAGTTGAGAGGGGCGTCCGGAAACGGACGCCAAGTGCTCAATGTGGCGACGGCTCCCACCCTCGAAGAGTGTCTTAAGATTGGTGACAATCTGAAGCCTGAAGAGGCGAGACGGCTTCGAGAGTTCCTGCTGGCACGCCGGGATCATT
Organism: Brachycybe producta; assembly: GCA_036925085.1. Classification (NCBI taxonomy): domain Eukaryota; kingdom Metazoa; phylum Arthropoda; class Diplopoda; order Playtdesmida; family Andrognathidae; genus Brachycybe; species Brachycybe producta. The sequence goes on along the minus strand of JAUPFP010000047.1, from coordinate 754,342 downwards.
TCGCGTTCGACTTCACAGAGTTGGGTGAAACCTCTCTGGTCGAACATACGATCGATACCGGTGGGCAACCTCCGGTGCGTGAAGGATTGCGTCGAACCGCTCCAGCGGCCAGAGCAGTCGAGAAGGAAGAGGTGGCGAAGATGTTGGATGCAGGGGTTATCCAATCTTCGCGTAGTCCCTACGCGAGCCCTATCTTGCTTGTCCGCAAGAAGGATGGTGGCTTTCGTTTTTTGCGTGGACTACCGGAAACTGAATGCCCAGACAAAGCTGGATCAGTATCCGTTGCCTCGCATCGATGATGCGCTCGACTCGTTGGCCGGTGCGAAGTTCTTCGCTACCTTGGACCTGGCTAGTGGTTACTGGCAGGTTCGGATGGCTGAGCCAGACGTTGAGAAAACGGCATTTATTTGCTCTCAAGGTCTGTTTGAGTTCCGGAAAATGCCTTTCGGACTCTGTAATGCTCCAGCCACCATGCAAAGAGCGCTAGACCTCTTATTGGCAGGACATAAGTGGGAAACTTGTCTGGTGTACCTGGATGATATTATCGTCTTTGGGAACACTTTCGAGCAGTTTCTCGCGAGACTCTCCACTGTCCTTGGGCTGTTACGAGGGGCGGAGCTGAAACTCCAGCCGAAGAAATGTTTCTTCGGCTTTAACAAAGTACGTTATCTCGGTCACGTAGTGAGTGCCGAGGGAGTTGCTCCGGACCCGGATCTCGTGCGGGCAGTCCAGGAGTTTGATGTCCCGACGACAGTGACAGGCGTCCGCAGTTTTCTTGGACTGGCCGGTTACTATCGAAGGTTCATCAAGGACTTCGCCAAGGTGGCAAGGCCTTTGCGCGATCTGACGAAGAAGGATGCGTCCATCGAGTGGTCGGATCAGTGCAAACTAGCGTTTGCTCGGTTAAAGGCATTTTTAACCGAAGCGCCGGTACTCACCATGTACGATCCGCGTGGTGAGGTAATTATCCATACCGACGCTAGTGGGTACGGCTTGGGAGTCGTAGTCTGCCAGAAGTTACCGGAGGACAGTGTCTCCCGTGTTCTGGCCTACGCAAGCCGACTCATGAAAGGAGCGGAAACACGGTATTCGGTCACCGAGCAGGAGTGCTTGGCGGTCATGTTTGCCGTGGGTAAATTTCGTCCTTACTTCTTTAACCGGGAGTTTGTGATCGTGACAGATCACCATGCTCTTTGCTATCTGCAGACAGCCAAGAACCTGCAAGGCAGGTTGGGGCGTTGGCAGATGCAGCTTCAAGAGTACCGGTTTAAGGTTCAGTATAGGAAGGGAACACTGCACGTGGATGCCGACGCTTTGAGTCGGTATCCTGTTCGTGATGTGGCGGACCTTTCCTTACCTGAATACGTCGAAGCCGACGTAGGTGAGGTTATTTACCACATCTGTTCCGAGGTGGATTGGGTCAAGGAGCAAGAGGCCGATGGCTGGTGCTCCAAAGTGAAGAGTGAAATCTTCCGTGACCCCAACTCGAACCTCCGGTTCAAGTTCGTGGGTGGCAGATGACTTGTTTGTTTGCCATCAGATCCATCCAGGATCGGTTGAGAACTGTGTTGGTAATTCCGAAGTCATGCAGGGCTTTCTGTCTAAGGAAGCTACATGACATTCCCGAAGCTGGTCACTTCGGGATGTTTAAGACCTACCAGAGACTGCGCTCACGCTTCTACTGGATCGGTATGAAGCGGGACACTGCCGAATATGTTAAGTCATGTCTGGGTGTGTCAGAGAGCGCGACAGTTTGCTCGAAGTCAGGGATTTCTCCAACCGATTGTGCCGGAGTACCCAGTTGATACCTGGGGAATGGACTTCGTTGGACCGTTTCCTGCCTCCGTGGGTGGAGTCACCTATGTACTAATCATGGTTGACTATTTCACCCGGTACGGTGTGGCAAGGGCGGTACGAAGGGCCACGGCCGCCTGTGTTGTGAAATTTCTGAAGGACGAGATCCTTTCGGTGTATGGTACACCGAAAGCTCTTGTCTCGGATCGTGGGTCCCAGTTTTCCAGCAAAGTCCTGCTGAAGTTCCGGGAGCGCTATAATATAGCGCATCACTTCACGACGGCGTACCATCCGCAAGCTAATGGGCTTACGGAGCGTACGAATAAAACCGTAATGGAAACCATCAAGCGGTACCTTGATCCCCTCAAGGAACAGCGTGATTGGTGGGACAAATTACGGCCCGCCGTGTGGGCTTATAACACAGCTGTCCAGGAGAGTACGCAAGTCTCTCCGTATCAGTTGTTGTTTGGCCGTGAGCCACGGATGGAGATTGATAACCTCCTTCCGAACGGTCCAGTCCGCGACTTGCCCGACCAGCAAGCCGTGGAGGAGCAGACTCGTCAACGTTTGACGGCTGCTCAAAGAAGGCAGAAAGAGCGGTATGACGCTGGCCGTGTGGAGCCTCCTCTTTATCAGCCTGGAGATCAGGTGTGGATAAGAGATCAGGCTGGGAAGCTCGGCCAGGCGAAGAAATGGAGCTTGGCTTATAAAGCTGAGAGGGGTATGGTGGTCCTGCAGTATTCCGACCTGATCTACGAAATAGAGTTCGTAGATGGGTACGGTCGGAAAGTGCGGGACCGGTTTCATGTTGATAACCTTAAGCCGTACGTAACCACCTGTACCGTGAGGGAGGAAGATGGACTTTGAGTCTCTGACACCTCCTCCGGTACAGACAGCGATGCCACGGAGGCTTCGCCGCGGAGTGGAATGACTCCGGCGCTAAAACCACCGTCCATTTCTTCACAGGAGTCTACCGACTCTGAAGCAGATAACCCTCCTCCACCTCGGTACAATCTCCGTCCGCGGAGACCGAGGGTGTATGAGGTGAGTGGGTTTGATGCTCGCATTGGAAGCCCCCCAGGAAGGCCCCTGTTGTGGGGAACTCTTTGGGAGTCCTTCCTATGGTGGGAGAGAGCCGGCAGTCCGCTAATATGGGCGGACGGCTGGGAGATGAGGCGGCCGGACGTTGCGGTGTTTGGGGCCCGCCACGGTTTCGGTAGAAACCAAGGGCGGCCCATCACCAAGTGTCCAGCCAGAGGCCCGACAAAATCGGTCCGTGGGCGGAGAAATCCGTCCGTAAAAACCTCCGTGCAATCTCCAATTACCGTCAATATAAGAGAATTGACGGTAAATGTCTCTACCCACCAGGTCCAGTCTTGGTGTAGGAGAATTCACCGTGTGTCTGCCCCTAAAAAGGCAGACGACGGTGATATCTCCATGGTGACCGTGCATGAGGCGGCTGATGACGTATTAGCCGCTACTGCACGGCCATTAGCCGCTAAGACGGTGAATTTGGCGGCTAGGCGCCATCTTGTTTGCAAACTAAACAAACAAAAAACGCCGGCACCACGTGTGTCCAAAAGAACACGTTTTCACCGTCAAAGAGGCCACCAAGAGCTGGAAGAAGAGGGCAACATAGAAAAAGTAAGTCCCTCTAAGGGAATATCCTTCTCCTGCCTGTTGGCAGTTCTCTTTTATATGTTAACGGTGTGTTTTACGGTCATTGACCGTATACACACATGGTGGGTTTGGTTTCGCCGCCATGACTGTTATCATGGTGGCCAAGCCACTATGGAAAGCACTTTTCCGGCGGGTTCAGCCCGTCCGAGCGCCGTTTCGCTTGGGAAGGCCCAAGTTCGACGGTGTTTGGGCGGTAGAAGCCCGCCAGGGAGTGGTTTTCACCGATCGAAGGCGGTGAAACACGGTTTGGACCGTGAATTGCCGACTTTGGACGGTGAAAACGGCATTTTGCACGGTAGAAGTCCGTGCCATGCCCTTTCCAACCGTCGGAACTCGGTTAAAGGGTGTTTTCACCGTCCGAAGGTGGTTAGCCATGGTTTTTACCGTGGTTTACCGACTTTGGACGGTGGAAACCACGATTCGCACGGTGAAATCCCGTGGAATACTCTTTCTACCGGTTCCGAAAAGGGGGAAAAGATGTTTTCACCGTACGAAGGCGGTAAAACACGGTGGGGACCGTGAATTACCGACTTTGGACGGTGAAAACGGGAATTCTCACGGTAAAAGACCGTGGAGTTCACTTTTCCATGGTAAAACCTGGTTTTTAATGGTTCTCTCCCTGTTTACTAGGCCCACCACGGAGAAGGAGAAGGAGGAAGACGACGGGAGTGGCCAACGGTCCCCCTCCCTCAGTCCGCTGCATCCTGGGGATGCAAGGCTGTTGGAGTCGGGATCGGAGGGCTCCCCATCATCTGGCGGGCCGGAAACGGCGGATGCCACCGTGGAATCTGTTGATTCCCCGGCGGCAGAGGCCGTGGAAGGTCCGGCATCTGCCCAGTCGACTCCGACCGGTGTCGGAGCCTTCTGGGGCAAGTACCTGCAGTCTCCCACCAGGGATACGGCTGCTACCACCGTTCAGTCGGTGGCGGCGGTAGTGTCCCCGGTTGGTGAGTCTGCAGAAGCGAGTGTTGACGGTGGGAAGGCGGCTACCGGTGTGGTAACCGCTAGTACCCCGGAACCCGGGTCTCCATCTGTTCGAGACCTCCTAGATTGGTCTAGGGTGGTCGAGGACAGTGAGGACGTCTCCTTGGGAGCGTCCTTAGTCATTGACACGGAGATGGAGGTCGAAACCACCGTTGATTCGGTGGTGGACGCCTCAAGGCAGTGGCGGAGCCGCAACGCCTCTTCAGAGGGCTCTTCAGAGTCTGACGGGAGTAGTTCGGCCTCCGAGGGTAAACCATCTGGGACGGGATCCCCGGAGTACTTCCCGCCGATCCTATGTCTTTGGGGGCCGTGGCTGTGTCCTTGGCCGAAGAAGAAGACCGCTTGGATCGGTTGGACGAAGCTAGACGGGACATGGTCCAGGAAGGTGGCTTCCTGGTCGGGGACCGTCGATGCTTCGTCGGGGAGTTTCCAACCATGCAGGTGAGGAAGGACGGCGCAAGGAAGCGCAAAAAAAAGTCCGGAGCCGCACGGATCACTGCCCGAGCCAAGGCTCTCGCAGAGAGAGAGGCTCTGCTCAAAGCTAAGGAGGAGGCGTTGAAGAAGTTCACGCCTGCTGTGGGGCTTCGAGCGGAAACTCTCGCCCACCCTGAAGGTTGTTCAGGGGCTGCTTGGCCAGAGAAGCCGGCTGCTGGATCGGGTCCGCCCGAGGCAGTAGCTGGCTACTCCGGCTGGCAGTCGGACAACCCGAAGAGGGACCGGCGAGCGGAGAAGAAGGCTACCCAGCCTCCAGTACCTGCTCCCGGTAAAACGGGGAAATCTGTGAGTGGTGGTGGTGGTAAGGGACAGAAAAGGTCCCGCCCTCACACCCCACCAGTGGCTGAAAGCTCGAGAGGGAAGAAGGCCAGGTCCTCAGGTCGAGGAAAGGCCTCCGAACCTCGGAAGCCCGAGAGCTTAGAGGATAAGCTCAAACGGCTTCGAGCTCAAGCAGCGAGCCTGCACCGACAGATCGCTCGTGCGGTCGGTGCAGGTGAGCGGCAGGAGTTTGAGCGCCGGGCTGCGGAGTTCCCTCCCCTGCAGGGAATGCCCGCCCGGAGTCTGCTCAAAACAGGGGAACCTCCTGTCGGTCGTGGCGTCCCGCCTATTGCGAGTGCCACGACCATCGCTGGCCAGAAGCGAATCGCCGAGAGGGAGGCGATGCAGGCTTCCAGTGCACCAGCCCATGGTGCGGAAGCCAAAGCGACTGGTAGCAAGAGTCAGCCGACTCTTGCACCGAAGGAGAAGTCTCTCCTTCGGGATGGTCGAGGAAGATTTGTCTCCGGACAGTCATCCTCGGCTGTCACTTCGGCTAAGGGCACTTATACGAAGAAGAGTACGGCTCCGGCCGGAAAACCTTCGAAGAAGGAGTCCGAGAAGGCGAAGGGGGCTAACCACCCGCCTAAGCCTGATCGGCCCAGTAAGTCGTCGGGGTCAGTTAAGTCTGACCCGACGCATGGTCAACCTTCCTCTCACGGGAAGAAAAAGAAAAGTAAGAAGGACCATAAAAGGTCCAAGCGTGAAAGGAGGGGAAGTCCGACACCCTCCAGCAGTAGGCGCCAGGGAGCCGAAACTGGAGGCGTCGTGGCGGAAAAGGAGGAGTCCCGGCGTGCTCAGGCAGGCACGCCGGCCGGGAGTCAACCGGTCCATACCCATCCCGTTGAGGCGGCGCGGATGGATGGTAGGTCGATGCGCGACGTTTTGGTCAGCACGCCTCCATCCTCCCCGAAGGTGGATGCGGTCTCGAGCCTGCGGGTTCGAGCGGTGGGAACCCTGCACCGTGTGACCTTGCCCTCACCTAAGGGCGAAGGAACCTCGGTTGCAGGAGTTAGTGTTCCCACTAAACGTGGCCCCGTGACCCCCAGTGGGGGTACATCCTTCTCTCCGGTCCATGGCGGCGGGGTATTCGATACCCTAGGACCTGAAACGTCAACCTCCCCTAGGCCTGAGGCTGAGGGACGACGTATTGGCGCATTGCCCCCGTATTCAGATGCAGAGGTGTATCTGAATAACCGGCTTGGTCTCTGGCAGGACCAGCCGGGAATGGAGGGTTGCCAATACCACGGCTACTACCGTCTGGATGAGCCACTTCCAGAGCCGTGGGTAGCAAAGCTACCGCCGTACAGCATGCGCCATGTTGTGGCGTTTGGTTGTGGAGGTTTTCCGGTTGTTATGGTCGTAAATCCGGTCCAGCAAACGTTTGCTATTTTGGATGTGGTGGGGCTAGATGCCGGGATAGTTCGTCTAGCCCGGCATGCAGCCCCATTCATCCAACGTTTGCTGGGATGCGACCTAGTAGGTATGGCTGGACAGTTTATAACTGAGCCTCTACCAGGGTGCGAGACCGAGCCTGCGGTCGCCCTGGTGGACCTCCTAACAAGTCGGACGCTTCACACGCGTCCGCAACTCCAGGATATTCCTTTCGAGGAATTCCGAGAACTGGAGGAAAGCCGTCTTAGGGGGACTGTCTTCGATACTGGTTTTGGGTGGCGTAACACCCAGATGTGCTTATGGTGGGCACGTCGGTGGGCTGCGGAGTGGATGGGCTCCACTTTCGCGACACCGCCAGAGAAGCCGTCCGGCACCTAAGAAGGTCAGGTTCGGGGAGCAATCCTGGCTGGCTTGACTGACCTGTTCCCGAGACGGAACAGGGAAGTTGAGAGGATTGTGGCAACCTGGTCTGCTCCAATTTTAATTTTGATGGAGCAGACGAATTTCCCTATGGTGGTCTGCCTGACAGCTACAGTAGGCTGTTGGGACGGACGCCATTTTGGTGCCAGCAGACCTCTCACCATGAAGTCTATGGGTGAGAGGTCAGTAGTGACCTCTGTCCCCTCCAGGTGGAGTTGCCTGGAGGTTTCCTGTGGCCTAGTCAACCACAGGATCTGGGCAGTTGGTTGTAGGCAGCTATCAAGACTAGACCTGTGGGTGGAGGTCAGGTAGACCTCCACTGGCCAGTGCTTCTGACTTCATCTTTTGTGCCTTTGGCCTGTTGGCCTTTGCTTTGTATATATTTATGGGGGCTTGGCTGGATAAGGTATCCAGCCAAGTTGTGTAAATATAATTACTGCCATCATTTTACTCATCACACATCGTAAGTGTAATTAAATCACTTTTATCATCTTACTACTGTGTCGTGTCTTTTCTTGGGGAGTATCGCGAGGGGGGTGGGTTTCTGGTTTGGGGAAATCACCACCGTCCTATTACCGACTTGTTTCGGCCGGTCCTCGTGTCGGCTCGCGGTAGAACCGGTGTTCTACCGCAATATTCTCGGCGTGGCGGCGTGGTCTTTCGTCGTGTCCGTCGGGAGTGGCTCCGTGGAGCCGGCACAACCCAGGAGCACCGTGTGGGAGACGGCTACGGATACGATCCCGTCCCCGTGAGGAGCCGGTTGTGCGGTAAGTTTAACGCTGTTTTTGGGGTTTGCTTACTGGGGTATTGTGACGGTCCGGCGGGACGTTACAAATTGAAGAATTATCGTTTATAATCACACTGTAGTTTTAAGTATTTTTATAGACGGGTTTCACTTCATGCTTGGGGTGGTTGGGAAATGTCCAGTCGATACCTCCCTACCCTGCCCCCCAATACTATCAAGACAAAAGATAACAAAAAAATGCCAAAACAATTTTTAAAATAGAGCCATTCTACACTAATTCACCCAAAATTTCAAATTTTGTTGCTTGATCATCACAGATGTTAATGTAAAAAATCATAACAAAACTAGAACATAAAAAGATGCTCTAATTTTTTTTGTTTTTAAATCGGACCATAATTTTTGGAGAATTGGCCCTTTGAAGTTTAACTGTTTTGCTGAAAATGATGCAACTTCAAAAAATGCTAACAACAAAACTACTAAAGAAACTTTAAAAAATTGTCACTTCTTCACCTGTAAAATGTCATTTATGGTTTTTACATCACTGGAAAGGAAATGTAATGAACTTTCACATAGCATAATTAGTTTTTTTGTAGGTGGACCACCACAGGGCGAAAATCAGGGTCAAAGGTCACCCAAATTGGATTTTTCAAAGTTTTGGCTAATTTTTTATTATGTTGCAGCCATAGTTCAATCAAAGAAATAGTGCCACATACTAGAGTAGACTCAAGTGTATAACTGCAAAAATATAAACTCTGACCTTTGACCCCAACACGGCCTAAAACGGGGTCAAATTTGACCAAAATGCTAAAAAATAAACGTGTAATTTGACACCCTAAATTTTAAAATAATGAAAAGATGATGAAGTACTCTTTTCTTCCCACTGTTAAGACGTTAATTTTGAGCTATCAACCATTGTACTATCTTTAGTAGTTTTGTAGTTAGCATGTTTTGAATTTGCATCATTTTCAGCAAAACAGTGAAACTTCAAAGGGCCAATTCTCCAAAAATTATGGCCCGATTTTAAAACAAAAAAAGTTAGAGTATTATTTATGTTCTAGTTGTGTTGTGATTTTTTACATTGATATCTTAGATGACTGAGCAACACCTTTGGGTTATATAGTGTGGAATAGCATAGGTTGTCACCTCACATTTCCAGAATTCCTTAATGAAATACATGTATTCTCTATATGTATTAAACATAATACAACATTCCATGTGGAATAATTCAAATATTAAATCCATGGTACATTCAAATGAAAGTAATGTGAGCTGGTGACAACACATCAGAATTCTAGTAGAGGAGTAGACTTTGGGCGGTTTTGTTGACAATGTCTGTTGTTTGGTGGCGCATCTATCTGATAAAGTTCATTTACATGAAGTCAACTGATTTTTAATTTTTTTAAATTATATTAATCACTTATTTTAAATTTTAAAAATCGTTTTCGTAATCGTTGAATAATTCTTGACAATATTTTGAAAAGAAATTTCTGGAGGTAAAAGGCCTCTTTAAAGTGGACTCTGTATAGGTTTCTATGTTAATAAAAATGTACAGCTATAAGAGTCAGAAATTCGACAGGGCCAGTGCAAGCATTGCCCGAGCCACCCTATCCGTTATATAAAAATTAAAATGTTTTTCAATAAAAAATAAATAAATTTAACCGAAAAATTATTATTAAAGTTCGAAAACAAAATTAAAACTGTACAACGTTGCAATTCACAATGGCCGCGCCGATACAATAAAAGCACTAGCAATATAGCACATTTTAACATTGTTTACCTACTTCATGCAATGGAATACGGCACCTAAATAGAGCAATGTTTGAATACAACAAACAGTTCACTTTTGTCAAATGTCAACAGACCGTTAGCAACTTCATAATTTACGAATCTGACAATACCTATACATAAATTTGCTGTATTCCAATATAAATTCGTACTTTTTTTTAAGAAACGATTTAGTAAATTACAATTTATGTACAAATCCTGCATATTATTCCGCATTTAGCACACTCAATTCAATATAGTAGTAAATAAATAGGAAGACTTAAAGGCGCCTTGAACAAAATATGTTCACCCACGCAGAAAAAAATAAAAACTGCAAATATTTCAAAGTTATTCACAGTGTAAATTGTAAAGAAAGAAGCTGTCATATGTAGCAGTGATGAATACTTAGCATTGTTGCAATTGCACAACAGAAAAAAAAATGACTCCAATTACATTAACCATCAAGTAGCTCTATAAATCCTTTTTTTTTTTCTCTCTCTCTCTCTCCTTTTCTATTTCGAAAGCAATTGGTAAAAGTGCCATGAAATATTTCGTTTCAAACTTTTTCTCATATTCCAAGAATAAATTTATATCACAGCCTATATGACAGGAAAATATTAAAAGAGACTCCCGGTGTCGCAGTGGCACATGCTCGCGAGTAATGTGAAACATAACATAACAACAGACACAAATGACTTGTTAATGAAAACTTTGTGTGTTTCTTCTTTATTTTTGACAAGTGCCTTTAAGCGCAAACACTTTTTTCTAATGACTTTCTCATATATTAAACAATTGTTACTTAGAGGGAACAAAATTTAGAGCTTCAAAATAAAATTAAACATAATAACATTTATCGACCATACAAGTTGCTAGAAGATTAAGAGAGTGTAACAAATAGGGACATATATTTACTGAAATCGCAAAGCCAAACTTCAAAACAAAAAATACTAACGTCTGATATATAGTATATCATATATTTTTTTGTTGTTTAAATGATTGATATTCATTCAACACGAAGAACAGATATTTTGTGTCCACTGTCTACTTTACTACAAACTCGAGGCCTTAAATCACATGATGTGACAATTCTGACAAGAGGTTTTGACTAGCGACATATGATTTGAGAAAAATGAGAATGGAAAGAAGAAAATAAAAACAGTGCTGTTTGTGATTGCAGGTTGAATTGTTTTCTATCTGTAGTTGAAAACAACAATCATAACAAACAACAATCATGGCATAATGTTCTTATCAAAACAAAAACAAAAAAACCTTTTAAGCTTTCAACACCATCTGAAAAACCCAAATCGCCGCTAGCAAACCATTATAACTTTTTCAGATTATTGAATCAATACTTTCCATTTGAAAAGAAATATTAGTTTGATAATGCTATTGAAATGTTGTATTAATGGACAGTAATGTGCTGGCATACTAGAAAACCATATCGCAATACTAAACACGCAATCGTTTACTTTCAAACAGGAGTCATTCCTTCCATCCATAAAAATGTCATAAATATGATAAATACACATAATATAGGTATTGTATATGTTTACATCAGATTACATGTAAAAGAACTAATATCAAATGTTTACCTACTGAAATTTGTTACACAACTCCCATCTAAAATTGAATATAAATGCAGAAAAAAAACAATAAATACATTTAAGATTCAGAAAGATCCAAAAACTACACATTCATATTTACAGGCACGGTATTCTGCATATTAATAAGCTACTAGTACACTGTAAACCCGTCATGCAACTTGCACGAAAGAGAATAATATAGTGGATGCATTGTAGAAAGAGGTCAAGCTTTTGAAGCAATTAAGAATGCATACATGGCCTATAACATTATAATAGGCGCAGTGTGTAGGGCTTCTTAAGTTTTTCTTTAACGAAGTATGTTCATTTTTTAATTAAAACGCACGGAGGCAGGGGTTTTTTTTTTACGTTTTTTATGACTTTTGCGATTTTTCCGCGACTTTTCTTTAGTATTTTCAGGTAGATCAGTTAAAAACTTTTAATTTTGCATATAGGATGTGTCAAAGTTTGTTTTTGTATAGGCACAATAGAAATCTTGCATTTAAAAATATAAAGTTCCTTAATAAGTGGGATATTCACAATTAATCATTTTCATTTCTCTATTTTAGATCACATTTTGTAATTTGTTTTTCAACATATAATCACAATAACAAATGCAAAATAAGAACAGAGTTGCCACCGATTTTCATTTCTGAAATGCCCTGACTTGTCCAGGTTTTCCATACTAAAGTGGAGCATTTTTTGAAGATTTTTTTCAAAAACAGCTTTCGTTTACTGTGTTAATGAGGAATTTCACTGTAAGGCCTTGTTTCCACGGGGAAGAAAATTTGAATTTTTTGAAAATTTCAACTGGTGAAAAATAGATGACTATCACTTTCATGGGTTGTTGCTACTGTGGATATCATTATTGTACTAATGATTAAGATTAATAAAATAAAAATAACTTGCGACTTTTACGACATAATCTAAACTTTGCATAAATTTTCAGATTGTATACGACATGTTCTTCAAAATTGTTCTACAATTTTATCCAGTAGTGTGACCTCAGGCTTTACGTAAAGGTTTGTGAGAAATAGAAAATATGAAATATACTAGTATATATATCACACAAAAATCATTTCTTATTTTGACAACAAGTCTGTTTAGTTGATCATAGCAAACGCAAACAGAAACAGAAGTTCAAAATGAGGTTGCAACGAAAGCCCTGAAAAAACCCACACACACACAGTACCCGGTATAGGATTGAAGAGGATGAGGAGATATATTATGTACAGTAAAAATATATAAGGTTATAGATGAGGATGTTTGTGTTTATTAACTTTGCAATGTATGGAACATCCAGATAAGTAATGACCTTAACAATAAAATTGTCTCTGGAGAGGACAGTAGAAATTCCTGCTGTCATGCACAGTTGCATGCCTTGATCCGTCGTAATTGATTTTGGCTTCAAGGCAGAGATAGAGAGAGAGAAAGAGAGAGAAAGAGAAAGAGAAAGAAGAGAGGAATGGATGAAATCGAATAGGAGTTATAGAAAATAAGGCTGAAATGCTATAATATATAGCATTCAGAAAAGAGTTTTAGATTAAAAGAAACATAAGAGAAAAAGAGACCGAAAAAGAAGGAGTCAAAAACTGAAGATGACATGATGAAGACTTCATATACATTTTATATTATAACCACCACTAACCAAATTCTCTTTCTCTATCTCTCCCTAACGGCAAGATTTTTCAACGATTATGAATGCAAAAGAGAGAAAGAAAGTAAATTCAAAAATACATATAATAAATATATGGAAAAAAAACACACACAGAGAAATTCTCAGCTGAATTTAGTTGACTGTTTGCTCACGCACATCCACAACATGAATATTTGCATAATTACCAAGTATCTTGTAAACACAAGAAGAAGAAGAAAAAAAGAAGGGAAGGAGAAGACAAGACTGCAATTTGTTGTTGATCAACAACACAGCCTTCAGCATTAATATTTATATCACGATCACCAAAAGTCTAATCATACATGTAACTAAGAAGACCAAGAACAAGGTTATATATTGTTCATAGAAATCATAAGAAAAAAGACAATCTTGCAAACTTTACATGACTAACATCATGTAAACATGATTCAATTTACAAAATGCATAACAATTTTCTGACCATTTCTATTTTTAATAGGTTAAAGCAATACAGAAAAATGCAACAAAAACCATTTAGAAAGAAGAAGAATCTTCTGAAGCATGGAAATGTGTATAGAGACGACTGAAGACCAGACTTCAAAAACAACCGTTAAAAACAGTAAGCAATTTCAATTGCGAAATATACTATATTACTTGTTTTGATGGCTTATAAATAAAAACTGAAGATGTTATGATTGTTATCACAGTCATAACATGAATCACTTTCATATATGTCTTATAATAGCTAACTTGGACAAATACAAATTTCATCCATTCAGCCTCCCCTCATTTTATTTCAGTCATTTCTTCTCTCTCTTTCTCCCTCTTTTCTTTCTTTTCAGTTGTTACAAACTGTGGAAGCTATCTATACATTATAACAACAAACTTATGCCATTAAACAATTGTAGTATTTCACAAAAGCGGAAATATTAAATCCAAATGGAGTGCAACAAGAAAATGTATATTATTGAAAGTATTAAGTTAAAACCATTATAAACAAACAACTACATACAGTAGTATATATACAACAATGTGCGTGTGTGCTTAGAATAAATGTTGTTTGTTAGTTTGCAACTAATAAGAAGAAACATTGCTAAATTCAATGCATAGCACATATACTTATTACTTACAGTTCGCATAAGTAATAAGCATACTGCCATGGCCAAAAGAACCCATGTCAATGGATAATCAGCATGTAATTTAATGCATCAGCCTAAAAATCAAACAAAACGTAATTTACATTACTTCAGATGTCAAAACAAATGAAATTACGAACTAGACTACAACAAATAAAATTACAGCAATAAAAAACTACAACATATAGTTTCAAGATGAAAACACAGGGGTAAGAAATAAAGCAAAGTGATGGACAGGAAATTACAAGCACTTAATATTTAGGTCTACTACTAAAAAAAGGAAACAAAAAATGCAAAAGCCGAAATCACAGTGCTAAGATCAGTGAATAATGAGTGCAGAACTGTAAAGAAATGTGGTATCAAGCTAGTGCTGCTTGAATTGTTTTTTTTTTCATTACAATTTCAAGCAAAGAAGTCATTAAGTACTGCATTTTTGCATCAAAATCTAACTTCTAGCGACTCTAGCCTGTTCAAAAAGTAATATGTAACTGACAACCGTCATAATCGGCTGATCTGCAGTATCACATTTCTTGGAATCTGAATGGTTTTAAATTGTTTTTAGTGAGTGACTTCTGAAGTCGAAAACAACCACCGCCGGCGGAGATGTGGTTGCAGTGTATTGCTATGGAAAGACGTTGAACCTCTGCAGTCTGCACATAAGCGGTATGCCAGCTATACATTTAGCAGTTGAACTCGACAATTTCAATGGTGGCAATAAGAGACATCACAAATTCATAATGATAATTAACTAATACAATAATTAGTTTGCAATGGAGTTATGATGCAATAAAAATAATTACTGAATTGAACTAATTATTTGCTCCAATGTCCGAATGCTTGTTTCGTACCATTCCGAGCAAGCTTAACATAATTTTGTTGTTGTAAGCACTCTTCGTCATAAACCGATGTCATATTTGTGTTTATCACCGTTCATATTCATGAGCATGCAACATTTTACCCATTTTCATAGATTAAATTCAAAGTTGTTCAATTTTTAATTACAGTGCAAACATTCTCTCCCTCGTGATAAATATTGACGTCAATTTTGACTGACAACTATTAAAAACTGTTTAGCAGCAATATAAAAAGCTCCCCCCCCCCCTCTATTGCTATTTGAAAATTAATCAAAACAGAATTTTGGACATTCTGAACACCATGTAGAAATTAACAAGACAAGCAATTTAATGTGTGTTGAGTTATGAAACACAAATCTGACTAATTGCAGAGGATTTTGTCAAAGTGCATTAAATTAATATGCATGTTATAGAAACTGGGGCCAAATAGGGCTCGGTATAATCTCAAAAGAGAATGAAGAACAAGAGAAAAAAAAGAGTTAATCAATTGATAGCTCACCATCAGCACCACCACCACTACCACCGCCATATGTGATTACTCAGCCCAGCAGCAGCTTTTAATAGCTACACATATATCAATCAAGATATCTATCAAGGTGAAGAAAAAAAAACTCCACCCTACTTCTCTCTAATCAATTATTTTTGCTCTTTATGGACACTTGACCCACAGACTATTAAATATGTCATAAAATCCGTACCCCATCATCTGTACGCTTGCCAATTTTTCTGGTTGTCATATTTACAATATATGATATACTGTATACTGTAGGATACACAAGATTATCGTTTAAAAAAAGTTTTTAAAAGTTGTCTCATTTGAACCTCAGTAAGATGTTTTATTGTAGGTAACCAATGCAAAATATAAAGTGTTTGAGAGGCGTTTACATTTTAAAACTACTTAATAATAATTGTAAGAATATTTTCATGGTGATAACCTTAAAGAGACCATTACCTCCAGAAATTTATTGTCAAAATATTGCCAAAAATTATTACCAAAACGATTTTTAAAATTTAAAATAAGTCATTAATATAATTTAAAAAATTAAAAATCAGTTGACTTCATGTAAATGAACTTTAATCAGATAGATGCGCCACCAAACAACAGACATTGGCAACAAAACCCCTCAAAGTATGCGGCGTGTTGTCACCTCACATTACTTTCATTTCAAAGTACTATGGGTTTAATATTTGAATTATTCCACATGGAAGGTTGTATTGAGTTGAATATGAATAGAGAATACATGTATTTGATTAAGGAATTCTGGAAATGTGAGGTGACAACCTTTGCCACAAAAATGGGGGGAGTCCGGGGGACTTTCGCTTTTGGAAATTTAAAATGGCGTCGTTTGGTGACTAAGGAAAAATCACTTCATTTTTAAGTTTTTTTATGGTTTTATTGACTTATTTTTAATTTTAAAAATCGTTTTGACAATCGTTGTGTAAGTCTTGACAATATTTTGAAAATAAATTTCTGGAGCTAATGGTCTCTTCAAATATAGTTTTAAATAAAAACGATCTCAGAATTCTGAATTATTTTTCATTTAAAAAGCAACATTAAGAACAATTTTAATGCGTTTTAGAAACTAGAAGAATAGCTGAAAAATGCAAATGTATTTTCATATTGGTATTTTGAAAAAATAACGAAATTTCACTTTTTTTTTACATATGTTTTGTCCATAAAAGGTTTATTGGTAATACGAGCTTACATGAACAATCACCTGAGGTGATTCACTCACTCTGTTATAATTTCTGAAGCATATTTTAAGTTATTCTTCATATCTTTGAGTATCCCAGAGTTAAAAGTGAAATTAGCTGTAAAAACTGTTTGCAAAACTAAAAAAAAAAAAAAAAATTACCTATTAATGAACACAAAACACAAAACATTAAACTTTTTTTTTTACATAAACACAGTTTATAACACAAGACAATAGGAAGCAAATGTAAAACATAGACACTAGTCGATTAATGCAAATTAAGCTTCCGGGTGATTATCAATTTATATAGTAAGACACTAAAAAAACGTGGACTAAAACACAATGTAAAATACACCCTTTTAATTTAATTTCATTTTTTCACTATCCTTTTTTTTGGCTAATTAAGTAGCATCTGGTCGATAAAATCATCAACAGCATCATGCAATGTAAATAATTATAAATATACATTATATATATATTATATATTATAGAAGATGGAGAAAGGAGCAAAATGATGAAGATGATGATGATGATGATGAAAGGGTGGTAAAGAAAATAAGAAAACTAATATCGTACAAGGTATCTTTTTGTAATACATATTACATGTATATCCTTTCTTCTATTACAAACTTGTATAAAAGGGAAAAATGTGCCTGCAATCTGAATCCTATGTTCAATATGTAAACAATATTTAAGATACAAACTTGTGATTCTCAATGTATGGTTTCAACATAAGCCTATTTATAAATTAGACACACGCATTCTTTACATAGTATGCCTATTATATAGAGAATACCTTTTTTGAGGAATCTGCGTTTGTATTTGTGCACGTACACAGTACATTGTATGATCTCTTGTGCGTTTTTCTTTGTATATTGTTATTGCCATGAACTCAATTTTTCCAATGGTGTTTTGTTCCTGTGATAGGTCAAATATCCCATTGTACTGTTTTTTTTTATTATTATTATAAGTTGCCCATCGATCCGGCTTTGTTTCAATGCCAACATCACCACCTCAAGATTCTTTACAGATGTTGTACATCTGGCATCATTTGAGGTGAAGGAATGCCCTACTGCCATGGCTTACAGCCTTATGCTGTATTTATAGTTCATAATCACATCCTTTCAAGACTGTCATCATAACGACACGTCATGTTCAATTTAATGACAAAGTATGGTTAGTTTCAGCTGTTTGATATCATGTCATTATGATCACACAATCATCAACATATTCTGCACATTTCGTTACAATCGTTACAGTCTGCAGTCTTACAAGTTAACAGAATGCGGTCTTATCAGAATGCGGCCTTGGCAGAATGCAGTCTTCGCAGAATGCAGTCTTCGCAGAATGCGGTCGTGGCAGAATGTAGATTTACGAGTCTTAAGTTGTTTCTATTGTTGCATTTGAACAATGGACATGAGGCAAAGTTGGTCAAGTTTGTTTCTGTATTACTTTATGATGCTAAAATAGCATAACTCACACAAGACAGTGTAGGCAACAACACAGAACAAAAGTGAATAGAAAGTAATTATGGTAAAATTTGTTCATTGGAGTCAGTCTTCATTGATTTAAATTAAAGTTATCACTGAATAAAATCATAATTCAAAGCATCTTGATTTTTTTAATCACCGATTTGAATCATTTAAAAAAAATATACATTCACTTTTCAACTCGCAATCTTCAACAATTTCTAAACATTCTATTTCAAGTAAAACAAACTGTTTATATCTACAGCACAGAATTCAACTTTCTATCTTCTGTTCTTCAGGATAAGAATATGGGAGTTAGAGCTGACTCGCAGATTCAAACACTCAGATAAGTTAGTGAATCACGAGTTGCATGAATAATCAATCTGTTATTCAACCTATCTAATTACAAGTTGTAGTCAGATATTGACTGCAGCACATTTGCTTAAGTTGACTAGTTAGTAGTACACTTACTGCATAGTTATTTAGACATTCACTATTATTAGTAGCCACTGCCTGATTAAGGTGGGTACTATTGATGCTGCAGCATTAGGCAAATTTCTGAAATAGGCCCTAGGCCCAGATGAAAACAGACGACGATGTTAAACAGTTTACTTCGTAATTTAACTGTGTTTTTTGCAATATCTTGGGGATTCTTGACACTTTATTATTGTTCGGTTTTGCGCAAGCTTGCTATGACGTCTCAACTCAGTGGATGGGATAAAGCGAAAAAGAAAAGGAAAGAAGCAGCTGAAGAAGAAAAGCTTTTGGCGAAAATTCCAAAATTGAGTTTATACTTCAAAGTACCAGCAACTTCGTCTCAATCGTCTGCGTCGGGTGCGATTGCGAGTTCGAGTGCTCCTGAAGATCAGGCCAAGCAAGATGAACCTGTTGAGGCAAAAAAGAATAAAGAGTGGGAAAGTTCAGTGGAAAGAGAAGAGGATCAAGTGGTGAAAGGAGATGCTATTGCTGAAGCACTAGTGCCGATGCTGGAGGATTTCACCAATGATTTGGGACAGTGGAGTGAAATCAACGCCAACACTCGAGAATATTGGGCCAAGAAAAGTCCAAAAGACTGCCAACACATTGAATGGAAGTTTGAAAAGAGTGCCAGATGATACTCAGGCGAGTCGTTCCAACGTCGACGCACAAAGACCTTCGTGCGTACGCATCCGCTCAATGGGGAAAATCCTATAGACAATGGTTGTGCTACTCGCATTCGACAGGTAAAATGTTCTGCTTTGCATGCAAGTTGTTCGGCAGCAGTGCTGTTCAAGCAACCAAGTTCGTTTCTGGCGGTTTTAAGAACTGGAGGGCAGGCGAATCCAGATTAAAAATGCATGAAATCAGCAATGGTCATTGCAAGGCTATGTTGTCCTTTGCTAGCCGACAGAGGGAGGCCAGTCGTGTTGACTAACTAGCCGCTAAACAGGTCAAGGAAGAGTGGGCACTAGTGGGTGCCAGATTGTGAAGTGGATCATCGACGTTCTGATATTTCTAGCTGAGCATGGTCTTGCTATAAGGGGCACAGATGAGATCATAGGTTCGGCTCATAATGGTAACTACCTTGACATCATAGAGCTGTTGGCAGAGTATGATACTCTGCTGGCTAGCCATATTAGAAACTATGCAAACCATGGGAAAGGTCACACTTCCTATTTGTCATCCACAATTTGCGAGGAACTGGTAAAGCTCATGGGACAAAAGGTGCAGGACACCATCCTGAAAGAAGCCAAGGAGGCAAAGTATTTCTCTGTCTTGATAGTCTCGACACCTGACGTATCACACCTAGATCAGCTAACGATTGTTATCCGGTATGTTCTGCCGTCGGGTCCAGTTGAATTGTTTCTGACATTCATGCCTATGATAAGACACACGACGGAGCACATGGCTAGCATACTTCTGAACTTTCTGAAGTTTCCTTCAGAAGATATTACTAACTGCAGAGGCCAGTCATATGACAATGCATCAAACATGTCAGGACGGTACAATGGTGTCCAGGCAATTGTGAAGGGAGAGTGTAAATATCTGGGTTGCTTTCTATCAGTTGACACACTAATTAATGCTACTAATAGTAGCAACCCAGACCCATGCTGGTCCTGAGTGGACCAATTGCTAACTGCTAAATTGCTATATGTTTTAGTGGAAAGAATTTTCTCCTCGTTTTCAAGTTACAGTTCTAAAATCAGAAATCGTCTTGGTGATGCAAAAAAGCTGATATCTGGTGAAAGTTTCAACTGTTCAGAGGTTGTTTTATGGCACACAAAGAACATTTAAAAAAAATAAAATTAATTTCACTGACAAAAAATCATTTAAATCTAATTAAAATAAAACAAGGAATTCAAGGAACCCAATAGACCTCCATTGCTTTAATATGCGCTTTCATATATCAAACAATATATGCATAACATTGCACATGCACACATGTGTATGCACATGTACGCACATGTGCACACGTGTGTACACATGTGTGTGCACGTGTACACACGTGTGTACACATGTGTGTGCACGTGTACACACATGTACACAAGTGTGAGCATGTGTACGCACATGTACCCACATGTGCACACATGTGTATGTTTATAAACACACCCATATGTACATGCATACATGACATAGTTACATGTGATGCACATTCATTTGTAACAATTCACTTGTAATATTCACATATTCACTTGTAATTCACAATTCATTTGTAATAATGTGGTTTAAAATGAGAATATGTCACATGTATTTTAATATACAAAAATAATAACAGAACATAGAAAGGAACACCCCTCCTAAATAATAGAAAAGTCCCTATTTCAAATACCACAACTGGAAAGAGGAAATCTCAATTTTTTAAAAAAAAAATTATGATTTTCAAAAATTGAAATTTCATATATCATATCACTCTAGGTCACTTTAGGTCTGATGACATTTTGTTGTAGGTGGTCCTGTTTTCGAGTTGTTCGACCCACAAAAAATTATGACCAAAAACTCAAAATTTGTTTCTAAAAAATTAATAAAAAATAACCCCTGTGTAAGATTTTCTGAATTTTTGTCAGGAACGCCATATTGACCCACTGAATCAAATAAAATATACTGCATGTCTTTATCTCATTCCGTTCTTGAGTTGTCCGACCCACAAACTCAGGGTTCCGGACACACAGACATACATATATCCTTTTTTGCCCCTTTTCGTGATAATCCTATGTACATACCTCCATTGCTCTAAAGAGTAATGGAGGTCAAAAATCACAATTTATGAACTTTGATAGGAGTAAAATTAAAGTTGAAAAAACAGGTTGCAAAACAATGTTAAAATGTTATCATTCCAGACAGACTCGTCTTTTAATAATAAAAGTAATAAAAATACATAATTTTTAGATTTCTATTGTTCAATAGAAGTTTGCCATAAAAATAACAATTAGAAAAGACAATTTTTGTTGTCATTACAAAATCAAAGATTAGACAAATTGCAAATGTAAGATAACAACTGTTTTGCCTAATTAAACTTATTGATTTTTGTTTTCACATATACAATTCGCATGAATCAAACAACCACCACCGACTGTGCCGTTAATTAATTAATCAAATGAAATTGGATTGGCTGAAGAATCATTATAATGAAACCGTCTTCGAACAGGAATAGAATTAAACACGTTGGAGAAAGAAAGAAAGAAAAAAAAAACCACGAACAGAAAAGAAACAAATTTAGAAATCATTGTAAAAGAAAGAAAATAGGAAGAAATTCAATGTTTAGTTATCTCTAGAAACACACGCAAACGTCATTTTAGATAGAAAAATCCTTCCCATAGTTTTGGAGCAAATAAGAAATTACACCACACACACACACACACATCGGTCTCCCCCCACCCACTTCACTCACTTCCAAATTCTCCCCCCCCACACGTAGGGCCTTCTAGTCAGACAGAAAAAGAAAAAACCAAACTGGGGAT
The DNA here is from genome assembly GCA_036925085.1 of Brachycybe producta. NCBI lineage: Eukaryota > Metazoa > Arthropoda > Diplopoda > Playtdesmida > Andrognathidae > Brachycybe > Brachycybe producta. Next base: position 732,446 of record JAUPFP010000047.1, on the reverse strand, counting down.
TCATATATATATATATATATATATATATATATATATATATATATATATATATATATATATATACATGTATATAAACAGCAAGACTTAAATCTTGTTTAATGGAGGAAAGAAAAACTTTTCAACTGAAGATCGCATTACTACATTTTTTTTTACTCAACTGATAAAATTACGAAGAACCACTTTGAAACAGCAAGTAGAAAAGAAGAAAAAAAAAAAAGAAAGAAGAAAAAAAATCTCAGGCAAAAAGATTTCTCTTAAACCAACTTCCCCACCCTTTTTTTCCCTTTACTTCTTCCCAACATCCTTCTTTCTCTGCAAAAAAAGAAAATCCTTTCACAAAAATAGAAAGAAGCATCTTCATGTAAAATGCTTATGGGAAAATCAAATGGTAGTTTACTTATTTTTAATGGAAATTATAGCACAAAAATTTTCAATCTTCATTTTAGAATGAAGGATAAACGGATGATGATGATGATGATAATAATAATAACAATAATAATAATAATGAAGAATAAGAGGAGGAAGAGGATGAGAAAATAAGATACATTTAACATAAACATATTATTATCATGTGCACACATGAACACATATTCAATATTAGGAGAAGAAGATGAAATGGACCTTAAGTATGCTTTACTTACTGAAGACGTTGTTAAGTCAACAGAGAAAAAATAAAAGACACAAAAGAAAAGGCAAAACAAATTAATATGTGTATCTCATATTTGAAGTTCTTATTTTTCTTCTTCCACGTCCTCCTCCTCCTCCTCTTCTTCTATGAGGGGAGGATAATTCTCGACGTTAAATATCCAATTACGAAACCAAGTGTGGTAAATTGGTTATCTTAAGAGAAATGTTCAACGGTGCTTGAAGAAAAATTGTTTAAGATTACAAGCAAGGCGAAGGTAAACATCAACTATAATTGTTGGCTTAGATAAATAACCCTTAGGAATTTCATGTATAGTCATGGTTTATGTACAAGTATAAAACATAAGGGGGGAGGAGGGAGATGGGAGGAGTGAGGGAAGAGGCTTGTGTCTGATGATGGGTGAAAATTGAAAATAAGACAAAAAAAAACGGTGTAATTTCATAAAAAAGAATTGTCTTTATTCGTATATTGTGTATTTGCAAGTGATGTGTAATAAATGTTCGGACTCGTAAATTATTCCAAAAATATTGAAAAAGTAGTTACTTAGGTTGAATTAGGTTAAGTTTGATAGAGAATTACTGTAGTGTTTTTAAGAAATACGCAAACCACGACTTTTGACTTGTGAAAATGACTACCAGGTTGAAAAAACCTCCTTCCTGGGTTAGAAGCTAGTTTTTTTTACTGATTTCGAGTATTTACTTTAACGTGTGTATCAAATAATGTCATTTTGTACTGTCACAATCTGAGTAATTTTACTTATTTCTTAAATTTTGCACCACTGTTGTCGGGTGATTAAAGCCAAAGTACCATAAATGTGTAAAACGTCAACAGAAATTAAGACATAAAACAAAAAAAAACGTAATTTCGTTTTACAACTGAAAACAAGCTGAAAACGAAGTCGAGATTGTTTCAACTTTTTTTTTTTTTCAGTTTATGATTTCTGTTGAAAAAGCAACCAAAAGGAAAGATTACCAGAAATGCGGTTTTGGCAAGGGTCACTAATATGCAGCACCCCCATCTATCCTCCTAATTTTTTTCAATATACTAACAAAGTTTACTGATACCAATAGATGGAGCTTTTCTTACGTTTTCTGTTTAGGTTTTTTCGTTGCGCAAGTGAGATCACTTGTTTAACAAGTGAAGAGCCATCGTTACGGGACTCAGGCCAGAACGATCTACTTATTTCGGGCAGGAACAGCCTTGGGTAAAAAGAGTTTGTTATACTTTGACCTAATCCAACTGGTGACCGTTCAGTCAGATTTCGTTGACTCGTAATTGGTGGAGAAGAAATAATAAGACCGGCGAGGCGAATGATGGTTGAAACCAGGTAGTACTTTAGTGTATCTTGCATTACAGTGTAAGTATAAACGAAGATGGCGTGGTGCTGCTTGAGACACGGGCCATTATACCTTGGGCATGTTTACACCTGCGTGATGTACTCACGCCCAAGACACCGTGACTCAACTAGTATATCCATTGGCCAATTTACGAAATAACCAGGATATTAATTTGTTCGCTAGGTCCCCTTGACCTAAACGAAGAAGTGGGGACGGGAGGAATTTGGAGGAACGGGTCCCCAAGGCTGGTGTTTTTACCAAAAGATAAAATACAGGAGGACACTTGTAAGCCACACAGAGTGAAATATCAGGCGATGTAAAATGTAATACGTTTTCCTATGTTTTCATTACTTTATGTTACGCATGTCAAACCTTAGCTTTACCCACATTGACTGAATGTAATGTCTTCATGTATTTTCAGAGTATTAAAGATCACCGAATTCGTTTTTTTAATTACTGCAAAGCACACGCATTCTGCGTAAATAATCTTTCGCAGTAGTTAAACTTATTTGAGTAATTTATAGAAAAATTTTGTACGATTCTTTATAATTTGTGTTTTGAACAGTAACATAAAAAACATTTGCTTTAGTCAATTTACAAAGAACCTTAATACCTTGTACACACATAAGTTAAATGAATTCAAATTAAATGTGTTTAGGTGAATTATACGGAATCCAGTTAAGGACATGAACCAAATAAAAATTGACTTTATTATTAATATTTTAAATTGAAATACTAAATCAATAATTTGTCAATAGTGTATATATTTAAGTATTAACTCAATATTTTGAGATTATTGACTGAATAAATTGAATTCGACATATTGTTTGTTTGTTTGCCCTTCACAACGCTCTGTAGACACATGCATGGGCAAACAAACAATATGTCGAATTCAATTAATTCAGTTAATAATCTGAAAATATTGAGTTAATACTTAAATATAATATATAAACTATTGACAAATTATTGATTTAGTATTTCAATTTAAAATATTAATAATAAAGTAAATTTTTATTTGGTGTTCATGTCCTTAACTGGATTCCGTATAATTCACCTAAACCCATTTAATTTGAATTCATTTAACTCATGTGTGTACAAGGTATAAGGAACAGTCAGATATTATAAAAATTAAATTGTCCTTAGAAAATGTGAATTGATTTTAAAATGAATTTAAGAAATCCTCAATCAAAATACATCTAATTTAAATAATGTACAAAAATAATATTGAAGTCAATAGCACAATTTTGGAGAACATTTCTCATCCCTCAAAATGTCAGCAGTAAAAAGCAGCAAGTGCCCTGAATTTTTTTGTTTTTTTACATATCTTGGAACATATAATTTGGCCGGTAACCAAAATACATAAAAAAATGCAAATATTTTCTACAAATTACTTTAAGGTACAGCTAGCAGACACATCAATTATAAAAATTTGTGAAATGTGCAGTTTTTAAATAAATTTCAAAAACTTAATACTACTGCCTCTCGTGTAATAAACATATCGAACAGTTCCATCTTGTCAAATAACTCGTGTATCACTTTGGCAATCATAAAGAAAAAATACACAAGTGTCAATTCAATTGGATTGACACAGCGTGTATCATATGTCTTGAGTGTCAAAAACGTCAACTCACTTTCCATTTCCCTTGAGGATTTACACCTTGCGTTTACATTTTATAATAAAAAAAGTGTTGAAAGTAAGTATCAGTTTATTCTCAGTGTAGCTTTTCTTTTTAGAAGAATATTTTTTTGATATTTTTCTTCATATTGGAGCTTTGTCAACACGTATATAGACCTTTTAGTCTATCTTAAGTACGCTTAGGGATTTTTTTTTATTGGCAGAAAGTTGGCAGTTCCAAATTCCCCAACTCCACACCCGCCCAACCTATTTAATTAAGAAACCATTCTCTTGATACTAAGTGAACGGCAATCATATATGACAATCAAAATGTTGCCCAAGGGATTGGCAAAGATTGAACCAATCTTTTACTATTTCATCGATTCGTATTTGGCTTCTAATATTATCGAAGATGTACACAGTTGATGAGCAAAAGAGCAACAACAGAGCCACAAAAAATAACCAGAGTCAAATAAAGTCTTCTATAGAAGCATATATATTTTGGTTTGTTTGTTATGAAAGTATTTTAGCTAGAAATACTTTACTTCTATTACAACTCAGTTATAATTAGTGACCCCAAGAAATAAAAAAAGATAGGAACAAAAAAGGAACAACATTATAAACCTCAGCACTTGGTCCGTTGTATGACAATGAAGATTTATCAGGTGTGAAACAGACAAAAATTGTTAACTCATTTAAGAACCAATCTTCTTCTTCAGAAAATATACAAATAAACATCTTAGTTAATCCATTAAATACGTAACCAAAAATAGACCACTATGCCTGGTGTCTCGTAATCATACGGCTAAAAACAAAAAAAAAATCACAAACAGATGCTTCAAATTCAACTGAAAAGTTGTATTTTATTGTTCGTCTCTGGAAACAACACTATGCCCCCTTGTGAAATGGCAATCACTGCTAACACCTTTGCGATGTGTGATTGCCTGGCACAAGGCTAAACAAAGTCAATATTGCTTTCCTGTAAGAAAACACTATTTACCACAAGCTTGTTTTAGGGCTTTGACACACAGCCTGACACAGGCGACTTTTGAAAGACTTTTAGACGACAAAATAAAGTCAAAGGTCACTGAGCTGTCGTCGCAGTGTATTTTCTATGGGAAAATGTCAACCTTGGCACACAGCAGAATTTTAAAACACTTTCTGACTTCCGTCTTCGGAAGATGTTCGAGCCCTTCAATCCCGACTGGCCACATCGGGTTTTTTTTCTTTGCATACAGGTGACTTTAAAAACACCGCGGAGTTTTGAGAAAACGTTCGGTTTTGACGACAACTGAACTTCATTTTGTTGCCAAAAAGTATTTCAAAAGTTGCCTGTGTTGGCGTCTTTTCATTAAGCCAATAGCTCAGCGACCTTCGACTTCACTTTGTCACCGAAAAGTCTTCCAAAAGTCGCCTGTCAGCCAAGGCACTTTGTGTGAGACTTGAAAAAGAATGCACACATCAACTTCCTCCACTCATATAAGCAAATTACTTATGAACATATCTTTTAAAACAGCCAATTGATGAGTACCAATATAAAAAATACACTTATAACCGCATTCATTTACTAATCCAGTTCTAACTTCCTTATAAAAGTAGTTTAAAGATGACAATTAATGCACGTGCTGCATTCCGTTGATAAATGACATATAAACCTTTCCAAAAAGATAATTTCGATTATGACAAAATTTGTGGTAAATAGTTTTTTCTTACAGAAAAGCAATAGTGACTGTTTCGCCGGTACCAGGCAATCACACAATGCAAAAGTGTTAGCAGTGATTGCCATTTCACAAGGGGCATAGTGTTGTCTCCAGAGACGAACAATGAAATACAACTTTTCAGTTGAATTTGTAGCTGCTGTTTGAATGTTGTGGCCAGGTTTAAGGCATTTTGCTTGCAATATAAACTATAACTTAAAGGTTATTGATTGCAAAAGATCCGTTTTTCTGAATACTTTTTCTTCAGAAACATCTTTCAACTTTAAGAAAATTGCTTTTTTCATGGAGACCTAATGAGGTATTTTAATTACTTCTAATATCCGTTTGGTTGCCAATGCCTATTAAGCAACATTGAAATTACCAAATTGACCACGATTCATGGCACGCCTAACTCCGGAGTGTTACGCTTTAAAACTGCGTTAATGTAGTTATTCTCATTAACTACCCTGCAGTTTTATAGCAAAATCTGAGGGTTGTGTGTTAAATTTTAGAAAAATATTAGCTTAAAATGTGTTGAAGAAAAAGAAATAACTAAATAGCTTGTACAACTTTGTAATTAGTTTCACTAATGATGAGTCAACTCAACCAAAAAAAAAATATAATAAGCCAAGACCTACATATATCTCGTGTCAGAAAAAAAAACCAATAACCCGAATTTTATAAACCTAATACAATCGAAACTTTGAAACTTTCTGTAATATCGCAAAAATGCATTGAATTTCAAATTGGGCGATAGCTAATTCGAAGAGACAAGACAGCTTAAATCTGACAGATGACAAAAATCTTTATTATATATAAAAAAGCACCATTGCAAAGAATCATAAAAATGGTAATAAAACTCATAAGTATGGAAAGAAACAAGGATTCAATCTCTAGTTTGATACCTTCTCATATTACAAACCCTCTCTCTCTCTCTCTCACACACACACACACTCTATCTCTCCTTTTATCTTTTTTCCCCTCATTTTTGCGCCCAATATAGCAAATGAGAATAATCATAGACATAAACACGGATGATTGAATGAAATTCTAGAATCAATTACATACACACAAAAAAAGAAGACAATTCGGACAAGAAAACTAAAAGCAAGCACATCGTTTCTAGAAACGTTTATTATAATTCATTTTATATATAAAAAAATCACTTTCCATGATTATTATCATGATACGTATTCCATACGTACATTATAAGGCAACACCAGCAATGTACAGTATGTAAATGACATAAAATGTAACTCACTTAAGTCAAAAAATAAAAATGAGGGATAAGAACCATTTTAACTATAATGTTGGATTGATAGAAAAGCCAGCCTAAATCCAAGCATTTTACAAAACTCATATTCATCACTATATAGTGTGCCACTTCAAGAGAAAGAAAAAAAAAGAAGTGAACAAGAAGAGAGAGATTACCATGAAAAACATGTGTGTATGCATGTTTTGTAGTAAGAGTAGTAAGCACACATTCTCATCATTTCCATGTCCTCCTCTTATTCAAACTTCTTCCTTTGACATAAATCAATGTATGCAAAACACACACATACCATACAAAAAAATACACCTCACCCTCAATCTTATCTGACAACCCCTTGATAGTCATCGATTGTGTAGCAATAGAAAAAAAAGGACGTTACAAATGACGTAATTTGGCGTTATGCATCAACATATATATAGAACACAATAATGTTTCTTTCCTAATGACAGCATATAACACTTAAAATCTTGTTCCTCTCTTTCACTGTATCTATTCTATGTAGCAACAGCTGTCACAACAACTTTACTACAACAGAATTTCTTCTTAACCTCCCTCCACTCTCCTCCTCCTCCTCCTCCTCCTTATTAAGGGCTTTAACTAGATGTCTTTGGAGTACAAAACCTATTGTGTACATTTGGAGAAACACATTCTTAGATTCTTGTGTTCAGAAAAGAGAAAATAAGAAGAAGAAGAAAAAAACAACCACGACAATACACACACGCAATGTATTCTGTAAGAAACATTCCCATTAGGATAGATTCGAAATAAATTTTTTTTCTCCTCTGAAAGGAATAGTTTACAACTTAAAAGTAAAGTTCATGACACTTAATGTTCCATTATTCCATTATTTTCAAATAAAGACTAGAGTTTTATATTCTTCATTCGGTGTTTATTTCTTCGCAGAACGGTTTTTTTTTTCATGAATTGGAATTTTGAGATTTTTTTTATAATGCTGAATTGCTGATACTTGCAACGCCATCTGGTGTATCGTGATTAAAATAGAAGATCATTGAAGTTTAAAAACGTTTTCATAGGTCCACCACATTTGTGAATATCGAGTAAAGAGCAGAGATCGACAAATTACTGGCCCATGAGTCATATTATCAATCAATCAACTGTGGCACTTTGTCTTGACCCCAAATGTATATGACAAATATATTTTTTCTAATGAGAAGCTCAGATGCTAGTCACGTACCAGAGTTGCCACCGATTTTCATTTACTGATATTCCGGCTTTTCCAGGTTTTCCGAACAAAAATTGGATATTTTCCAGTTTTTTTTTTCTTTCAAAAAACAACTTCTGTACACTGTTATAATAATGGACATCACACTGTGATAAATATATTTTCCTCTGCTAGAATATAGCTAGTAATTACTCGTCCGTGACTCTTAACAATTTTGTAATTTTATTAAATTTCCAGGTTTCCAAGTTTTGATGGCAACCCTTGTTTTTCCTATTGTTTTTTTTTTTCTAATTTTAGAAATTCTTGAAATTTTGCTATTTTTTTTTTTTGGCTTGTTTCGACTTCTGGACCAGTTAAGCCCTCCCGTGCCCCATTTTAGTGCTTTTAGATTATTTAAATTTTTCTCAATTTTTTTTTATAATCATTAGAATTGTAATTCAGAAAATAAATTTCCCGACGTTTATCAAGTTTTTACATATTTCTTGCTGACTTTTCCCTGACGTTTTTGAAAATTTTCTAATTCCCGGATATATTTTCAGGTTTTCAGATTGAGTAGTAACCCTGTGTACACAGACTACAACAATATTATTGGCCAACTGTTAATCAATGTTAAGAAACATTAGTAAAGTAATACCGGCACCACATTACAACATCTTTTGAAATAAAATATTATTCAATAATGATTTTTTTTATTGAGAAAGATTGGATCACATCTTTTGTGAGTATTATAGGTAAAATATATATTACCTATAATATGCCACAACCATACTTTTTTCTCGTTGCTACTTTTCCGTAACGTATAGGGCCTACAGGATATAATTGGCCAGAGCATTATGCATGTTAATTGAATCCACCACCCCACCTCTTTTCTTCCTGCCACAATGTTATCTAGACTTTCATTACATTTAGAATGAATTAATCACTACTACTGATTGGCACTACATAATTCAAGTCAGATGTGGGTCGCAGTCTTTTTTTTTTTTTTCTTAAAAAAAAAGGTTCATTATTTCAAGTGTTGTAGAACTGACACAACGGGTAGTTTGACATTTGTGTTTAAACGTGTCTCTGTTAATCAAGAATGTAATTTTCTTTTTATTCCCCCCCCCCTCAAAAAAAAAAGATAATATGTTGCTCGTTTTTCATAAAGGAAAAATGTAGTTTTTAAAACTTTCCTAGCAACATTAAGCTTAGGATTGAGATTTTTTTAAGTAGACCTCAGGGAAAATGACAAAATAGAAATATTTGTAAAAGAGACTCTAACAAAGGTAGATTTTGAAAGCCTTAACAAATCAAGAAATGATGGACACAAAAACAAAAGAGAAACAGAAAAAGATGAAAAAGCGAGACAATGCTTATTTTTTGGTGGTGGTAGTGGCGGAGCTCATAAGAGTTTTGTTGTTACCATGGAAACGGTTGCTGCCCCCCCCCCCCAAAAAAAACCGCACTTTGCAAGATTACAACAATTTCCCTTAGGACTCACACAAGTGAAGAAGAAGAAGAAAAAATCTTCTTCCTTAAATGGTTACATGTCAGTCATCCCGGACCAACGAATAAAACTTTTTTGTGTCCCTGTTTATCACCACGAATTCCTACTTTTCTTATAAAACCAACCAACAACAACAACAAAAAAAGGAAAATCAATTCAACTGGGTAACTTTTATGTATACAAGTTTTCAACGATATTTTTCAGTAATTTTTTTTTTCATTCTAGATACGAAATAATAAAAAAAAAACCTAAAAGAAAGAAATGATAAGAAAAGAAAAACGACATTTATGGTCCTAGTTATTCATATTTCATTCAGAGGCGACCACCATCTCATAAAATCCTGACAAATTTTTATTTTATAGAACGTATTATCGAATTCGAAACATCGTTGTGCGTTTTTTTTTTCTTGTCGAACTTCCTCCCTTTCCAAAAAAAATGCCACCACGTTTATCGATCAAGTTCGTCTGGAGAAGGGGTTTCATTTTTCTACTCAGACAAAACGACACTGACCATGTTAAGAAATTGTTTTCCCTTTTCTGAAAGCCAAAGGAGCAATTTTATCTCGAAATATTTATCGCTTATATCAAATCCCCATTTTTAAATTGCATTTGGTGCCAATTTAATTTCTATACTATTCGCTCATAACATTGGGTGCATTCGACAACTCATAAAAACTGTTTCTTCATGATTTCGAAGAAACAAAGTAAAGGTGGATTTTTCTTAAAAAAAAAAACGGAACAAAGAAAAGATAAAAGTTAATTCTGCCATTTTCTGCTCAAATAAGAGGCCATGAAAAACCTCACATTAGAGGATGCCATGGGTGCTAAACATGTTGACCTTAACACTGAACATTCGCCATCACTGCCCATCAGAGATCTGCACCGTTTTACATAACTGCAGTTAACCACTTTTCTAATCATGCTGTTAAAATAGGTTTTGAAGAGTTCGGAAAATGTTATTTGCATAAAAAATGCATGAATAATTTAGAACTAGTAGTTTTATGGAAAGGTTAAACGATTACCAATTTAATAACCATAGTTGTGGTACCGTTATGGTTGCCGAACGGTTATTGTAACCAAACTGATATGGTTTTTTTTATAATTACCGGTAACCATTGGCTATGAATCTGTGATCGGTGTTAGGTTATGACTGTTAAGCAACAATCAAACTGGCTATTTTTCTCTGAAGATTCCGTGAAAGACATAAATCAAATATTGCAGTGAATCTTGTAGTTTCTTACAACAACAACAAAAACGAAGATCAACGTTTTCTGTAAGACGGTGTTGCAAGAAACCACTTTTAAGTCTTGCAAGAGTATTTTCACATTGGCAACTGCAATTAATTCAAAGACACATTTGCAGTGAATCTTGCTTTAAATATCGCCAACTTGATCTCCGCTTTACTGAACAAGTGGGGCTGCTCTAATGTTGGAGAGAGATTTTTTCTTCCCACAATGACTATTTACTTTTAAAGCACACTAAGACCACATTTATAGCCATAACTGTTCACATATCTACAACCATTCCCATAACCATAACCGTTCATCAACCATAACCACTTTTGTAACGATAACCATTACATAAGAAAAAAACATTTGAAAAAGCATAACTGCAGAAGACCACATCCACGGTTATAACTATTCCTAACCTCTTACAAATTTAAGGTTAGCCAGTTTGCGATTTTCACAAAAATGCAAGATCTCTGTTCGCAATACTCAAAGCCCCGCCGCTCACATGCTGGTGGTAAACGCAACATTTGTGTTTTATTTAGATTGATAGCAATATTTATTATTATTTAATTTAACTTTGTTTAACTTTATATTCAAAATAGGAACATGAAACAAACGCTCAATTAAATGAACAGCATATAATGATGTAAAAATAGAACAAAACCACCTAGGAAATCCATCCGCTGCTCATCGTCTTAGTTACTACAACAGTCTAACGAAGTCTGCTGTTTTTACACAGTTGTATGTTCTCGAATGCACCTTACGTTTAAAAAACTTGCAAGGCTTATAGCAGTTCTACTCTAAAGTTGGGATCGCTTTAGCATTATTTCATTATTTGTCATATGAGCACGGCTTTGGCTATGTTTTCTCGAATAAATTACAATTGCAAATATGATAATACTGTTGCAAGACTTGCTTGCAGTGGTTTTTGTACACTGACTTGCAGGAAAACGCAGATCTTAGATTTATTGCTAGGAATTGTGAAAAACTCACAGGACTATTTTACTCTTTCCTTGCCATAAATATTGCAGTAAAATAGCGAATATGATGGGTTGCTTAATGTAACCTTACCATGAACAAGTTTTAATTCGAGCTCTTGTTTCAGTTATGACTAGTACACGTTTGACTTTCTATCCTTTTACCAAAATAAACTCTAAATCGTTTTTCAATTACAAACTTATTACGAGGTTGTTGCACAAGCAAATAGTAAAATATATCAATAAGCAGCTTAGGAATGGAGTTACTCTACTTATCAGAAATTTGGGAAGAAATGAATTGCTTGGCAAGATGTTTTTTTATAGAGACCTATATAAAGCCCATGGGCCAGTGGGCTAAGTCCACTCTGGACGGCGTAACTTTTGAAGCGTTCAGTTCACACTGGAATTGAAGACATCCCTGCATTCCAGACGTCTCTGGGAATTTAGAGTTTCCAACAGTTCCATTGCCGCTCTTCTGGTTCACATGAAATGAATTTTTGAAGTTACAATTCCATGAGGAATCATAGAAACACTTCAATGACGGCCACTCCGAACTGATGTAACTTTTGAAGCGTGAATTGCACACTCTAAATGAAAACATCCCTGCATTCCAGACTGTTCTGGGATTGAATCGATTCCAAGAGTTCCATTCCAGCTCGTCTGGTTCACTTGCAATGAATTTTAGAATTTAAATTTTTAAAGGAACCATAGTTACACTTCAACTATATCCAACCCAGCCCATGAGTAAGGCTTGGGCCTGGATATATTTTCATTGGGCTTGTGGGTTTCATGGACCTGGTTGGCTTCTTGGGCTGGGCCCAGTATAAAGTCTCATAGGCTGGGCTGGACTCCGAATTTTTTACACAATGTAGGACTAGTTTCATGTGATTGTGTTGATGAGCTGAGTAGAGAATTCAAAATACAAAATACACAATAAAATATCAAAGATCCAAAATGTTTCATAAAAAAAAATATATGGAGCAAAAAGTACAATAATCTGAACTTTATTGTTTTTTTAATAATAATGTGCCTCAACTTATAAATATTTAAAGAAAAATTACAATAATAAGAAAATAATAATTTTAATTGCAATGAAACCGGATTCATGTCTGAACATGTAAAACATGTTTAAAAAAAACAGCAAATAAAATTAACAGATAATAATGAGACAAAATGTGTGTGAAAAAAGAGAATGGTGGCGGCGGCGGCGGCAGCATTCGTAATATCTAATTCTCTCAATAATCTATCTATATATAGATAAGAGAGGAATGCTACTTTATAATCAACCAAATTACACGCGTCTTCGTGTTTCTTGTTCAACTCATAATAAAATTACAATTGATCAATTAGTCTATTTCTTTTGCGAACAAGACGACGACGAAATGAAAAGCAATGCTCATGGCCGCATATGACGCCTACGTTAAGGCGAATTGGGGGTGAATGAAACACTCATAGAAACACGGCAAGAAAAAAAATATAACACAGGGCCTAGGGATCCATAGGGAATAATAGACCGTCAGCAGCAGATAAAAGCTTTACCCACAACACAATATAATTCCCTTCTTCACCATCTCATCATCTCTTTCTGTCTCTCTTTTTATCATTTGTCCCACAAGAACTAACCATCTAATACAAAACCGTTTTTATGATAACGTTAACATTGCAGTTACTGTATTCTCTCTCTCTTTCTCTCTCTCTCTCTTTCTCTCTCTTTCTCTCTCTCTCTCTCTCTCTTTCTCTCTCTCTCTCTTTCTCTCTCTCTCTTTCTCTCTCTCTCTTTTCTCTCTCTCTCTTTTCTCTCTTGTACTGGAAAGTACAACTTTTAAAAACGGTATGAAAAAACCCCTCTCCAAATGGATTGTCATCTTTCAAATATTGTTGAAGTCTCAGTCAGTGATCATCAATTATCATTATGAGAGAAAAGAAAAAAAAAGAGATTGTTTTTTTTAATTTTCAAGCCAATGCAGTTAGTATCATCAACCATTGTCAAGGTGGTTCCATAAGAAACTTCTGGGTGCTAGTATGAAAGATCTATAGAAAGTGGGAGGCTGAAAAGGAAGGAGGAAGAGGAGGAGGGTTGAGGAAAAAAGAAATATAATACAATCATGTTTCTGTACATGTCTCAAAAATCTATCCTCCCATCATCCATAGCTATATTCTCATATTTTCACCGCAATTGAAAAAAAAAGAAGAAACAATTGCATTTTGAGCTCACACGACAAAGAAAATAAGGAAGGAGCAAAATAGAAAGAGAGAGAAAGAGAGAAAACCCCCTTCTTTTTATGGATGGTCATTTTGGACAGTTGGTTTTGGTCGATGTCGTCGTCGTCGGTGGTGGTGGTGAAAAAAGGATTTCTCATCCATGTACAATATATATATATGACCACCACGTCCACATTCACTACGAAATAGATAAATTCCAAAGAATTTATTACTCACGAGGTCCCTATTACAAGCTCCCCATGTACGCCAATATAGGGCCTAGATAAATCCCATTTTCTAACCAGTAGCAATAAGAAAATTATATTGGGGCAAAAAAAAAAGAGCATCACAACCTTAGTCTACCTTTCCCATTTAATATAACTTTAGAAAGCTTCTCCCCCCTCTATCACTTTTGTCTTTATTAATATCTGCAATGTTATATAATATATATAGATGTTATAATCGAAAAACTCCCCTTTTCTCAGCAAAGAGTAATTTCAAATACAATTCCTAGAATACAGGTTGATCCCAAAAAGAAATGACTCAACCCAATACTTAAAAGAATAAATCTCCTAGGACTCCTTTCTGTCAATACTTGCTGCTGTTGTTGTTACCTTTCTAATGCTTTGTCTAGTCATAAAAATGGACATTGCACAAATTGCATTTTATTAATCTACAAACAAACAACAAATATTAAATTTCTAAATTAGATTTTCCCCCTACTTTTGACAACGCTGTAAAAGAAGCCAATTTCTAGATTTTCTAACATTAAAAATCTAAAATATGATTATCAATTTTACACTGATAATCATATTTTAGAGGTTAAAAAATTCAGAAATTGGAATTTTTAGGATACTATGATTAGAAAATTTAGGTAACACGGCAACCAGGTAATAGGATGTTCATCAGACATTGGTTGAAACGGCTATAAAATACATAAAGATAAGTTGTTCAAACCAATCGATAGTTTGGCAATCAAATAGTGGACTATCGCGATAGTATTCCTATCGCTATCAGAACACCATTACTGTCGATGTACCCTACATTACACCTTCTACAGTACTAACCTGCATTGTAAATGTTAAAGAACGCGGTGCCCCCATCTCAACTTAGATTAAACGTGACCAACAAGAAAGCCTAGAGGAGAAAAGCTAGCTAATAGATAATAAAAGTATCATTTGTGCCAGTGTTTTGCACTGGTGACCAAATTAACATCTCCTACAACCGTAAACTCTATAGCTACCCATTCACAACCAGATTCGGGCTGACGGATCTGAATGAGAAAAAAAACAGATCACATCTCTCATTTATCCCGCTACACATTAGTCCAACTGTTTCAATCTAGTTGATGGGAATGATCTGTTCGTCCAGATTCAAGAGTCCATAACATGATCGGACGATCCGTCATACGGTAGAGATCATTTATGTAACTAAAGCATACATATATTAAGTGCTGGATAGAAAATTAACATACTCTACTTTATCCCAATTAAAACGAATTTTTTTTTCTAGCCTTTCACATCTAATCCTTTCCATAGAAGGAAAAAAAATTGACAAAGATGGAATATACCGTTCAAAACAAACAACAATAGGCCTACTGTGTCTCTAATTACAAATTAATATTTTCTAGATTCAGGTCAATTATAATTTGATGAAATTGATAGAAAAATCTATCACAGAGTGCTTGTGGGCAACAGTTAATTTTGTATCACTGGCAACAAAAACAACATGTGACATGACATTAAAGCTTTATAACTTCGTGGCAAAAAGAGAGAGAGAAAGAGAGAGAGAGAGAGAGAGAGAAAGAGAGAGAGAGAGAGAGAGAGAAAGAGAGAACTAAAACAAAAAACTATAGCCTAGTTACCAAGTTAAGATTCATACATAGTGTAGGGGTGTGGTTGGGGAGGAGGAATCTCTACATACAACGACGTATGTAATGGCTTATAGAATTGTATACTCTCTCATATAAACAAGAAATGAAAAAGGATTGCATTAAAGCTCCTCCATGAATAAAGAGGCAATCTCTCAATAGTGCTAAGAACAGAGTTGCGGTTTGCCGAATTAGGCTTAATTTTGCTTATCCCCACGGATTGCACAATGGCTTCCAACGCCTTCAAATTAAATACCATCGTAAAACCCAGCTTCTTGGTCTCTTTTTTTTTCTTCTTCTTCTTCTTCTTCTACTTGTTTCTTCGTTGGTATTATGACAACATAAAATTCAACCTATCTCTTAATGAAAGTAGCACGTAACAGAGTAGTAGGTCTCTTTTTCTTCATATATATTTACACTCAGCTCATAAGACTACACAATTTCTTTTTGTCTTTATCAAAAGGCATAAGAGAAAAAGCTGTATATGTAGTAGCTTTATAATGTAATATAACCTCCTAGAAACCGAGCTGCTACTTTTAAAGCTTATAACTAGAACTACATAAATGCATTCTGCGAGCAGTATGTATGTATGTATGTATGCATTTATTGTGGTGTTACGTAAGAATACCACAAAAGCTATTAAAAGTTGGGACTGCTGGACGCCAATGTGGCCAAACAAACACTCCAAACAGTCTACAGGGAGTCCAAAAAAAAAGTAAATCACACTCAAGGTAAAAATCGTCGTATTTTTATCACTCACTAACGTGCAGCAGAAAAACTTCCAAACCAACATTTTTAAAGCAATTAAAATGAATGAATTTCAAGATTTATTTGAAAATTAAAAAGTAAACTAAAAATGGGTAAATAAATAATTTTACATTACATAAACTAAATTTTCACGGCAGTCTTTGAAACTATTTTTTCACCATTTTTTTCAACGTTTTTTTTTTGATAAAAAAAATGTAATTTGTAAAATCGTTTTTTTAAACTGTCATAAAAAAATTACTGTTCAAAAAAATATTATTATAAAAATTATGCATACATCTTCGTTTACTCCTTTAGCTTAAAATAAAACTTGAAATTCTTTCATACGTTACTTTTAACAAAAAAAAAAACGTTATTACCTCCTCTTTTATTGATGCAGTAAAACATAATATTCCCCCCCCCCTTATTTCAGGCAATCACTCAATACATTTGTGCTTGCAGTGATTGCCAATCTTTAAGGTAGTGCGCGCCCACACAAATTTGCTAACAAATTTCTTTTTGAAATACATCTTGTTAAAAAACTAATTCAAATGATGAAACATAACCCTGATGCATAAGCAGAGAAAAAATAGAGTTTTGTACATTTATAATGAGTTAACAGTTTTTAAATAAATTGTACTGAGTAAACTGTAACTCACTACGTAACTGCAGATTTTTCCATATTCTAGAGTCAATGTAACCATGAATACACAAAGAACAACAACTTTAAATTTTTTTAAACCTTATTCTAATAATAATAATAATAATAATAATAATAACGTGGTAACAAAATTCCATTCTTCTAATATTTAAACGGAAAAAGGAAGTAGAATATTTACAACTACAGTGTATGCAAAAGTATAATAGAAGAAGCATAGAATGATTATGATGATGACGATGAAGAAGAAGAAGAAGAAAAAGCAAAACAGCGGTTTTTATGTCTCGTTAAATTAATTTCCCATCTGGATGCAAATGCATTTTTCAGAGCAATGAATATACAGGGGTCTTGACATGCTCAAATAATGAGCTATATTATACATGTACATTGTGAGGAGCATCATCCTACGGGGGCCCTAACAATCTAAAAATAAAAGTACAAGTATGAACAAAACAGAAACAGATACGCAAACAAGTGTAGAGGCCGTAAACGATTCTTTCAATATGGAACACATATCTCAGAAGGATAAATGGAAAAAAAAAATAACTAAAAATTTATCCTGAGACTAGATTCTGTATATACTGTGTAGATCTAACTAATACACCTTTATTATCCAACGTGCGCGTTCAGTTAATCCTACCCGTAAAAACCATCGGAACTGTATTATTACTAAAAAAAAAAAAGGCCAAACATAAAACGACTGGCCCATCTTTGTGCAATTTGAGAAAGAATACGTTATTAACAGACACACATGTCGTGTACCTTTACTATTATTGCACATACTAACTCACCATATAAAAACACTATGATATTAAACAATGTACGAAAACACTACTACAGAAATAAATTAACAATAATAAAACAAGACAGAATAATTTTTATTGAGCAGGGCCGGGCCCCGCCAGTCCATTAGGCGGATTTTTACAGTCACCCAGGGCGCAAAAGTTCCAGGGGCGTATTTTAACAAAATGCGATTTTTTAGTATTTAAGTTAAACAGAAAAATATAAATTAAACGATTACTAATTTTTAATTGCTAATAAAAATTGATAGGGCCAATTCAACTTAGAACACCTGCAATCAGCTTAAACCCCATGCGGCAGGGGGAGGTGATTGCTCCAGATCACAAATGATTGTCATTCAGGTAAAACAAGACATCATTGTTAATTTGAAATTGTCGTAAATATATGTTGTCCAATAATAAGTATAAGGTGGAAATAGGTAAGCTTATTAGTAGGCAGAGTGTGATGGATAGGTAGCCAGATGAATAGTACAGAATACAACTGAGGCGCAAATTTTAAGTCTCACCTAAGGTACAGGGGGCGCAAATTGTAAGCCTCGAGCCTAGGGCGCATGAAACCCTTGAGCCGGACATCTTATTGGATTTATGCTCGCATATTTTCGGATTTCGACAATGCATTTTGCATGCTGCAATTGGACTCTTGTCACTCTGTCACAAGCCTTCTTGGCCACTTGCAGAATATTTTTTTCAAATTCAAATACGGTTAGCATTGTGTCACGAGAACTTCCCTTTTGACAATTTTATTATCCACAGGTGTCGCCACTAATCTCAACATTTCATAAAGGTTCTCTTTGTAACTTTATTTAGTCAAAAGAAAATAAGAACCATTGAAAAAAAAACCGCAGGGTGAAAGTAATTTAGTTGGGTTGTAACGCCGCATTTATAGTCGGCATTTACCGCTGCCGTATTGTCGGACTTCCGTATAATTTGAATCTAAACCCTTGATTAAGTCATCACAAAATACTGATTATAAATATGGCGTTAAAGTCAACAAAAACCAAAGCCGGTTTATCTTAATCTTTGCCTTGAGCCTTGTGTGCAAAAAAATCAAGGTGAAAATATGTTCCAATGGGAAACGTCGTGCGAAACCAGCCTAAAGCAAACTTGAATAGGTGTTTCCAATTTGATAAAAGTAGAGTAAAACATGTGTCCATTTAGCAGAGTACAATGATTGTTTTGAGACGCTTTACAGCAACTCTCCTTGATCTTAATAAAAAACAGGCGCAAAGCTTGCTTCACCTACTCCTTAATATGGCAACTTTGACAGTTTTGCATGCATTCATCAATTATGATAAATAAATGCCAATCGGCTCCCAAACTGCAATTAAAATTGGCTAAATTAATAGCATTCCAATTAATTATAGTTCATAAACTTACTGAAAATAAAACTCAAGCTATAGAATATACAATGCAGTTATAAATGTTTATGATCATGGATTAATAAACCTCACCATACTGTATTTAATTGAACCATAGCTAATAATAAAGTAGTAATTAATGAGTTTTGACCAAATACACAACAAATCTGTACTTAAAATCGAAAAAAAACGTGAAAAATGAAACAACAATCCCCTTGTTTACCATGTTCTCAAATAAACTGTTATTTTGTAATTTACATAATAAACATCAGCTTATACTCAGTTACACTGTAGTTTTCCGCTTTTTTTTACAAGCACTCTGATCTGCAAAGTTACAGAAAATACCTAAAGCAGAATCAAAAGCAGGCGAATCGAACAACACTAATATTCTATCTTGCTTTATTATTTTTACATTATTTTTTTACAAGTAGTAAAAAGATATTTTTTATGAACATTCAAGTATATCTCAGTGTTTAATAAAAAAAACCACCATTCAACACTGGTTTTATAATGAAACTTAACACTAAAAGACAAAAAAAGTCTTTAACGAATTACGAGCCAAAGTTTAAAACGACATGTATGAATGGACAACCAACCAATCAGATTGTAAATTGAAATTCAAACGATGCAAACGAAAAAAAAAGAAAATACAGCGTCTTGCATCGCTGATCACCATCATCATGACTATATTGAAGCATATTAACCCAAATATATATTGGTATTTTATGTCTTGAGATCATACAGGAAGAGAAGGTGGAGAGAGAGAGAGAGAGAGAGAGAACGAAAGAAGAGGGTGAAAAAACGAATTTCAAAATGAGAAAACACTACATAAGCTTTTCTTTGGAGGTGGTGGATATTTCTTGGAGAAATTTAAAGACATGGTTTATCTCTTAGGATAAACAATGAAAGTAAAAAAAGTTCTCAATTCATTCCACATTTTTTTTCTAGAGAGGCTAAAACACAAAACCAAACCCTTGAGCACGATCATCGATATATCTACCAGTATAAGTGATTTTAGTTTTCAAATCTATAGATTGCCTTATCAACCCCCCTCCCCCTATATAGGTCCTCACCCCACCTACTACTATCATAAAAATAAAATTCTATTCGAAATTATTTTTACAGCACTCCCTTCTCTTTTCTCCTTGCTCTCAAGATTTCTTTAGAACACAAGTTCCCACTTAATCAAAACATCTCAATTTAGAAGTGTTTTTTTCTTCTTATTATTATTTTTATTTCAAATTTATTCACATTAAAACTTTTTAACCAAAAAAAAATCTCAAGTTTTCTTAGCGACATCTGTTGAAACAAAGTGGCACTAACAAATAATAAATAAAGCTGCGATCTCATTTGTCTCGCAAAATTTCGTGCAAGATTTAAGTCAAATATTGCTGTAAATCTTGCAGAGTTTCTTGCAAAAAAACCCTCCCAAAGATGAACGTCTTCTGTAAGACACGTAAGTCTTGCAAGAATATTATCACATTGGCAATTAAAATTAATTCAAAGACACAATGCAGTGGATCGCCGTTTTAAATGAGCTGACTTGCTAGGAAAAAATAACACCATTGTTTTTTTATTACTTCCTTTTCAGGAAGTGCCTCCAACCCACCCCCCCCCCCCCCCCCCCCTCTAGAAAGGTATAGAAAGAGTTACATCATCCAAAAAAATCAACTGACTTAAATCACATTTTGAAATATTTTCTTCAGTTTTAAAATGATTTTTTTTTTCTCTCTTTCATGAAATCAAATCATAAGAAACTTATAAAAATCTTGACCAAAATTGTAAATATAATTAATTATTCCTTTAAAAAAAGTTAGTTTATTGTAAGAAGAAAACAAACAATATAACAATGCTTCGACACAATAAAATGTTAACAATAAATGATGAAATTATTATTAAATTATTTTACATTAAAATTTTAAAATTATTTTAATGTATTGAAGCATTGATATATTTCTTTTTCTTACAATATACAACTGTGACCTTTTTTTTAAAGAATTATATATATAATATCCCAGGTCTCTGTGTGTGTGTAAAATCGGAATTTATATAAATTTGAATAAATGAACTGCTTTTTTTTCTCAAGGTCAACTGTATGTTGCACCCTTCCCATCCAAGAACCCCATCATATTAAATTGGAGAGGGGAAAAGGTTGGAAAGTGTAGAAGGGGAGGGCGAGAGAGAAACGTGGAGGGAGAAAAAGTGGGAGGGCTGACTGAAATTGAAATGAAAGAAGTAAAAAAAAAAAGAAAAAAACGACGCGCATGCGCACACCAGAGAAAATGAAAAAGTTATTTTCTCTTTCAAATATAAAAAGGGGAGGGGATAATAGTAGCGAAATTAAACTACAGTTTATCACAGGCAATTGTGCCCAGCATTCGAATTTCTTTTGCTCATCCCTTTTATGAACGTCATCAATTTCTAATTGGTTTGTTACTTGGTGTGACGTCATAAAAGGGCGGAGGAAAAAAAATTCTAATGCTGGGCACAATTGCCTGTGAATTTTGCTCCCGTCATTTATGACGGGTTACCCCACTAGTTATATATATTAAGCCAGGTCTGTGTGTGTGATTAACGCTGTACAAACAAGGACAAAAATTTTGAAGCACGTCGGAATTTATATAAATTTAAATGAATAAATGAACCGCTTTTTTTCTCAAGGTCAACTATATGTTGCACACTGCCCATGCATGATCCCCATGATATTAAATTGGAGAAGAGAAAAGGTTGGAAAGTGTAGAGGCGGGGGAGAGAGAAAAAGTGGGAGGGGAAGGGATAATAGTAGCAAAATTAAACTAGAATGTATCACGGGCAATTGTGCCCAGCATAAGAATTTCTTTTTCCTCCGACCTTTTATGAACGTCATCAATTTCTAATTGGTTTGTTACTTGGTCTGACGTCATAAAAGGGCGGAGGAAAAGAATTTCTAATGCTGGGCACAATTGCCTGTGAATTTTGTCCCACTAGTTAATTATAATGTATAAAAATTATCAATATACAGGTTGAATACTTTGTCATGTATAATGTTAATAAGACTCATCAAAGTTTATGAAATTTTATCTACAATGAGTCCAAGCAAAGCTTAAAGAACAAAGTTAAACTAGTCACCGTCCAACGGACACACTATAGACACTTTTCGCTTTCATCATGTTTTAAGCTTAACTTTATTTTAAGTAACATTTTAGAATGTGGTCATTAGTGCCCTTTTGGTTTTTTTTAAACAGTGTTCAAACGGTCAATTCTGGCTTGCCAATCTTTGGGCGCGAAAACGTACACATTTTTTCAATCTCGTAATGCTTTGCAATAATTTGAAAATGAGCCATTACAAAACAAAAAAAAAACGAGAGAAAGAATAACCGCCGCAAGCTTCCAAGCCAGAATTGATCGTGTGTACCCCGCTTTATGACTCCTTAGCAATACCAAGTAGCCTACCTTTAGCTTGCGTTTGTGTTTCGTCATTTTGCAATTATTGTATCAACTATATTGTATATATATTTTTTATAAAATCTGTGGGGTATACTGTAGTAGTATGAGACAGTAACATTCAAAGACATTAATAACTTGCCATGGCTACCGCACAACACAGAAGCATGGAGTTAATAAGTTTATAACAGTTAATTATAATAACAGTGAAATATAATTGTTTTATTCCTAAGAGCCCGAAGATGCTTTATAGACTAATCTGAAGACTACTTACAAAATTGACCATTCGTGACCATTGTTATCTATAAATTGCAAACGCACTCAAACCATTTCAATTTAAATGTCAAATAGAAAGATTTAGATGGAGAGAGAGAGTGTGTGTGTGTGAGAGAGAGAAAAACAACACCGAATGAAAGGTTTAAGTTTGTTTAACGTTAAATTTGTCCAGATATAAACAAATGATTCAATTACATTTATAGTAAATGTACATAATTCACATATACAGGAACAAAGATGATAGCTTTAACAGATAAAAATACTGCCATCTTATATATTTACTCACACACACACGTCTTCACAATAATCGAGAAATTCCAATTTAGAGAGAAATAATAATACAGAGAAAATGAAACTGTTATCCACGAGCTTTTAAAGAATGCTTTTTATCAACAACAACAACAATGTGGTAAAACACATCAATTTCTAAAAAGCTCATTTATACCTCAAAGAAGAGTGTGTTTCTTCACTTCTTAGCTCTTTTTAATCATTTACAGTACCTAATTAATTAATATTGATTAGCTCTACTAATCAACTGCCAGACACAGTTGAAGCAATGGAATCTTTGTGCTCATATTATCATAATCAATACTGAAATTTATCTTATTAGACGATGATCTATAGCCTCAATCATTACTACGAACAAAAGTACAGAATGTTATTTAGTACGGATACAATTGTAGGCGTTCATTCTTTATTTTCACTTATCAGTGTACGCTTTTATGCACTATATATTATATCAAATACCAAGTCAAGTTAATTGTGTTTACTTGAATCATAATACCTTCTACACAAATGAGTTAAATGAATTCAAATTAAATATGTTTAGGTGAATTATACGGAATCCAGTTAAGGACATGAACATCAAATAAAAATTGACTTTATTATTATTTTAAATTGAAATAATAAATCAATATTTTGTCAATAGTTTATAGATTATATTTAAGTATTAACTCAATATTTGCGATTATTAACTGAATAAATTGAATTCGACGACATATTGTTTGTTTGTTCTTCATTTATTATTTAAATGCATTTAAATTATCAGGTGTGTACTAGGTATAACAGAGTCCAATAATAAAGGTGGTTTTAAAGAGTAAACGCCTCTCGAACTATGATTATTTTGTCTTCAGCTGCAAAATGAAGAGAGACTTGAATATGTTTTAGAAACTAGAAGGGTAGCTCAATTTTCTTAAGGGGCTTTTCATTTTGATAGGGAAGGACTAAACATCTGTATTATGATACTGATTAATCAGTGTCATCATTAAAAGTAAGGCAATTAGAGAATTTTTAAGGCCGATATAGAGTGGACTCTGTATCGGCCTGAAAATTATTTAATTACCGCACTTTCTTTGATGATATTGATTAGTCAGTTTATGCGAGTAGGTAAATGACCCAAGTTTAAACAGACAATGCTTAGCAGACGATATTTTAAGATAGCTCAATCACTTAATGATATTTTCAGTTGATATCTTTAAAAAATTATTTTACTAAAATTATTTTTTAAAGATATCAACTGAAAATATCATTAAGTGATTCAGCTATCTTTCTAGTTTCTAAAACACTTTCTATTTTCTCTTCATTTTGCCTTTGAAAGACTGGATAATCATAGTTCGAAAATCAGCTGTTCATAAACCATCTTCAGAGCATGGAAAAAAAGTAAAATTTTTTGGAAAAATACTATGCCCAGAATAAATTAGTAAATATTATTGATGACTACAAATAATTCATTATTGAAAATGAATCAAATTTTGTTAAGAAATAAGATTTATAAGGGTGGGTCCAGACTATAAGAGAACAACGACCAGAACACTGTTTGTGGACAGAGCGGACGGTTTTCCAAACATTTCTCTGAAACAAGTTTTGTTCGTTGTTCTGTTCGGCCCCGATCCACCAGTTGTCTTATTTAGCCCGTAACATCAAAGGATGTTCGTGTTCTGGCCAGGAGTAGTTTGGACGTCTCTGCGAACGTTTCCCCCAAAAATCAAGCCATTGGCGAGGTTACTAACACTCCAACCACAGCAAACAAACAACGAACGTGTTCTTTGGAAATGATCGTGTACATGTTCTCTTCGTTGTTCTGTTCTAGTCTGGACCCACCATAAAACGCTAATAACACTTTTCTTTCAGCAAAATACCAATAAGCCTACACTCACATATACTTTTATCTGTTATTCATCCATTTATACTATCGAAATAATCTCAGAAAATAATGTAAATACTACCGTAACATGTTCACAAAAACAAATGATTGATGTATTTTTTTATAGGTTAATAATACTGAGCTTCAACTACGTCCGCTCAACCAAAAACATTCCATACATTTTTATTTTCTATAAAAAAAAATATGATAGAAATATGCGAAGAAAAAAAACATATAAAACAAAAATAGTTTCATTTTCATGTTAACCATTTTGAATTCCTCGAATGTCAGAATTCAACTATAATTTATATAAAAAAATAATTTAAAAATGGATAACCTACATTATTTTTCAAAAACAAGCAATTCTTCAGGTTCTAATAAAACGTTCATATTTAAATTATTTCAAAAAAACAGTTACATCAAACGTTTTATCGATTCCTGTTAAATTTCTAATGTTTATTTACATAACCCCTTTGGTGATCAAATTATGGCTTGATTCACACCATAAAGTAAAGTAGCAACAATGCAAAACTGCTCTCTTCAAAGCAGATCAGATGATGATGCAATACAAGAAGTTCAAAGTAGAAAACTGCATTTTGCAAAACTGCAAAGCCCATAGACTGTACTGTTTCTAAACACCCAGAAAACCCACCAGGCTCCAGGCCTGTGAGGCACAACTTGTCACATGTAAAGCTCATAAGAGTCATAACCTTGTAACAGTCCCAATTTAAGCAAATTTTAAAACATAATTATTCGACAATTACTGTCACATCAGTGATAAAGTTATAGGTCGTAAGCAGTAATATTATACAATATGACAGTAACGATTTTGCGGAGTTTTTTCTTCTTCTGAAATCAATTCCCTGATTTTCTGCCAGGAACAGAAAACAAGTGACTTATTATTTTATTGATGAATAATCTACATAAAATATATCTCGCAGATGTACAGTGTAAAGTAGAATGTCTATTACCCACTTTGGTGCCACTAATTAACATAATAAAATTACAAAAATAATTGATATTAAGAGAGACCTTAAGTTGATTTTAAGATTGTGCCAACAACGTCTTACATATTTCCAAAAACCTTACGCTTGTCACAAATTTAATTTCGTCAATCGCAAAGTTCAGCAATTATGCAAACAGTAACACCCATCATACATGACGAACATAATAAACGCAGCTTCAAAGAAGTAGAAAGATGAAAAGGCGAGATTTCATGAAAAATGTCATTTATAATCACAAGTAGATGTAATAGAAAAATACCATCGATTAATCCATATTATACATAATGTCACCAACTTATGGGTGATTCCATGATATAGTATTATGCAGTAGGCCTACTCAGTCTTAAGCAATATTTTAAAACGTTGTTAAAGCAAAACTGAGCTTAAGATCAATGCAATGTGTTGGCCATTTTTTTTGAAAAAACCAAAGTCGACTTGGTTTTTGACCCATGTTTCAAATTTTAAAAATTCTTGAATCCTTAAAGGGTGCTTTTCCAAGCTTTTTGGGATTTCTAAGGCCAAGTGAGCAATCCTGAGTCATGTTTAGAGCTTTAAAAGAGCATTTAAATATATTTCGACTTTTGGCTGTTTTTTGAAAAAAACGCAAAAGACTTTTAACTGATTTTTTTCGAATTTTAAAAATTCTTGAATCCTTTTGCTTTTCCAAGCTTTTTGGGACTTCTTGGGCCAGTTGAGTGCTCCAGAGGCATTCATAGAGCTTTTATAGCAGGGGTGTGCGAATTCATTAAGTGTGGGGGGTCCCGATAGCGAATTTTAAATCACATATACAAATTTGAAATTTCACTTTTCACTTTCTGCCTTGATGTCTGTGTTGAAGGCTGCCAAACTTCTTACTGTGTTTAAAGTACTCAACATGAAAGAAACAGCCTACTCTACCAGTGCAGACACAGATTTTCAAGATTTGAACTGATATTTCATTGCTTCTAGTTTTTTTTTCATTTTATTAAATTATTTAAGTCAGTTAATGTTCTACTAGTCATGAGTTAAAATGATTTAGGCCTACAATTTCATATTGTCAGTCACAGTCATTGTGACATTTTTTATTCTTTGCACTTCTCTAATTCTGTTCTAAAGTCTGAAATTCAATTTCATTAAATTCATTTCATTAGTTTTTAATCTTACAAGCATATAAATGATATATTGCTATTGTTTATTAAATGTTCGCATTATAACTGTACACAATTGATGTACATGTATATTATACCTTGATGTTCCTACATTTAGGGAATTTCCTTATGCTAGGTATATTTAAAATTATTTTGGTGCCATCTGCTGCTTGTTTCTGCAAGTGTGCCAGTGTCATGAACTCTTAAGACTTGATATGCCATTATAAAATTAAAAAATGGCTTCTTTAAAAAGCATAGTATTAGTTAATTTAACCACAAAATCGTAGTTCTTTTAAGTTTTTTTTTTAAAGTAATCAGGTTTTGTTTGTAACTGAAGACTGTAAACGAAACTCAGTATAACAAAACGAAACATAATCTAAGTCGTATTTAAAACAAAATCCATATGCAAATGAGGTTGATTTCTTAACATTTATTGTATAAAAAAGTCACTAGATCTCATTATGAAGTCAGATTGGATCGAAAAATCTTTCAAATCAAATACAACATTATAAGTATAACTATATGCAGTCGATTCTCCTCCACACATAAGAGTCTCGCCTCCTTTAAATCGACAAAATCCTTCCACTCCACTGACTCTGTAGACGCTCGCTGGCGCCATATAACCCAAGACGCAAACGTCATCAACCTACACAACATCCTTCACATTCCTTTTTTTTGTTGTTGTTCTCTTTCTTATTCTTCTCTGAAGATGATTCTAAAGAACATGATGTAGGTTCACCATCACCCCCACCCCCAATTTCACCCAACAACTATCCTTACTGATCATCATCACATAATTTTTTCTTTCTATCTTATTTTAGAAGGCGTAAAATCCTTTTTTATATTGTAAAAATGCCAAGTTAATACACATCTTCGAAAAACCAATCCTTTCGTATAATGAGGCATGTGAACACTTTAAACAAGTTTAGGAGAAAATGATTAATAGCCTCATAGAGTTAGTCTGACCAACTTTGAAACTATACTAGCCATAATATACAATGTATGTCCATTAATACATTGGACTCCACTAAAAATAGAAACAAAATTTCATACAGATAAGTTGACACATTTAAATTTTTCCACACCAACTTCATTCACTTATAAAAAAAAGTTATGGATTCAGTTTTGTAAGACCTTGGAAAGTTTTCATTTTCAATATGTCTGAAATTATGTCTAATAATTTACTTTGCAGTCGAAAACGCATCCATTGTTAAGGAGATGTTTAAACGTTATTCTTTTAATTTTACTTAAACAACTCGATCATCATTATTGATCTTTTTTTCTCAAAACATAACCAGGTTTCTTTATAACAGCTAAAGCAAAAAGTTTGCATAAAATGCACAAACTGCATAATCTTTGAAAATTTGCATAACTTTTCACATACTAAAAACACATTTTTGGTAAAAAGAAATTCTACAAATTAATCTAAACCGTTTTGATTTTGCATTTTGTTTATTGGTGCTCATTGATAATTTGATAGTGACTATAATTTGCTTCACACATTTAATTACGAGCCTAGATACAGTGTTTAATTCAAAATTTCTCAAAATTTCTGCTCATTTTTGGTATAAAATGGTTTTGAATGGTTTTTGTTCAGGTATGAAGTCACATAAAAATGATAAAAAAAAATAATTACCAAGTGCTAAGTTTATAAAAAAATTAATCAGTGTGAAGCCAATACATTAATACACGTCGTAATTTTTTTATTGTTTTAAATAGTTTTTAAAGATGGTTCTTCAAACTTTTGTGAAAGGGTTTTTGGGACCTATTAGATTTAACATGGAGTCAGTATTGTGACGTGACTGGCCCTTTGGCGCCGCCGATTTGCGAACTCTTTTGTCGTTGTTGAACCGGTGGTGTCGGGGTCAACTCTGTTGTCGGCTGCTGCGGGCCAGCCTCTAGACCTCTGGGGGTTGATTTCACCGGGCGCAACATCTACTTGCCTGGCCTGGTAACGGCCCACAAAAAGACCGTCTTTAATAGGGATCTTTGGATATAGGGCTTGACGATGTCGAAGGCACTATCTGTCCTTTTCGTTGAGTTGCTGGAGGCTCCAGGCAGAGGGACTTAGGCTGTGTCTGAGTGCCTTCTGCTGGATACTGTTCTATTTTAGGAGTACAGAAACCCAATAAATTCTGCACACAGGACCCTTTAGGTTGAATAAAATATACTCTTTTACTTCGATACTTATGATGAACATAACAAGGTTGTGTACAGCTCTTCGCATAAGATTATGCTCTTTTCTCAGTTAAAACTTCAACTTTTCTAAGCCTCGAAAACTCTAGACTCTAGTTAAAGACTTCCTCGTTTTAACTCTATCCTCTGACTGTCCTCACACTCAAGTTTCAAGCTCACTTGTCCAGTCTCCTGAGAGGGGCAACTGTCACCTCAGGGCTTAATGATTGACCAACTGGGCCAATCATTGCCCTGGGCCGGAGATATTACCTTATAAGGAAAGATATTTTCGGGAGTCTATTCCCAATTTCTCACGGTCGGATTTGTTTCCACGAATTCACTTGGAATTCGGGCCACCCAAGTCTGAAAATCTATGCACCAAGGGGTGCCATACTGTCAAGACTGAATTTTGACTAAAGTGTTTCACCTTCTGTTTCTACAGGGTGTCACAGTATGATGGCAGGATAATGTACTGTGGCTAATAAAATAAGTACTTTTAGATGGATGGACAAAACAAAAGTCAATATTTTATAAAGTCGCTTTTTTTTGTCTTCTTTTCATTTCACTTAGCTGGCCGACCCGCCACGCTGGGCCCCTCCTCATCCCGGGCCCCCCAGCTAGAGCCCTGTCAGCTCCCCTTGCAGGACCATGCTTATTGAACAATTATTAGTGTCATTTATGCACAGAACCATGTGGCATTTATTTATGTTTACATTTTAGCCTTAATAATGCAAACAAAATTGCGGTTCTGGCTACTTTAGACTAATGAAAAATTGTAAAAAAAGAAAATACAAACGTGTCAACTATGCGTGCGCAACTCTGTAGATGAGCTATAACTCTCATATAAGCCACCAGTTGAGAAACTTCAACTGAGTTCCAGCCTCGAACACCAACCGTTTCTGGCCGTTCTGTCTTGAGTAACAAATTGAATGCAGTGCTACTGTCCACTCTCTACACAGTAGATTTATTAGTTTGTTACCAAAAAAAACCTTTAAATGTGGCACAGAATGAAAGGGGGGTGGGAGAGAAAAACAAAACAAAAAACAGAACAGAAAAGACGTAAGAGTTAAATCCAATTCAAAATCAAGTTGACTATTCACCTGAAACCTTATTTCTCCCAAATGCTTAATAGAGTGAAAGAGAAAAATCAAAAAAGTAGCCCCAACAGTGTCCTTCTGGAGACAAAAATCCCATTTGTTTTCATTATTTCTCGTCTGGGAACAGGTATAAATAGAAAGAAAGTTAAGGGGGGAGTAAGGGGCTATACTATCTATAGCTAAATCTAACATTAAGGTTTTGGGCTTTTTCTCTTTCTTACTTTTTCAGTTGTTTGAAAAGACTTCAAAATAAAGATGGATCACTTTATACAGAAAAAGAAATTCATTTTACTTTGAGTCTAACAACTTGTATATTTTGTGATTAAATACAAAGCTATATACATTATATGATATGATGTAGGTAGAAAAGAATACGACAGACGTATATTTTTATTATGATAAATCGTATCAGGTATAATGAATGAAGTAATGAATTTTTTGTTCAGTCAAAGTTAACAGGTTAATTAAAGACACCACCACCATTCTCCTTTTCTCCTACTTTTAAACTACTTCATACCTCATGTCATGAAAAATACTGCAGTCAGATTAATGTGATTATTATGAATTAAACTTATTTTTGACAACGTTTTTTGTTAGCTTCTTTAAGATTAATTAATAGTAAATCTCAGCTGTAGTTTATTATTCTTTTTTACAATTTAAGTTAATTAAAAAAAAATTAAACAATAATCGTTTAATCAATAAAAATTAGATACAATTAAATACAATAAGCAAAATAATATTTGCAAATAAACACGTTCGTCCACATTAGTACAACATAAGTTCTGCCAGGTGAGACTTATGTTTAGACTATTTTGGTTCAGATTTTATTGAAGCTTTATTAAGGTGCCTGAATGGATATTTTGTTATTTCCTCCGCTCCCCCCCCCCCAATCGGATGGCGCCACTGCAGTGGCTAGAAGAACTTGGAATAACTGGAAACACTCTGCAACCAAATTGTCCATAGTATCTCTTTCAGTTCCTCTAACCATTACCCTTTTTTGAAATTGCATAGTCAAAGTTCATCACTTTAGAAGAATAACGTCCACTATATACGTACATTAGAATCACTTTCGAGTCAAGAAAGGCACACTGGAAATAACGACATTTATGTCTTCCTCGAGCCAGCAAAAACCCAATGCACTCAACATATCGGTAAATGTCTATTCCAGTTCCTGTGCCGCCATTAACTTGTTGTACTCGCATAGTAAAAATTCAATGCTTCTATAAAAAATAATATCTCCCCTACTCAATAGAACAACGTTCGGGTCAGGAATCGCTTCAAAGACGAGAAAAGATTTTCAAACACAAAAACTGGTTATTTTTCCACAATTCCACATACAACTTAAAACTTCATAAATCGCTCTGCTTGAACAAACACCAGTAGGAATAACATTTGTGCAAAACAAAACGTCTTCATTGAGGTCAACCCTCTCTTACTATTCACTATTTAAGTGTTAAATCGAAGGAACCAGCATGTTCACTATCATACCACAAATAACACAGATACTGACACAATTAACAAACACAATGTAATGTCCTAAACTGCAGCCATTAAACCTACTTTGTCAGAAGATTGATCGAAAGTGGCGATCACATTCCACAATATTTAAAGCAAGATTCACTGCAATGTGTCCTAAGATTTACTGCAATGTGTCCTTGAATTAACTGCAATTGCCAATGTGATAATACTTTTGAAAGACTTAAAAGTGGTTTCTTGCAACACTGTCTTACAGAAAACGCTAGTCTTCGTTTTTATGCTAAAAACTGCAAGATTCACGGAATCTTGCAAGAAAAATAGCCACTGTGATTGCCGATTTATACCTTGTGTTTTCATACTAAAAATAACAACTGTTATATAATGTACGTTATAATTAACTGTAGTCAATGAAGAAATGTTTATATTGGTAAGTTTCCATTTTAAAACACAACTACAGTTAAAATCTGTTTCCTCCACAGCCTGTGAAGTTTTCACTTCTCTTCTAATAAAAAAATGGTTTGCTCTTACTAGCCCACACTGCTGCTTGCAGGCCAAATTCATATTGAACACCAGAAAAATCAACGTTTTAACCATGGAGTACGTATTGTAACTATGTAGTTCATATGCAGTTTTTGTTAACTATATTGCTGGAAAATTTAATTATAATTAATTTAAAGATTTTTAATTAACTTCAGTCATCTTTATTAACTGCAGATACCTTTTTTCTACTGAAAACAAGGTATCAGCTAGGGCCACCATGTTGGCCACCCTTTTATCTTTTAAGTGTTTATCCTCCTTGTCATCCTCGTTTTTTTTTAGAAAAGTTGCAAACACAATTCGACAAAGCTTAAAACTATATTGATTTCATATTTACGAGCACAGCTGGAATAAAACTTGAAATGAAATAGAAAAAGAAGAAGACCCAGTGACTTAAGAAAAGAAGAAAGAAGATGAGGAGAAGGAGGAGGAGGAGGAGGATCAATAAGATGAATGGACGATGGGGTCACTTTGTTTCCCGTCACCTTGCCACGACACAAAGAAATTCATTCTGTCCAACAAACGACACAGCCGTCCAGGTCATTATATGGTCGAAAATATTATGAAAAAAAAAGGTTGCAAAGGCAGAATTACCAACTAAAGACAACAAACAGTCTGTGTCTATTTGTATCAGTCTTTGAGTTTTTTTTCTTCGATATATTTTTCTCTTCTTCAGTAATTCCTAGAAGCACTAACAAAGAAATCGATATATAAAGTGTTTCAAAAGTATTAACTCCATAGCTAATTAAAATACATTCATTTAAAAACAAACCAAAATCAAATAAATGTGTTATTTGTGTTACGGTCGTTTTAAAGTATTCATATGTTTCATCATTATTACAAACGGTTTGAAACAATTCAATTACTTTCTAAATATTTGAAACCACTCTGTATTTTGTGTATGTATGTGTTTGCCTTGTACATTTTGGAAACAACACGTTCAAGTATGCCGAATATCATACAAGACAAAGTTCTACTAAAGCAGACATTTACTTTTCTCATTTGTTATTGTTGTGTTCAAACTCCATCTTCTCTAAGATGATAAAGAGAGCAAAAGTAAAAGAAAGAAAAATTGTTTTCTAGCATCAAGAGAGTTTGTGTTATACAATTTTGACTCTTTGATTACATGTCAGTACATTTGGGGATGTTGAATTTGAAGAAAAAAGAAGATTGGAGGTGTATATTGTAGCAGAAAGGGGCTTGGCATTCAGATTAGTGACCACTAATAAGAGAGAAAGATAGAGAATAGCTTACAGGCAATTTTTGTACACATCGATTATCAGCTTTGTATAAGCTCCAAATAGAGATTGGTGTAAGCAACCAAAAAAAGCTCACTACCGAGCTATATAAACATACAAACACCAGTCTATTTTATTTACACACACTTGTAACACCCGGTATTTCATGATCCCCTGTAAATGCTAACCTGAGGGTTCACTTCTCCCTGCCATTCCTTCCTGTGCCCTGTTTGCAAACCTGTTTTGGGGATACAGAAGAATTTCCCATGGATTATGGTCACTTGGAACTGACTGCACTGTGTATGGGTGTGCACAGGTCCAAGCCTATAAAAGTACCATGCTCCGCAATGTTCTTTGTTTATTCGTATGAGAAATACGCTCACGCATTTTCAAACAATGGACCCGTGAACAATTCAACTAGGATAATTTTTGAAGTAACGATTCATCTTTGTAATTCTAGCATTTCTTGTATAAAGTTGAATAAAGTGTTGTAATAAGAAATAGCGTCAACTCATATGTAACTCATCTTCTAGATCGGTCCAAGGTACAACAGGAGAAAGGAGGAAAAGTGCCCCGATAGAGCAGCAGATAAACAATCAGAAATGGTGGCAACCACCTTTCTGAAAAGTTTCATCCTCTTGATGGAATCCATTGCCATCCGTCTACTCCTTGCACTTCATTGTCCATCAAATGGTAATCATTCGATATTTAGAAAAAGATCATCGCAATCACATACTGAATCCAAGATGAAAATTGCCCTTGCATAAATCATATGAGATTTTTACGATGTTGCGATCACTATATGAGCATATAATGAATAGATTTCAGTAAACCAAAAGAAGAAAAATCAAAATCCCAATGACAACAGGCTATACAGTATAATGTGCATATACCAGCATTGGCAAAAATATAAATGTACTCCTTTTTCATAAATTAATATTACGTAAACAAATAAGAACTATGATAATCAATTAATCATGAAAACACCAACATAAAGTTGATTCTATGTGACGACCCAGTTTTGCTCCGTCTTTAATTAGAAGGAGCAGACTAAATCCTGATGTTGTCTGCTAGGTCTGCTATAGTTGGCAGCCCAGCGGACCACATGAACCCCAGGTAGGGTTACTGTCCTCCTCCAGGTGGAGTAGCCTGGGGAGTATATAATGGCAGCTGCCATTATATACTCCCCAGGCTACTCCACCTGGATAGTGTAGTGTAGACCCTGAAAGAAAAAACATCATGCTGATGGAGGTCAAGCCAGGCCTCCAGATCAATGGCGGATTGCCACATCATCATCACCACCATCCTGTTTCTGTCCTGTCGACTGGTATTTTGCACCGGTTTCACCGTGGACCCATCGGGCGGTCACCGTGGGTTCTCGTCGTGGTTTCGTCGGACAGCCGTCTGGCGATATACGGCGTGGCAGACTCGGGTTGACCGGTGCCACCCGCAACACGTGCAAGAGGGCAGCTATTGCTGAGATCCCGTTCCCTAAAAAGAGTCTGGATACTGGTAAGATGGAGCAGTTTTACCAGGATGTTGTAATGGGCCTAGCCGGGTTGTTACATCTATTCTCTTTAGAGCAGGCAACATACCCCACTTATGAAAGACCAATGTCACTTACATAAAAACTACAAACATATTAACAAATTGTAAATGATAACAAGGGATTCAAGGAACCCTATAGACCTCCATTGCTTTAATATATGCTTTCATATATCAAATAACCAACTTTTTTTCATTGTTACATGTGTGCGTATGAGTACGCACACGAACACACTTGTACGCGTGCGTACGCACACGCACACACTTGTGCGCGTGCGTACGCACACGTACACACTTGTGCGCGTGCGTACGCACACGTACACACTTGTGCGCGTGCGTACGCACACGTACACACTTGTGCGCGTGCGTACGCACACGTACACACTTGTGCGCGCGTGTATACGCACACGTACACACTTGTGCGCGCGTGTATACGCACACGTACACACTTGTGCGCGCGTGTATACGCACACGTACACACTTGTGCGCGTGTGTATACGCACATGTACACACTTTTGCGCGTGTGTATGCACATGTACACACTTGTGCGCGTGTGTATGCACATGTACACACTTGTGCGCATGTGTATGCACATGTACACACTTGTGCGCATGTGTATGCACATGTACACACTTGTGCGCATGTGTACGCACATGTACACACTTGTGCGCATGTGTACGCACATGTACACACGTGTGCGCATGTGTATATAGATAAACACACATGTATGTACTCATGTACATGACATAGTTACAGGTGATGCGCATGCGTCATTCATTTGTAATAATATGGGTTTAAAATGAAAATACGTCACATGTATTCTAATATACAAAAATAATAACAGAACATAGAAAGGCACACCCCTCCTAAATAATAGAAAAGTCCCCCCTTTTGAATGCTACAACTGGAAAGACGAAGAATCTCGATTTTTTGAAAAAAAATTACAATTTTGAAAAATCGAAATTTTATATATCAAATCGATCTAATCGCTCTTTCATCGTCAGAATGTGTACATCATTTTAGGTCTGATGACATTTTATTGTAGGTGTCCCCGTTTTCGAGTTGTTCGACCCACAAAAAATTATGACCAAAAACTCAAAAGTTGTTTCTAAAAAATTCATAAAAAATAACCCCTGGGTAAAATTTTCTAATTTTTTGTCAGGAGCTTCATATTGACCCACTGAATCAAATAAAAAATACTGCATGTCTTTATCTCGTTTCATTCTTGAGTTGTTCGAGGAACAAAATCGGGGTTCCGGACACACACACACAGCCACACACACATACAGACATCCTTTTTTGCCCCTTTTCTTGCATGATCCTATATACCTCCATTGCTCTAAAGAGCAATGGAGGTAAAAAAAAATGGTAAAATACAATACAAATACAGTACAAGTCAGACTGCCAATCAAGAGCTCTGCCATGGAGCCAGTGTGAGAAATCAATCATTACTATTGCCTCGTAGAAACATAAACAAGTTGGAAGAAGAAGAATACTATTAGGTAAAAAGTTCCACATGAGGATGACCTGGTTATTATTAGAGCGCGCTGTTATATTCAAAATACGCTTATACCTAGTACACACCTGATAATTTAAATGCATTTAAATAATAAATGTGTTCTACGGAGCCCTGTGAAGGGCAAACAAACAATATGTCGAATTCAATTTATGCAGACTTTTAATAATCTGAAAATATTGAGTTAATACTTAAATATAATTTTTAAACTTTTTGAGACTTCTGAGCCCTCTTAAGCCTTCCTGTGCCCTTTTTACTGTATTTTTACTATTTTACTACTTTTTACTTTTTAGAGGATTTAATTTTTTTTTTTCAGTTTTTAGCCGTTTTGGGAAAAAATCCAAGGCTATTTATAAGCTTTGATTTTTTCCATTTTTTCGAATTTTAAAAATTCTCGAATCTTTGTCTATTTTAAAGCTTTTTGAGACTTCTGAGTCCTTTTAAGCCTTCCTGTGCCCTTTTTACTGTATTTTAGAGGATGTATTTTTTTTTTTTATTTTTTCGAATTTTAAAAATTCTTGAACCCTGCAGCAATATACTTTCTTTACCTAGCTTTTTCTAATAAATCCATCGATGGATATCTTTCAACTTTTTCAATTTAAAAAAATCGCCTCGTTTTGATATTAAGTACACTATATTTGTCGCGTTTTAAATTAATATTTTTTAAAACGAAAATCTATAACTTGAAATAACTAACTTTTTTGAATATATAACATAAAATAAACAAATAAACATTTAATAAACATCATCAATTTCTTAGTTACTTCTAAAAAAAGCTAAGTAAAGAAAATTCCTGAGGACAACACCAAAGCAAAATCGCTGCCAAAAGCTGTTAAGATTATTTCCTACGTTGGCCTGAAGAAAAGTTTAGCAAACACACACAAAAAAAGACTAGATTCATACCTTAAGTGGACGCTATATAGCTAGGTGGAAAAGAGGTTACCATGGTGACCAAGGCAATTCATTTCTAACAGCAAAAACACACAAGGTCCATCCAACCAAATGGCCCACACACACATCTATCTACTCACGTCCCTCACAACCTTAATACAACCAAATCACGGCTGACATATGTCGACAGTCAGAAAGTGAGAAAAAGAGAAAAAAAGAAATCTCTTCAAACACCATTGTGTCTATGTGTGAAAAGATTGAAGAAAAAAGAAAATAAAAGCAGTGATCACTAGAATTCACAAACACCCGCAAGGATCTCGTTTTTTTCCCTCTCTCTCTATCAGATGATTTCTTTTTCTTTTGATACAATTCACCCAAAGATATTTACTACCCTTCTAACTCTTTTTTTTTCTATCGCCAATTTAGAACTTATCACACGCACATTTTCAGTTTCTGAAGTTAGAGGACAGAGAGAGAGAGAGAGAGAGAAATAAGCTCCCAAGCCATTTATTGCTCCTGTGGCCATGTTCGGTGAACTTCGAAAATCAAACGTTTTCAGAGGGGCAATTTAAAACTTATTTAGCATTGGGCAAAGCCATAAAAGCCAAAACGGTGGCCTCAGTGCTATAACATTTAGTAAAAAAAAAATACTAACTTACACAATTACAATGGCTTTTTTTTTCAAAATAACATTTATCTTTTTTATTTTTCACTTTTACTGCATGTCATTCAATTATTATATGTAATGCCTTTTCAAAATGTGTGTGTCTTGGGCAGCTTGGCCAGTCTTCTTGCATAAAGCGACCTCAGCTAAGTTTTCGTAAAAACGGTTTTTGAGTGCCCCATAAGTTGTGCCTTGAAACCACAAAAGCATGAATTGGGCACGCGCCCATTGAAAACGTCTGGAGTATATTCAAAAATTCGAAAATTATTAACGCATAGAGTAACTTAAAATTTAAAGAGTTAGATAGAAAATTTTTTTTATTCAAAAGAATGAATCAAAATTAATTTCTGATCAACCTCTCTGACGTCACGAGCTTCAAAATATGGTGCGGCAACAACTCTAAACACACAGACACACAAAGGTTGTAAAAATGAAACACAGCCTCAGTATGATAATCAGTGCCCTCAATTAGGAGATCGTGAATGGCCTATCAATATATTATGTTATACACATACATTATTATTAATAGACTGTTATTTAACATATTCAGGCTTTGTATTTGCATGAATACAAGCAGCATGATGCATTATCTGGTATAGCCGTTTAACACGAAGTGTTTGGTTTTCGTTTAGGCCGACTTTGTTTCGCACGCAATCCATTTTTTGAAACATAATTTAAAGTGCAACAAGCAATCAAACATACTGTACATCCACTGATACTTTTGCAAAACCAAATATTTTTTTGCAAAATTATCAATGGATTCACAGAATATTTGAGTGCTTATTGCACTTTAAGTTATGTTTAAAAAAATAACTGTATACGAAATCGAATGTAACCAAAAACCGAACATACGCCATGTTAAATGACTATACTAGATATTGCACCATCATGCATAATCTCAATTTTTATATAAAAAAGCGTATCAATGGATATGCTGGCGCCATCTTCTGGTTACTTTCTTATTACCCATGCCTATAGCCTCCTAAAACACACATATCTACCAAAGACAAGAAGCCCTCTGAATGTGAAATACTGTCATCACTATACGACTCGTAATATGAGCGAGTTTATTTTTAATCTAACTTAGAACTCATTCTTTTACAAGATACATATTATCCGTATGACATGTATGACGTGTGTGTGTGTTGCTATGGAAAGGATACAAGTAAATAGAAATCTTATAAAAACCAATCATCTATTTTGACTTATTATTGAACTTAAATTAATTTTTTTTAAAAACTTCATCTCCATTTTAGAATTTTAAATGATTTTTTCTGTGTTCTTGATAATGAGAGAAAGACAGAAAGGAAGAGAAAGAGAGAGAGGAAGAGAAAGAGAGAGAGAGAGAGGAAGAGAAAGAGAGAAAGAGAGAGAGAGAGAGAGGAAGAGAAAGAGAGAAAGAGAGAGAGAGAGAGGAAGAGAAAGAGAGAAAGAGAGAGGAAGAGAAAGAGAGAGAAAGAGAGAGAGAAAGAGAGAGAGGAAGAGAAAGAGAGAGAGAGAGAGAGAGGAAGAGAAAGAGAGAGAGAGAGAGGAAGAGAAAGAGAGAGAGAGAGAGAGAGAGAGAAAAAGAGAGAGAGAGAGAGAGAAAGAGAAAGAGAGAAAGAGAGAGAGAGAGGAAGAGAAAGAAAGAAAGAGAGAGGAAGAGAAAGAGAGAAAGAGAGAGGAAGAGAAAGAGAGAAAGAGAGAGGAAGAGAAAGAGAGAAAGAGAGAGGAAGAGAAAGAGAGAAAGAGAGAAAGAGAGAGAAAGAGAGAGAGGAAGAGAAAGAGAGAGGAAGAGAAAGAGAGAGGAAGAGAAAGAGAGAGGAAGAGAAAGAGAGAGGAAGAGAAAGAGAGAGGAAGAGAAAGAGAAAGAGAGAGGAAGAGAAAGAGAAAGAGAGAGGGGAAGAGAAAGAGAGAGAGGAAGAGAAAGAGACAGAGAGAGAGGAAGAGAAAGAGAGAGAGGAAGAGAAAGAGAGAGGGGAAGAGAAAGAGAGAGGGGAAGAGAAAGAGAAAGAGAAAGAGAGAGAGAGAGGAAGAGAAAGAGAGAGGGGAAGAGAAAGAGAGAGGGGAAGAGAAAGAGAGAGAGAGAGAGGAAGAGAAAGAGAGAGGGGAAGAGAAAGAGAAAGAGAAAGAGAGAGAGAGAGGAAGAGAAAGAGAGAGAGAGAGGAAGAGAAAAAGAGAGAGAGAGAGAGAGAGGAAGAAAAAGAGAGAGAGAGAGAGGAAGAAAAAGAGAGAGAGAGAGAGGAAGAAAAAGAGAGAGAGAGGAAGAGAAAGAGAGAGAGAGAGAAAGAGAGAGAGAGAAAGAGAGAGAGAGAGGAAGAGAAAGAGAGAAAGAGAGAGAGAGAGAGGAAGAGAAAGAGAGAGAGAAAGGAAGAGAAAGAGAGAGAGGAAGAGAGAGAAAGAGGAAGAGAGAGACAGAGAGAGAAAGAAACAGAAAGAGAGAGACAGAGAGAGAGAGGAAGAGAGAGACAGAGAGAGAGAGAAAGAGAGAGAAAGAGGAAGAGAGAGGAAGAAAGAGACAGAGAGAGAGAAAGAGAGAGAGGAAGAGAGAGAAAGAGGAAGAGAGAGACAGAGAGAGAAAGAGGAAGAGAGAGACAGAGAGAGAAAGAGGAAGAGAGAGACAGAGAGAGAAAGAGAAAGAAAGAGAAAGAGAGAGACAGAGAAAGAGAGAAAGAGAAAGAGAGGGAGGAAGAGAGAGAGAGAGAGGGAGGGGAAAAGAGAGAGAGAGAGAGAGAGAGAGAGAGAGAGACAGAAAGAGGTCTCTGAAAAAAACAAAACAAAAGATTCTTCATATTGAAACGTACTTTTCCATAATATGAACCTAAAAAAAAGCAAAAATCGATCTTATGATTTTTACATTCAATCAAAGTTCCGTTGTAAACCAGTGAAAACATACAATCACACAACAACCACAAATAAAACAAGTAGGCGGGTCTATAAGAAACCAATATCAATGTTATTAATCAAAAAATAATAAAGAACCAGAATGAGTAAAATCTACTCGACCAATAGAGATTTTTTGGTCAACAGAATCAATCGAAGAGAAGAAGAAAAAGGAAATATATAAAAATAAATGTAATACATATAAGGTTATTCATTGAAATCTCTGACGAAACATATCTACAGAGATGGACGGATGGATGACTTCAATCAATGTGTCATTAAATAAACCACACAACAACAACAAAAAACCACCCTGAGTCGTTCTCCACCCACCCCCTCACTCCCTCTACCTTCCATTTATTTAATGGAGACTTATTCTCAATATACAATCCTCTTTAAATTATTAAAAAGTGGCTCATCTTTGAATAGAGTTGTGATGACAGTTGACAAAAGAAAAGAATCCTCCAAAATAGCAGTAACCAATGACCCCCTGAACATGGGCAATCAATGCTAGCAAAGCATTCAAAATCATCCTATTCAATGGAAACAAACAACGACAGGTGGCGCTACATTACAAATTGTATTATCCCACAACACCATGACAAAAAAAGCCCAAGTTATTAGAAAAATTTCTCATAGAAAATACATTAGATTCGACATTACATGAACATGATCGAGGTTCAATCGATATCTTTCACAACACAATGAGACAACTGTCAAAAACAATAACTTTAAAATGTGGTTACAATTTGTTATCAAATTATTCAGCGAGGATTTCACGTAGCATTATAGTTGACATAACAGTGTACTATGAAATTAAGCGCTTAATAATAGTCGCTTGGCGCTGGAAACAGCGCCAAAAGCCGGCATGCACCTTCAAATCTAATTTTAATTTTTTTAATTTTATTTAGAATTTTTTTCTGATTAATAATTATAATTAAGGATTTTATATTAATTAGTAAGGCAACCAGAAAAAAAAATAGATTTTCAATTTAAAAAAAAATAACAACTTGGTTGGATTCTAAGTAAGGCTATGCTAGATGCTAGCGTCGCCTTTGAATTCTAGTCTCTAAAAAGGTTATTCGACAAAACATATGAATTTATACTGGAAAAAAATTGAAGGTTCGGGTGGCACTTAAGATTTTTGCCCCTGGCGCCAAATTTAATTTTTTTACGGATTTAACGGATAAAATATCACTTCGTTCACAATAATTGAAAATTATCAAATACAATAGAGTACTTAATATGTAAAACTAATTAGAATCGTTTAAAGCAGTTTCCATACAGCCAATCGAACAGTAAACTATTCTAGCATTTGGTCTAAGATATTTCTAGTATGAAAAACATGCAAGTGTACTAACAGCGCCCATTCCTTCCAGATTCTAGACGACCACCCCACCCACCCACCCCTTTGAAGACAACAGATCCCTCCTCAATTATATTTGAAAGAAGAAGAAAAAAGATAAACGTCATCTCAAGTATAAACCAAAGAGGGTTGAGTACCCTGCCTCCCCTTCCCCCTTCTTCTTAACTCCCCCCTTCTTCATGTTTATTGCTCAACGTGGAAATCAGCTCTTATTTATATTTATGTATCTTTCTTTTCCTTCTATCTTTATTTCTTCAAAAAAATCATAGAAACAAATCAACTTCTCGTTTTTCCTAGATTTCTATAACAAACCCGTTGTTCTTCTGATTGGTTTATGTAATCGGCCTAACATTTATTAGGCCTACTATTATTAATAAAGCCAAGATAAATATACAGAGGCAAGTGGCGTAGCTAGCTTTAGTTGCGCCCCGCCCGCACCCCCCCCCCCCCCGGTCCCCTGCTGCTTAAAACATTGCACCCCCAAAATGCGCCCTCCAAACCTCCTGCGCTCCCCCCTCCCTCACAGTCGCGGGGGGCTGCTGGTACCCAGCTACGCCCCTGTACGGAGATAACAAAGAGCTATTCCTATGAAGCATTTAGTGCCAAAACTGAGTGTTGTCAATATAGAAGGTGCAGACTGTGCTTCAGTTACAATAGGGTTCAATAGTCATACAACAAAATGGATGGCCTTAAAGTATAATGTCTTCCTTCTAGCTTTTGACATGAAAAAGCAGACTTTTAATATAAAAGTCGCCTGTGTGCCAAGGTTGGCGTCTTTCCATAGAATATACATTGCGACGACAACCCCGGGACCACCAACTTCATTTTACCATCGAAAAGTGTTTTAAAAGTCGCC
Source organism: Brachycybe producta (assembly GCA_036925085.1). Lineage (NCBI taxonomy): Eukaryota > Metazoa > Arthropoda > Diplopoda > Playtdesmida > Andrognathidae > Brachycybe > Brachycybe producta. The sequence goes on along the minus strand of JAUPFP010000047.1, from coordinate 689,176 downwards.
TGTGTGCCAAAGGCCCAAAAAGCCTCTCGATTTCAAATTTAAAAAAAAAAGAATACAAAAACAATCTTAGACTCCAATTCATAGAAGGTCCTATAAATATCAAAAAACAGCCATAATAACATTAAGCCGAAGATGTGCCAAGGTTCTCTTAAGGGTCCATTTATTCAGGTACGTAACGACTACGGGATGAGCACGACACGAACCCGAGAAAAACGCCTTTCTTGAGACTCAGCAAAGACTTTAACACGACTCGTGACATAATCGTTTACACAAATTGATGTGGACAGGTTCTTTGTTCCAAAAATCGTGCACATCGAGTAGGGATTACATAACAAACGAGAACGAGACGAGAACTGAAAGAGATTCCAGAAAAATATCGTTGAAAACGATAGTTGTCCGTAAAACGGACGAACTCTTCAACAATATTTTGGCTCGGGCTCGTGTCGTACTCGTCTCATAGTCGTTACGTACCTGTATAAATGGACCCTTGTACAGGTTAGTCATTGCATACAATGACACAAGTAACATTGAGGCACATTTCAGCCATTGTCGTTTGTCGAAATCATCAATTGTTCCATTAAAATACATTCAACCTTATCGTTGGAAATATTTTAAAATTTTCCCGCATAGTATCACCATTTCTAGTAAAATTATAATTACCACATTTATATATATGTAAACTTAGTCTAATTTGAATCTTTTTATTAAAAACGCCTAAATTTGAATATCAAATTAGAAAAATATCACAATAATAATATTTTAGTAATAATCAATCATTATATTTTCCTAAACATTATTTTCATTTCTTTTAATAATTTACTTCATAGGTTTAATTTGGTGTCGATTACTCTTCTACTTTCTAAAACACTTAATTTCGTCTTTAAGTATATGTACAAAAATACCGTTTATTACCTAAAACAATGAACAAACATAAAACCCAGACTGAATGCAACGCTTTTAACCTGATAACCTGACCTACAGTATAATATTTAGGAAGAAAACCTTGCGATCAACAGGCAATTAGAAATCGGGACAAACAGCAACTTCTAATTGGTTTGATTGTATAGTTCGACGTTGCATGTGACGTCAGACTAAGTCATAAAAAGGGCGGCGCCAACTTCTGTTTGTCCCGATTTCTAATTGCCTGTTTGCGATCACTGCAAGACAGGGCGCGCCATCTAGTGCATAAAAAAATTAAGGGTGGGTGCACATTAGTAAAAAAAATATACGTTGTGTGTGAATGTAGAATTGGACAACTATTTTTGACACAAATTCAAACGTTTTGCTATGTAAATATTTTGCGGCACAAATCCCTTGAGGGTCTGACAAACCAACGGTTTTTGTGTTTTGAATGTGGCGAAAATCGTGCGTTCGTATGCGGCGCACACGTTTACACCAGTGCCAACTTAATGGGAGGGTCTGGGACTCCATTTGAATTGGGGTCTCTCATTTAGAAGTGCTATACATAGGTAGGCCTACTATAACTAAGGAATTGTCATAAAAAGTTTCTTTGAAAAAGAAACTTAAAAACCACTTCTCTTTCTTCAACTTTCTTAAGCCCCGTCAGTAAAAATTATAAATCCAAAAGCATGTTACAGTATTAATATTAACGAACTAGTGGGGTAACCCGTCATAAATGACGGAAGTGAAATTCACAGGCAATTGTGCTTAGCATTAGAATTTCTTTTCCTCCGCTCTTTTATGACGTAAGACCAAGTAACAAACACAATTAGAAATTGATGACGTTCATAATAGGGCTGAGCAAAAGAAATTCTAATGCTGTGCACAATTGCCTGTGATAAACTGTAGTTAAATTTTGCTACTATTATCCCTCCCATTTTTATATTTGAAAGAGAAAATGAGTTTTTCATTTTCTCTGGTGTGCGCATGCGTGTCGTTTGTTCCTTTTTTACTCCTTTCATTTCAATTTCAGTCACCCCCTCCAAGTTTCTCTCTCTCTCTCTCTCCCTTCTACACTTTCCAACCTTTTCCCCTCTCCAATTTAATATCATGGGGTTCTTAGATGAGAAGGGTGCAACATATAGTTGACCTTGAGAAAAAAAAGCTGTTCATTTCTTCATTTATTTAAATTTATATAAATTCCACGGTGGCTGATTTTTTTGATTTTTTTTAAAAAAAAAATCAATAAATCGATTTATTTGATTTAAATCAGATTTTTTTTATTTTTTTTTTCATTTATATGAAATATTAAAAAAATTTTATGAAAATATTTGCAAAAATGTGTAATAGTAACTTTGTTAATTGTTAGTTGTTAGTAAAATAATTGCAAAATAATAAAAAAATGTTAAGAAACATTCAAATTTGAAAAGGTTAGGTTCAAGTACTTTTAATTTAACATTCTGAACATAAACACGAGCTTTGCAGCCTTTTCAGTTCCCAGAGCAAATCAGTGTCTCAGAGGTAAACTGTGTTGTCACTTTTTTTTAAAAAAAAAACGATTTTTTACATCTTCATACGATATAAAATTCGTGTTTTTAAACAGATTGTCAAGTTTTATCAGTGGTGAACAGTGTTAAGTCCACAGTTGTACACATTGGCTGCCAGATGGTTTTATACCATGTTAAGTCCTATTCCTTCAATGAAGAGGAAAACTTTCAAATGACTCCATGTAAAATATAGGTTTGGTGACTTAACACAGTTTACCTCTGATGCTCTTAAATAGATTACTATTGCTATTTATATCAATGTGTCCCTATAATGATTTCCACCAGTCATTTGGGGATACTTCCTCAAGTATATCGTCCAAAAAATAATGCATTAACAAAAAGGCTACCATCCCGACTTTATTTTTATAAACATAAAGAAAAATGCTGGGAACTGTTTTCTTTTTATTTTTATAATTTAAATGTTTACATAAATATGAATATTTTTTTTAAAAAAATATTTGATTTATTTAAAAAAAATCAATTGATTTAAATCATGATTTAAATCAATGTGATTTAAATCACTGCCACCCTGATAAATTCCGACGTGTTTCAAGGTTTTTGTACAGCGGTACTCCACACACACACACACACACACAGACCTGGGATATTATATATATACATATATATATATATATATATATATATATATATATATATATATATATATATAATAGTTTAATACGTGAATTGGAAGCAGAACACGTGTATCCCCTTCGCCCAACGTCTTCACCCCCCCCCCCCCCCCCGCCCCGCCTCGTTTCCCTCAAACGTTTCAATTTTCATTGCAATTATTGCAAACGAAGGATTAAAACAAAAAGAAAACGTTAATTAACACCCTATAAGGATAACAAAAACGAAATTAAAACTATGTAAAAAGTCATTTGCATACAATTTGCATACATCGATGACGTCATATTTCACGTGACATTGAAGTAGAAAACAAAAAACCACGTCGTCGTCTAATTCAATGACACTGCTTTTATTCCCCTCAAACGTATTCTGCGCAGGACAGCAGCTAAATACTTCATTCCATATTTCCTCCTCAAATGTGAGGCTAATGTTTAAAGTCTACTATGATTACGTCATCGTGCAAATGTGTGAAACAATAATAAAATGACATTTTGGGTATTCTTTTACAATTAGCAGCTACCCCCCCCCCCCCACCCAGCTTAATTTAACCTTAGACTATTACCTTCCTAGGTAATAAGCCTAAGATTTAACTAAATCTACTCTAAGTTAGGTTAGAAAAGGCGAGAGAAAACAACAGTAATAATTAAATACGTTAAAATACATGATTGAAACAACGGGAATAATAAAATACGCTAAACTACACTTCGACCAAATACACATTCAAAATAACTATTACAATTTTCACTTACATTCAATCGCTGCATTTTAGTACATATTTGCTTCAAAAGTTCAAAGTTCAAACGACTTAATTTTGTCCTACTTGATCAGTTTCTTCTCAAAGAAAACACAATTCAAACACACTACAAACGTAAAAAAAGACACTCAAAAGTAAAACACGCGAACCTCGTTGAAAAACACCTACAGTTCTCATTACGCGACGTCGATTAACGCGTTACGCGTGCACAATTAATGAAAAAGATGATCCATTAAACAGGAATCTTCACAAGCGCGCCTTTAAATAAATTTAAAGCACTCAATCTTTACTCTGATTACTCAGAGCAGATCGTCTTTTTTGTTATTCAAAGCGTAAACACTTTGCTCCAATATTATAAAAGGAAACATCATTGTAAATCTACGTTGCTCCGAGCGCTCCTCATTGTAGCAAACCTAAGTAACACCAACTGCTCTGTAACGAGCAATTGGATACACAGGCCAAAATGTCGATTTGTAAGCTGTAAACCCCAAAAAATCCCTAAACATGAATTTTTTATCCCTATAATTTGAATTTGCATATAATAAAAAAATAAGTCTCATTATTTGATATTTACAATTAAATGATTTAAACAACAGAAAAAAACCATTTATTCATTACAATAGAATAAACTAATAATTTACATAAGATAAAACATTTCAAGTAAAAGAAGTTCGTCTAACGATCAATTTCACCGAAAACAACGTCCAAAGTACCTAAAAATAATAAAAACACGATTAATAATCAATAAAACCACAATATTCAAATAAATTTACCAATAATTGCGACGATGTCAGCCAAAAAGTGATTTCTTCCAATTTTATCAAGAGCAGCCTTCAAACAATGAAAAAAAAAACAAAAAAAAAATCCATTTCCAGTATCATTAAAATTATAATTTAGTTTCTAAAACGCACCAAATGAGCAAACCCAGGTGCTTTGATTTTACACCGATACGGACGACTGGTTCCGTCAGAAATAAGGTAGACTCCGAATTCTCCCTTCAACCAAAATAAAAACATTAAGATAACACATTCAAGAAACCCTACAAATTTAAACAGGTTAATGAACCTTTGGCGCTTCAATTGCGGTGTAAGTTGCACTGGGAGGAACCTGAAATCCTTCCGTAAACAACTTAAAGTGATGAATTAAAGCTTCCATAGATTCCTAACAAAACAAAACCAAACTCAGAAAATACAATAATCTTTCTAATAAACAGTTTAAAAGACCTTCATTTCAGCTCTTTTCGGTGGTACGACTTTGTTATCGTCCACTTTAATCTCTCCGGGCGGCATCTGATTCAAGCATTGATGGACTATACGAAGACTCTGTCGCATTTCTTCCAATCGCACCAGATACCTACCAAAACAAGTGCAAACTAAAATTACAGATTCACATTGAATCGATAGCAATTTTAAGATGCATGAGGTTCATGTAAATGTTCATGTCAGAAACATAAAAGTGAAAATTTACCACATGATCCCTTTTAGTGTTTTTTAAAACATTTAAAATCTTTCTTTGGATTTTTGGCATTGGAATTTCAGAAAATAAATTCCGTGCATTTTCCAGATTTTACATAAGATTGTGTTGCTAAATTCTTTGACTTTTTGAACTCTTTTGAAAATTGTCTAATCACCAAACATTTTAATTTTTTTCAGGTTTCCAGATTGTTGTAGAAAAATACTTCAAAAGCATTTACTTTGTAGACTAATTTTAGTTGTAGTTCAAATAGAATTAGAAAACAAAATCACGAACAAACCTATCGTAACAATCTCCCTTTATACCAATCGGAACATCGAACTCCACTCTATCGTAGGCATCATATGGCTGCGTCTTACGCAGATCCCATTTAATTCCTGAGCCTCTTAGCATTACTCCACTGCGAAACAACAATTAAATCTCAAAAACAGTGACTAATTACTTTAATCTTTCAAGAAAAATATATAGGAAATGAACCTGAAACCGTAATTGAGAGCGTTTTCGGCCGAAACGATTCCGATATCGACGGTTCTTTGCTTCCAGATGCGATTGTCGGTCAAAAGATCTTCCGTTTCATCCAAACGCTCAGCAAACTTATCAATAAAGTCGTAAATATCGTCCATGAGTCCCAACGGAAGATCCTAAGAGAGAAAGAGAGAGAGCATGTCTTAACTCTTTAGAGGTTGGCAAAGATGAAATTAAACAATTTTTAACCTGAGACACACCACCAGGACGGATGTAAGCGGCGTGCATTCGAGCTCCAGACGCCCTTTCGTAGAACTCCATCATCTGCAATCAAATAGAAACAAAATGTTTGCAAATGTTTAAAAAAAAAAGTGGGAGGGTCAAGACCTTCTCTCTTTCTTCGAACAGCCAAAAGAACGGAGTCATTGCTCCGATATCGAGAGCGTGAGTTCCTACGGCCATAATGTGATTTAAAATACGAGTTAACTCGGCAAACATGGCTGAAAAATTAAACGACGATTGGTTTAGTTTTCGAAGCTTTTACAATTAATAGCAGGGTTTTTTAAATTTAAATTACTGACTTAATGTGGTTTTAAAGTATAAACGCCACACAAACTCTGGTTATTCTGTCTTTCAGGTGTAAAATTGAGAAACTTTATGAGGAGTTTACACTTTAAAAACCACCATTAATTAAAATGCTTGAATTTAAATGGTTATTTTTCGAACCCTGCGAACATTGTCAAGATTAGAATTACTTCTGATGTATTTGGCTCTCAAGGGAATGTCGAGATTGAGAAGCTTCTCGATAGCAAGCGAAAAACACTGTTCGTTGCACATCATAGAGACGTAATCGAGACGATCAAAATAGGGCAACGCCTGCATGTAAGTCTTATACTCAATCAATTTCTCCGTTCCTCGGTGCAGCAGTCCAATATGAGGATCTGCTCTCATCACGATCTCACCGTCCAGTTCAAGGACGAGACGAAGGACACCGTGCGCGGCCGGATGTTGAGGGCCAAAATTAAGAACCATGTTACGAACATTCTTCTCCACCGGTCTCACGTAACCTGCAACAATAAGGTCATTATACCCACCAACCACAAAGCAGAAAGAGTCGCAAAAGGGGCGACAACAAGAAGTAGAAGAGACCATTCCAAGGAATATGAGTGTATTCCACGCGAGGATCCGGATACAAAACGGGACCTTCGAACTGTTTGAAGAATTCTATATCCGGTTTCCAATGTTTCTCACGTCTAATCAGACAAAAATCATCAATTATTATTCAAACCAACTACATGTATATAGATTTGTAGTACAAATGTGGCCCTCTACATGAATTCACGTGCTAATGAACCTCGTTAAAATACAGTGAGTCAATACGAAGGGCCACATTTGTCCTATTTATAAATTCAAAGCGCCTTTTTAAGTTTTAATAACAAAATGTTGCGTCTCTTTTTAATTATGCTAAACTAATTTATTACCTGGATTCGTAAAACGTCGCAGAACAAGCGTTATAACCGATTCTCGTGAAGTTAGAGCAAAAAATTGCGCCTCTACGCACACATCCATTAAGGACGGCCGCCATCTTCGATATTTCCATTTATTATCGAATTCGAATCGATAACAACAATATGCTCAGCGGCGACCGCTAAAAATTTCCAAATTTAGGCGGCGGCTAGTGACATTTTTTTTTCAGTTATGACTGTTTATAAACTGTTGATTTTCGATCTTTTCATTATTATTTTTACTTACAGGAGAAAAATTAAGAAAAACTTGAAAATGTTTTAGAAACTAGAAGGGTAGCTCAATCACTTAAGAGTAATTTCTTGTGAATATCTTTCAAAATAGACTTTTCACAGACAAAAATAAAAGATATCGTCTGCTAGGCGTCGTCTGCTTAACATTTGGGTCATTTTTAAACTTACATAAAAAGTTTATTTTGAAAGATATCAAACATAAAAAATCACCATTAAGTGATGGAGCTACGCTTCTAGTTTCTAAAACGCTTTCATGTTTCTCTTTATTTTGCATTTGAAAAACAGAATAATCAGATTTCGGGATTCGTTTACACTTTTAAACCACCTTATTTACTTTTTTGAATAAAATTCATTTATTTAAATTATCGCAATCACAGATGATTCATTTTCACTTGTGTAAACGTTTTAAAGTAAAATAAATAGTCCCTTAAACTCAGTTGTGTCATTTTATTTAGAGATTTGAAATATAATTTAAATAGTTTTTAAACATATTTAAGAAAGTTTATTATTATAAAATTTTAATCATATGTTACAGGGTAATTACTAATTAGCAACAAATAAATTATCGCGATGTAGTATTAAAAAAAGTAAATGACCTTCTTAAACGACTATTATACAGATTTTTTTAAAAAAATACTTTAAATATATGCTCGTATACCACTTTAAAACAAACTAGTAAAATATTATTTAGGTTATTAACTTCGTTATAAATTCTAAACAAACAAAAATACAGTCGAAGTACAGTAGAAATCCTAGAAACCGTATTGGACATTGATTATTACTAGCAAACACAATTCTTAAAATGTTTCCATAGTGATTAATAAATTACGTGTAGAAATAAACGAATACATTCCCGTTGAAATATTACAAATGGACAGAGTTTCTCTTGATAAATTTGATGATAACAATATTTAATGGCTCTCATAAAACTAAACATATTAGAAAATAGATATAAATATTAAGCTTTAAAAAACAACAATGACATCCAATGGCAATACAATAACAGATGTCAAAGAAAAGAAAAGGTGAGTTTATGGTGCCACTTACAATTTAGAATTAAATAGATGATTAATTAAAAATGCAGAGAAGAGTACATTAGTTTTAATATGTAAAAGTGTATTTGAAAATTAAACTATTCTGCGACAAAAAGAAAACTTGAAAGACAGAATAATCAAATTCAAATTTCAGATGGAAAATGACAAAAAATTTGAAAGTCTTTTAGAAACTAGAAATGTAGCATAATCACTTAAGGCTATTTTCAATGTTGAGATCTTTCAAAATAAGCTTTTTATGTAAGTCTGAAAATGATCCAACTTTAAACAGACAATATTTTTTTAAAAAATTAGATCTATAAAATGTTTATTTTGAAAAAATATCAACATGAACAAGGCATAATAAGTCGTTATTTGAACTTCATCTTAACTGAAATTTATTAACTTAAAAATATATTTTCTTTAAATTAATAAAATAGATTAATTTTTTTTATTATTTAAGGCCTGAGCAGAAAACGAAAAAAGAGTTAAAATCTGCACAAGTAGTTCTATACCCTCGAGTATCAGATCATCCATTTCCGTACTACATTTCAAGGGATGCTCATCTTTACAAAGCAGCAGATGAAGAAGTTCCAAAACAAATAAAAGTAAATAAAGTTCATAATTTTTTTTCAAAAAAAATACACTTTTATATATTTTTGTTCGTTTTTGGTTTTAAAAAAAGCTCAATGAAGCTACTGTAGAAAGGTTCATCTTGGACACTAAATTTGCACAGGAATTTGTGGAAACAAATTTTTTAAATGAAGCAATTGATAATGAAATCCGAAGAGTTGCATTCGTATTTACAAAGAAACAAGGACCAGCAAACAAAGTTATTCAAACGAAATTATAATAAATTATTAATCATTACAAACTATTATTAATTTCAGCCTTCAGATACGTTCGTAAATTCAAAACAAGTTCAAAAAAAGAATCCACATTCAAAAAAAGAAACAAAAGTATGCAACCATTTACAACAAAAACTACAGAAAAAATCGCTTAACACGAAATTGTAGGAACTGGAATTTTTTCGAATTTTAAAAACTCCTAAATCCTTGTAGTTTTCCAAGCTTTTTGGGACTTCTGGGACCAGTTGAGCGCTCGTGAGACATTTTAGAGCTTTTAGAGCATTTAAATATTTTTCGACTTTTGGCCGTTTGTTTTGAGAAAAAGCCAAAGTCTTCTCTTTTGACCCACTTTTTCGAATTTTAAAGATTCTTAAATCCTTGTAGTTTTCCAAACTTTTTCGTACTTCTGGGGCCAGTTGATGGCTCCTGAGGCATTTTTAGAGCTTTTAGAGTAGTTACATATTTTTTCGACTTTTGGCCGTTTTTTGAAACCCGCTGGCCGTACGTTGCACATGTATGGTTTAGATTTTTTTGAGGGGGCGCACCGGGAATTTCCCCATTTCCCTGTGGCTCAGTCCGGGCCTGCCTGTTCTATTCTGGACCAGGCTTTAGAAGCATGAAATAAAAAAAGCGAATTCAAAAACTTTGAACACTAATCTCAAAGTGAATTTGGAAAAAGAGTACCCTAAATGAATAACAGGCGAATTAAACTATATAGAAAACCCTATACTGTGGGATGAGACCACATGCAATTTTTCGTGTTAAACGGTTTTCTCTGTATAAAGATTGAAAATCAAATCCTTTGAATACATTAGTGTCTATTAGCAGGATAATACAACAGAAATGATGTCCATTGTCGAAAGTGAAGTTATTCATAATCTTCTTAAACAACTTTTGTGGAATACAGTGGACCAAATTGCATTTAACACTGATGCAAAGTCATTGAAAATAACAAAAAAAGAAACTGAATATAAATCAAAACCGGAATTAATGAAATTACTTCAAAAGCACGTCATTAATGTTGCTCAACTGCTTCAAAAGAAGAAAGAAATTTCTCTGGATCACTCACCATTTCAAGGCATCTCTTTCTATAATCTTGAGGATTGTCAAATCTAAATTAAGTCAGATAAAAACTGCGTTGCTATTCAGCTTTTTTTTAAGCAGTTTGTGAAAATTGTGATGTACGACACTATCACTAATACACCGCGACGTTTTCAATCTGCTTCAAAGAAGCTGAATAACCAACGCACCGTATGACTTGCGAGTAGTGTCTTATGAGTTCGGTCACCTCTCCTGGTTAAAACTTTTTGACAAAATCCTTTATTTTTAGATGTGCCGATTAATGTATACATTTACCATTTCTCAAAATACTGGAAAGAACTTCAGTCAGTTGAAAATTATGCCACAAGACAAGTGAAACTCAGGTTTTTGAATGAAGCTGTGAGTATCTGAACCGATTTCTTAAAACAGAAACAAGAAAAACATTAATAATTATGTTTTCATTTTTCAAGATCTGGAATTATTTCTTATCTAAAACAATTAGATCTGTTGAGAATTGCATCACTGAATTGGATCAACGTGAAGTACGAAGCCGAACACTCAGAGCGCACAGCGCACTCTCCAATCTTAGTGTGAATAACTCCACTAAACCTTGAGATAAAAAACATCAATTAATGGAATTCCTCACAATAAATTGTAATCATAATTTAAAGATATTAAATTAAAAATAATACTGTACTTTTGAACTTACTGTTGAAAATCATTGATAAACACCAAAAACTAGTCACTAAGGACCGAAAAACAACAGAGCTTAGCATCACAATCTTGTAACGAATACAACGCAGAAATCAAAAAAACAATTCGGTTAGATCTTAAGTGCCCTCGGGTTTTAATCCTATGGCCGTTTGTACACACACACACCAGCAAAATCGGACCCGGCAACGGATGAAAAACAAGTAAATGGAATTTTTCACCTGCAGCCAGTCCGGCAACTGATTACGCCGGCGACGAACTCGACAAGCCGGATGCCAAATTCTATTACGATCTAGAAACATTTTTTTCATTAGCGTTCAAAATCAAACTGGCGAACGGCTGTCGATTTTTCGTCACCTGGCTCTGCAATGCCAGCACGTGTGCAAGATCCGGTGCCGGATCCTTTAAAAAGCCGGTGTGTGTGCGCAAACGGCCTACCAGTCACTCACGAGTCCGAACATACCAATCAAAAATAACTACAAGCAATACAGTAGTTGATCGCATATACTATAGATGACAGCTTTACAGCAAATAAGAAAAACTAATTTTTTAATTACTTAGCATAAAATCGTTTATTTTACAAGAATTAAACCTCGCAACAATACAATAATTAAAAATCCTCAAGCTAAGCAATTTTTTTTTATAATTGCATTTTTTATTTAAAAAAATACAAAATGATGAGAATATTTAAGAAAAATAAAATGAGCAAAAGAAAAAAAAATCCGCAAAGAATTTATAAAATCATTTATCAATAACATACTGAAATAATTTGTTTTTCTTCTTCTTCGATATAATAATCTTTGAATATATATATAATATAAAATAAAATAAAAATTACTAAAACATATTATGCAGGAAAAAGAAAATAATACACTTTATGAAACTCACTAGATGTAATAATAATTTGTTCTATTTACAACAAAATCAATTTCTTTTATTTCACACAAAAGATAAAAACTAAAACCTAATTTCAAATTGCTTTCTTCAGCAAAAACTACTGTAATATATATTCTGTACATGAAGTTTTGTTATTTACGAGAACGATAACAAAAATTCTATTCAGAAAAACTCTGATTGGATAAAGTTTTCTTTTACTGAAATATATCCCTTTTTTTATAAAAAAAAACTACTTTCATTTAAAAAAAACAAATAAGAAAAGAAAATTATAGTTTTTTGAAACATTAACTGAAACTTTTCTGGTTGGAAACCTTCAATTGTAATAAATAAAGAAAAAAACGTCACCATTGAATACGAGAACAACAAAAATAAGCTTAAAAGTTTTCTTGGTCGATAGCCTTTTGTTAAGGAGACCATAACCCTCCAGAAATTTCTAATTAAAATCATGACAGATTGTCAAAACGACGTTTTAAACCAAAAAAGTGACTTTTTGCAAAAGCTGGTATTATAGACTGATGCGCCACCAAACAAACATCATTGGTAAAAAAAAACTGAAGAATACCCTTTTACCACTAAATTATTGATAATCCAGTAGAAGATGGATATACTTTTTGCTTATTTTCTTAACAACGATGTCGTTTGGTGTCGCATCAGTTTAGAATACCAGTTATTGTGAATCACAATGTTGGCTTTATTTATTTTAAACATCCTTTGTAAGTACCTTCCTAATTTCAATGAGAAATTTCTGAAGGTTTATTATCTCCTCAAGCTTAACACTGCTAGCATGTTACAGAAATGATACCGGTAATGCACATTTTGCAAAATGCCAAGAGTTGGAAAATCCAACACCTTGAGAGAGTACCACACACTTCAATAATAATGCCAAAAGCATAAAACAGTTGTTTCAGGGGCCAGAAGAATATTTTGCCTTCCATGAAGGCGTTGCCGACGTTTGCATTGGAGACTTCTTTCCATCCTGCGACGTCTGCCTCTTCAAGAGAGCAGTCTGACTACCGGAGATTGCATTTGTTTGAGACTGAGAACAAGGCTTAGAAAGTTGTTTGTCAGAACCGTGAAGATCCTGCTCGAATAGCGCAGCAACGTCTTTAATTTTACGAGGAGGCAGAGGTGGTCCGCGATTCTTTCCTACAGATTGAGTCCCGCAGTCGTTCTGTTCTTCCTCTTTACTCTTTCCCTGTGTTGCAAATCGATCCTTAACTGGCGACCGAAGTTTATGAATGACGTCTATCTCCTTCCTTGGAGACGGTGTTTTACGTGCAAACGACGATGCATTAACATCTTTGCGGTCCAAAAGAAGATCCTTTGGTCGGTTGCTGCCATAGTTGGACGGTGGCAAACCGGTTTGACTAGTGGGACGGCCTGTTTGAGAGGAATCCTTTGTTGTGTTGTTCTCGACTAAAGATAAAACTTTACGCGGACTCGGTGGAGGAATGGGTAGCCCGCAACCTTTATCTTTAGCAGATTTATGAGGACTAGCTGTTGGTGAAGATTCTACAGAACCATTGGGACTCGTAATTTCAGTGATGCGAGGAACATGAGACCGACGGCGGGTAACAAATCCAACGTCACACTTGTCCTCAACAGGACTTCCGATAGAAGTACAGCTCAGCCTCGAACGACGCCGCGGACTGGTTGGTGGAAAACCAATCAGATCCTCAGCATCATCCAACTGTTTAGTCGGACTCGCTGCCTTCTGCTTTAAACGCAGAAGATATTCGCTTTGTCCATCTTGTTCACCTCGAAAACTCTCAGATTTGATCTTTTCTCGTAACTGAGCTCTACGCTCCTCTTTGTAACGGTTAATGCGTTCTCGGCGCGCAGGATCAGAAGCGCCACATTTTGTGTCAATGGTAGGAGATTCCAAGCCTTTTGTTATCTCGAGTTCGTCTACGGGACTCGTTACATTATTATAGACGACATCTGTTTTGGATACCTCCGTATTATCAAGCACCTCTTCTTTGGCTAACTCGGGCGAACTGTCTTGAACCAAACCAAATCGATCTTCAGGTTTAACATCTGTCTGAATCAATGGCGAGACACTTCCCTTATTTTTCTCTCCAGTTACCGACGCCTCACTTGAAACACTACTTTTTGTATTCGAATCCCGCAGTTGTACCTTCGGTGTACTTCCTTCGAACTTTGACATCAGTTCACGCACACTAGCTTTGCGTTCCGGACGCATTCCCTTGCGGTTATGAGTTACTGGCTCCGAATGGCGGTTGCTTTCGCCAGACAAATCATCGGAGGCTACCTTCGTATCCATGGGAGTCGAAGGCGAAAGAATTGGTTCAGATGACCTCTTAGGCTCGTCTGAACTTTGTAAATGAGCACTTTTTGGTCTTCTCAGTTCAACTTCTGAATCAATGCCTCCAGTTACTTCGAAGTTCCAACCAACTGCTGGATTAATTTCCGATACCGTAGTGCTCGAAGGCGTAGATTGTGGACTTTGTTTCTCCACTGCCACCACCTTCTGTTGCTGTTGCTCCAATTGTATCTTTTCCATTTCAAGCTTTAGTTTTCTCTCTCTTAGAATGTCTCGTCCGATCTCTGACTCAAACTTTCGTTTAGATTCTTCAACTGGCGATAACTTCTCGGGAAGGGTTGAAGGACGTCTCAATTGTGTAGCTCCAATTCCATCGAAACCACCGCAAGGAGATGTTGGTGTGACTGGAGAAACGACCGTCGACGACGACATAGAAGAAATCAATGGACTCCTTGGAGATGAAGAAAACATATTTGGACTTGGACTTTCAGAGCAACTGTTCAATAACGTGTAGGGTGTGTCTTCGACAGTGTCAGACTCCAACTCTTCCACTTGAATCGAAGGCAAAGGCGATTGAGGAACGTACGATTCATGCTTTGGATCATTAAAATCCTGAGTATTACGGACAGGCACGCCATCGTCTTTAATTGTGGCCACAGTTACGTCTAAATTAACTTTTTCTACTGTAGGTATGCACGTGTCAATCAAACTAACATTCTCGAGCGGAGTTACAGGTGTAAGTTCTTCTTCATTTGTCAATACAGAATATGAAAACAGATCTACTAATTCATCGCTTGGAGATACATTAGAGGACAGATTTCCGTTTACTGAAGGAACGTGACTTGCCAGACTTGAATCGGACTCCGTGCAATCACCGGGACTCGTAGTTTCTAGTAGCACAAGTGTCGTGGACGATTCGTCAGTCGTCTGCCGCTTCAAACATAAATCAAGCTGCAATTCATCGTTGTTCATCGTTAGTGAAGGCTCTTGAACAAAAATTCTAGGGACAGTTTCCTCCATATTTGAAGTCACATGATCATCATTGTCGGTGTTTAGTTTATGTGAAATGAATGTTTCTGAAGTGTCACAAGCCAGACCATCAGAAACCGCCTCAACATTCTCACACACCACTGAATCCAAGCGACAAGGTTCGTGAGGACATTCCAAACTATCAGAAAACGATTGCTCCACTTCGGTCTCAGCTTTGGAACTGACTAGAACAGCATCTGCCACCTCTAACGAATCGATCGGTAGCAGGCTGCAAACCGGAGACATTAGACTATGAATTTGAATCGCTTCGTCCTGATCGGAATATTTCTCGACCGATTGACGATGGTTATTAGTATCCTCTTCGCGCGAGTTATCTTCAGTCGCATGGACCTCGATTACGACAGTCTGTTCGCTGCCGTACCTCTCGACAATTACTTTGCCACACAAACTCCGGTCTTCTTCCGAAGTTTCCTCGATACAATCTCGCACCGATGTCGATTTTTCCGAAGGACGTACGGCGGCACAAGTATTTGAACTGCTAGTTAGAGTATCTTTATCCCAATGTAACGCAGCTGCGACCTCCTGTTGAATATCACCGACGATGTCACGAAGACCATCGTCGAAATCAAACGACAGTCGGTTGTTCAGATCGTTTGTGGCCGTCGTTTCTCTATCGAAGTCCGTAACGCGATTGTTTTCTTCATCGTTAGTTAAACTAGGAGTAATCTCATCCATGCAGCCAATTAGCTTGAAATCCTTTTCTTGGTCCGCGTAACAGATTTTCATGTAGCTCATATCAGCAGCAACATCACCAAAGTCATCTAAAACTAATCTATTAGATTCACTATCGTCGTCGTTTTCTTCCGACAGAATCGTGCTCAGTTCTCCCGGCAACCGTTCATCGCGTCTTCGATCGAGAGTGAACTCGAAATACGAGTCATGCGAAACGGAACGAATATGGGAATGAGGAGACTGTTTCTGAGACAACGGAACAGCGCCTAATGATGACGACATCAGATCTCCATTGTCGTCATCATCAAAATTTTCTAATATTCGACTTTGTCCACAATTCACAGATTGCGTAATTACGAATGTCGTAGCGTCTAGTGCTTCCGAATTACGATGAGAACTAGTTGCACTAGACGAAACGAGAGACTCGGCACTTTTAACGGATCGTAACCTACTACTGTTACGAGTAACATCGGCTTCTGTCACCGCTTTATCCTACATGAACATAAAATAAATAAAACATATTAACCATAAATTATAACTTGGATACGGCTTATGAAAAAAAAAATACCCCAATTGCGACCGAAGAACCGGGATCCGAAGGTGTCGTACTCGATTTCCTTCGAGGTTTCTCTCGATCTCGAGAACTCTGTGACGACGACCTTCCCTTCGTAAAAAACATCTTCCAACCTGATGGCGACTTCTTGTTCTTAATACTGCCTCGTTTTCCATCGGGAAAATCGATGACAGTGTGGTATTTTGTCGGTAATGTAGCAGGACCGCCTCCTACTTCGATATACTTTTGATAACTTTGTGTTCCCGCACCGAGAGCACGAGACCTGGCTTCTTCTAACGATAACAATTTTGTAGGAGTGGAAATAGCCAGTGATTTGGGACGATTTCTCTTCGGAGTTCCCCCTAAGATATACCAAAATAATGTCAATCATCCAATGAGATAGTAGAAATAAACTGAAAACCGTTTAACAGAAAACAGATAACAAGAAATATATTTTCGGTCTTGTCCCTCAATATAGGGTTTTTCTTTTATTTTAATTCGTTTAAGAAGAAACGGAAAATTAGAAAATATTGGTTAATACGAATAAATTTTTCAGTCCCTTGAATAAAAACCTATATAAAATTATTTTTTTAACATGAAATATTTTTTTAAAGAGTTCGCTTTCCAATTTCACTTTGAGATAGTATCTCTTTTGTAAAAACCCTTTTCATATATAAAAAATCACTGTTCATTATTTCGATCGCGCTTCAAAACAATTAATAGACGCATGCACAAACAAGGAATCATATTATATGTAAAACATGCAATCCAAAATTAGTGATTTTTATTAAGAAAAAAGTAGGCCTCGCACAGTCAAGATTTTAAACATTAAAATTATTTATATTCTATATTTGTATTTTAATACTAAAAACGTTATAAAATCAGTTTTTTAAAATTATTTCTTTTAACATGAACAAATATTCCGGTCCCTTCAATTTCGTGTTATACGGTTTTCACTGCGAAAAAATTAGTAACTGAGATGTACCAATAGCTCCTAAAACTGGTGGAAAAACAGGCATTTTGTCATTAAAAATGAGATCAGAATAATGGATGAGGAACTCAGTTACAACAGCCTGAACACCAACAACTTGTAAAGCAGCGACGCCACCAAATTCAAGATCTTTAGACCTAAAATAGTGCATCGAGCAGATGAGAAAAATGTCTAATTTCGTAAACGTGATAACAAGTCGAACCTCAGAAGGTTTGGTGCCCAAACGATCGCCACATTCTTTGGTGTCATTCCAGTCTCCGCACCGTGGGCTGCGACTCGAGCCAAATGTTTGACTAGATACTCTAAAGTTCTGAAATAAATTTAAATTTTAAGCAAAAGTTAACCTTACCCTACACATACAAAGTTTATTAGATACTAGATAGATAATGTAATAATTTTTTTGGAAAGATCTGTTTACAGCAGCTTAAGACTGGGCCACATTATGGATCCAACGTTGTACCCCTATTTGCCTCCAGCATTTGCCAATTGGACACTTGTACGTTCGCAACTCATGAACATGCCAGACTACGTGTCTAATGCTGGTTACAACACCCCTCCAATGTTGGAGGGGCTCTTTAACACAGAACAAAAAAACAGACACTTGTCTGAATTGCCTTCCAAAGTCGAATGTTGGATGCTCAGCATACGACACTAGACATCTATTCACACGAAATAACTGTGTCAAACTATCATTCGTAAAGTATACAGCCTCGTTTTCATGGCGATAGTTGTTTCGTCAGAGTAGCTGTCATGAAAGTTGCCATAATTCACTCTCGTGATAACAACTGTCTACATGTCTTGAAGTAACGTGATAGTTCTGTCATGACAGTGCGACGTCTACTTCACAGATGTCATTGAGTCAACAACAGTGTTGTCTCTCCCTACAGAAGCCAAATTTCTCTACAAGGGGTCACTCAACAACAATTACTATTGCAACTGTACTATCAACTATCTAGTCAAACGAGATAGTGTGATAGTGCTATCGCAACAGTGTGATAGTGACTATCACGTGGTCTGCACGATGATAGTTCTCGCAATAGTTGCTCTCATGACAGCAACTATCGTGAAAACTATCATCGTGAAAACGAGGCTTTAGAAGGCTTTTGTCTCATAGTGTGTCCTAGAAAATAAATTCCCTGACTTTTCTAGGTTTTACATATTTTTTTTTTCTAAATTGCCCGACTCCATTTATTAGACAATTTTCTAAGACCCTGACTGTTTAAAAGTTCAAACCTATAGTGCGGTGGAGGCATTTGCTGAACAACATCTCGAATGTTAAGTAACCGATCCTCTTCTTCGCTTTGAACAGCCAACTAAACAAAAAAAATTGCGTTTGTTAAACATTAATCAGATTCACGACGGACACACAAAAAAAAACCATCTTACGTACAACAAATTTATCGTATAACTGGTAAGTTAAAAGCGGATTCGGAAGTTCTCGAAAATACATCTTCAAAAGAGAAGCAACCGAATGGATATCTTGAAGAATTGCCTCGTCGTTCAGATCGGGAACACGATCTTCATCGAACGTGTTTCTCAATTTCTGAATGTTAGAAGTGACACCAGACAACCGATAAATGCCATCAACGATCCCGTGTCCTTCTATGAAGTCCGCACAACACTTTAGAACCATCGGAACTACGAAATCAGAATAAACAAAAAAATCGTCACATAAAGCGAAAAGCATTTGAATATACAGAAGTCTCACTTTCATGGCCAGAGTTAAGAAGATGTTCCCCCAAATCACAACCAAACACTCGCTCTTTGAGTATTCCGCTCTGCTTCAACTTGCGCCTCGAAGGTCGAGACAAAATGAAAGATCGGAAGAAAGCAATCAACTTCCCATGTTTTCTTAATACTTCAAAACAAAGGAGAAGAGAAAAAAACAACCCCAACGTTACGATTAAGAACGCGGCCTCGAAAGAGCGAGGCCAAAAACAACCTTCAGTTCGATTTGTCAACCTGGTTTGGTCGGAGCTTTTGGAATGTGAATAGTGTGCGGAACTTTGTCGCCGATCACTTCGACGCAGTCGCTCGGAAAGAACCCGACTTCGAATCCTCTCTTGCCTCTCCACCAGATCGATTCGTCAGACGGCGGCATATCTATCACCGAAATCATGTCGCCAACCTACGAAACGAAACAAATCTTAAGAAAACATTTCCGAATCGTTACGATTTCTTTGATCGTTTCAAACCTCAAAAGAGATCTCGTCGTTTGCCTGCGCAATATATCGTTTCGTGACATAAGCGGCCGCAACGGCAGGTGTGTTGATGGCCGAGTCGTCGGTAACGATGAGCCTGTTGCCACGATTATCGAGCTGATTTCAAAATGAACACAGATTTATTAGTGTTATTGAATAAATTTATAAGCAGCTATTACAAAATAAGCACTTTCACGAGAATAAACAAATGGAGCTCTGGATACATACAACTGCGAATTAGAATATACTTTAAAACAAACTTGAAATTGCTATCAAAACTAGAAGAGTAAATAAATCATATATTTTCACGTTTGTATCTTAAAAATAAATCATTCAATAATTTTAACCCTTTCAAAAGTAAAGTAGGAGATTTTATTATAGAAAAAAGTATAACCTGTGATAATCACATCTTAAGATGCATATGATCTGGGGACACCTTACAGAAAAAAAAAACATAAAATTGTTTCAGTCATATCCTATATCACACTTTGCGCGCTATTATTTTATGACTGTCATTTTATGCTTTTATAGATTTGTAATAGGTTACAAAATATTATTACAACAATTATTGTCATATGACTTCCATTGACTTGTGTCAATGGAAGTCATATGACAATAGATATGACAATCTATTGTCATAGGACAGTCTTCTTTTGTTTCTGTAATAATTAAGGCCTCTCGATTCTAGAGTATGTCGTGACTGACGCGACTGTAAAGCCAATTGTCGGAAAAAGTCGTGTCAAAGATGTGTTAGTTATCCATCTATAGTTTCACAACCAGTCCTACGTTCAAAAGTATCATCTATAAAGAAATGCCGAGTTATCCACTCCTCGTTTTGCTTATTAAACCTGTATAAAAGCCGATGGTTAACTCCACGTGTCTCTCTGCAAACTTCGTAAACCTTTTTTAACACAATCAACAAACACAAATTCAGCCATTTTATTAAAAACGATCATATCCTCCGCAGGTACCTCACACAACTTGGATAAATCACTCAACTTACAGCAAACTTACTTAGTCATACAAAAATGAAGCAAAAGCTCACAGTTTGAGCAAATCCTCATAACATGAGAAACCGTTCTCTCAGTTTGAGTAAATATTTACCCATTTTATTCATACCAAGTCGAGCACTTTCTTCAAAAACTTGATAAAGAGAAAGTACTCACACCACCTATTATCTGGAAGCCTATGAAACACATGGCAATGATGGTAATCCTATATTCTAGACTACCAAAATTGTGTTCAAGATTTTAGCTATCAGAAAAAGCACCATTTAAAAAAAAAACAAGGAAAAACAATACATTTTTGTATTGAACTTCAAATATATCGACACCAGAGTTCCACTAAAATTTATGACATGAAAGTGCACTTAAAATTAATTTTGCCAAACCTCGAGCCAGTTGAGTATTGGACCGCAGCTAATGAGGTTGCCGGCAATGTCAGAGAACCGCTGCAGATATTCGGAAAAAGTAGCCGAAACAGTCCTCTAAAAAAATATAAAGACGAATGTCAGTTTTCTATTAAAATATAAAAAGACAAATCAAAATCAGAAATTATATTAAAAAAAAGTGTGGGTTGTTAACCAGCGCAAAATGGATGTAGGGGGGTGAAAATTAAGTTGAAGTACACCTGTACTACTAGAAATTATAATTAATTTTAATGCAAGAGAAAAATTAAGTGAAACAAACAAATATTCAGTTTGCTGACAACCAAAAAAAAAATATGGGTTAAACACTTGATAGAGTTTGTGACACGAAAAAATAAATAAATAAAGAAAACCACTTGAAACACTTATAATTTTTTTAAAATAAAACTGGGTTATTTGCAAGTTAATTGTAAATGCACAAATAAGAAGAAAAAAAATTCTTATCTAAATCTATTCTCCAAAAAAAATTAATGTAAATTAATAAAATTAATGTGAAGAAGTTTATTTTGTTTAATTTATAGGTCAGCAGATGTCACATTTCGTCACGTTTATTAAAAAAAAAAACACTTGTTCACGATTTTAAAGAGAAATACAACTGGGTGGCGTTGGTAACCCGTCCCCTGTTGAAAGACGAATGTTTCACAAACTACAGAAGATGGTTGTGATATGTTTGTTATTAATAAATATCTCTAAACTTGAAATTGTGCAGCTTCATATCGGCTACGTCACCAGGAATTTAACGTACAGCGTTAACCATTTCACGTGAAATTAAGAGAGATTGAAATATATTTTTGTCTTAAACGAATTATTTACTAAAAGATTTAATGTCATTCTAAGAGACCATATATTAACGAAAATATATTTCGTGTTAAACGTTTTCCACGGTATTTTGTACAAAACCTCCAAGTGTTAGTTTTTTTTTTCCTCGTAACAAGTTAAGAATTTGAAAGTGTGTTAAAAACTAGAAGACTAAGTGCGTTACTTTCATGTTACCATCTTTAAAAAAAAACATTTACCACAATTTGAAATTGCAAAAATATTGAAGTTTTTATCAACTTATCTCAAAAAAGACAACTAATACTTTCAAAAATTGTAACAAAATGTTTTTTTTTTTTTTTTTGAAAAAAAAAAGGTGAACATTAAAATTCAGAATCACGTTCATTCAATCTTTCTTTCTAATTTTTGAAAACACATTCAATTCCTTCTTAAAACTTTCTAAAAACCTCAGCATGATTGATTAGCAGCAGCCCGATTTATACACAATGAAATGTGTCTAAACATACAAAGCTGTAAGCAAATTTTATCATTTGCAAAGCCAAGACTTTTTTTTACCAAAAATACCAACGAGTATTTTACATAAAGTTCACACAAGCAGAAATTTTTCGCACCGTGTAAATGTATATAAATCGCAATTTCAAACATGATCAATTTTTCACTTCCTATAAAGAAAAGTAACCTAATATTACAGCAGTAGATTACTTTTTAAATAACTGTGAAATTACTTTTACTGTAAAGAGTAGATGAGCATTTTTTATAAAAAAACTTAAATTATGTCATGTTTCTGCAACCAAAACAAGTAACAACTTCATAAGTAAAAAGAAACTTTGTAAAGAAAAATGTTCAGTATTCATATTTCAACTTCCGTTCAGTCAACTTTTATTAAAGCGAGTTTCTCAAGCGGTAGGCAAATTATAATCACTCTTAATAAAATAAGATGTAGAGTTGTGGTGGACAGGATGAACAGAAGTTGGCTCCGCCCTTTTTATGACGAACGGCAACTTCTAATTGGTTTGTTGTGTGGTTCGACGTTGAAAAAGGCGAAGCATGTGACGTCAGACTACATAACCAACCAATTAGAAGTTACCGGTCGCCATAAAAAGGGCGGAGCCAACTTCTGTTCATCCCGTTTTCTAATTGCCTGTCTGTGGTGGTGCCATGAAATTGTCATTATGCCAAATAAAAGGAATATATGGCAGAGGAAAGGTTACAACTCAAAGACAAAATAAATGACAATTATAAGAAACAGAACACTAAGAGCATTTTTAGAACGAACTAGTGTACGGTTTAGTATACGAAATGTAGTTCAATAGGCGTTTGAAAACGACTCGGTAGTTGGTTTGAAATGGACTCTATTCCTGCAGTTATTATATATGAGCGGGCAAAAAAAATTCATGAATGAACACCTGTTAAATCATGGACAATGCGTCGTAATGGCTGCACCTATTTATTCTGTTAGAACTTTCATTATGAAAAGCTTGTCACTCTCCTACAAAGCTCCTCTAACAACGTAACAAACGTAACCATTTTTAAATGCATTTCGTCTGTCTGTGTGTTGAACGCAGACATTGACGTTGTACCATTTTCTTCTATCACTTATTTCATACATCCGCAGAACAGATTAAAAAAAAGATCTCTAAAACGTTGCTTATGCTTAAATTAAACTTAAAATATTGTCTTGCATCATGTTTTAAGCTACCGGGATCGGGACTGGCGGAACGGGATAGAAAAAAAAAATGTCCTTTTTCCATCCGGGAATTAAATATTAAAAACTGTTGATCTAGTCGAACAGTTTGTCAGATCTGCGGATTCCTGATCCCATCCTGACCGCCTTTAAGTTTAGTTTTTATGTAACTTTTTTTTAGAATACAGCCATAAATCCATCTTTAATCTGTGCCTCTGTTCTAAAAGATAACAAAATTAATGATTTTTTCCTTTAAATTCTAGTATAAAAAAACTCAAAAAACGCCACATTTTGAACGCGCGACATAACGTACGAACATTGCTATTACAACTCCCTCGTGTTACTCTCCTCCTTCAGACAGACGAGTTCATACTCTAGTAATTAATAACTAAAGACTAATTACAATCACTACGAATGGCTTACAAAACATTTTATGACAGCAACAACAAAAAGCTCCACTGTTGAGAATTTCTACCAAGAAATTGAAAGAAGAAAAAATTGTTCAAAGAAGCGACAAGGAAATGTGAAATTTGATCTTGGT
Source organism: Brachycybe producta (assembly GCA_036925085.1). Classification (NCBI taxonomy): domain Eukaryota; kingdom Metazoa; phylum Arthropoda; class Diplopoda; order Playtdesmida; family Andrognathidae; genus Brachycybe; species Brachycybe producta. The sequence continues at coordinate 664,943 of JAUPFP010000047.1, read as the reverse complement.
TCTTAGCTTCGCCTTTTTTTTTTCAAGAAAAAAAAAACCCGATCCACTCACAAAATAAAAAACAGTAACTATTAAAATGAAATTTGTCATGCGTGTAATTAAAAAAAAAACGAAAGAAGTAATTCTCAAGCAGCTTAAGATGTCGACAATTTAAAAATGTTTAAATCTAAATGAAACGACCAAAACGAAGAAAGACTTTTTGAAAAAAAAATCCTTCAAATAGAATAATTCAAAGTATGTGCAAACGCACAAAAAAGAAAAGTAGAATCCCATTGGTAACTTGAAGAGGAGCCAAAAATAGCGCTTTCAACGTGTTTAAAATAAAATTCGAAGTCAATTCCAAATAGTATTTAGTATAACACAAGATGGGTCTTTGGTTTCGCTCCAGTTTTCTGTACCTTTTTAATAAGAAAATTCAACCAAACACTTTAAAAGAGAAAAACAAAAACTTGAAAAATTACCAGTTTTTTTTTTTTCACAAGTAGAGAAATAAACTTACATCCTGTTTGAAGCAACAAAAAAAAAATAACAATACGACAAAAAAAAATTACGCCTCCAAAATCTATAGAAAACAGGAAGAAAAATTCTGCAGAATTTCAATGGTGGTGGTGGTGGTTGTGACCAACAAAAAAAATTACCATCTGTGTCTGTCATCTTATAAAATGAAGATAGTCTAAAAAAAAATCCATTCATTTTATCGAAATATATGTCAAGAATAATTTAAGTTTGAAAATGACCACAACAAGATGAGCGTAATTTAGCACAACTGAAAGCCGATAACGAATTGATTATACATTAATGTTCATTAATCTATGAGTCATTACAACTTGATTGAATTTGAGGAAGAATTTCCTAGAATATTTTATACGATGGCGGCTTAATAAGGCCAGTGGAAACATGTAGTTTAAATCAAAATTAATTCGGATAATTTCAAATTGGCAATCAGAATCTCTTTCTATTCATTAAAATGAAAATCTTTAATCAACTGTTTTTAAACTTCTAAAATTAAATTAGTCGTCTAATACCTTATCTACACCTAAAAAGTTAAACGTAAAAAATTAAACGTTCTACAGAACTCTTCAATAACTAGTACACATCTGATAATTTAAATGCATTTAAATAATAAACGTGTTTTACAGAGCCCTCTGTGAAGGGCAAACAAACAACATGTTGAATTCAACTTATTCAGTTAATAATCTGAAAATATTGCGCCAATACTTAAATAATTATATAAACTATTGATTTAGTATTTGAATTTGAAATATTAATAATAAAGTCAATTTTTATTTGGTGTTCATGTACTTAACTGGATTCCATATAATTCACCTAAACACATTTAATTGGAATTCATTTAACTCAGGTGCGTACAAGGTATTACGGGCTAAAACCATGCAACTATCTCAAACTCAACTTAATCATTTAATAACTATACGTTGAGTTATTATTTAAATACATTAAATTTGTATTTCAATGTACTGTGTTAGGCTTTGTTTCCACTAGGGCGAAAATTTTAACTGGTGAAAAACAGAACACACGTAACACCCCGGGCCTATTCTTTATCATAGGAAGGAGCCACGTTTGCTCTATTCGAAAAGCGAAAGTTGCTCTATTGTTCACCAGATGAAATTTCCAAAAGGTTCGAATATTCACCCCAATGGAAACAAGGCCTTAGTGTAACAAAAGTCTGACTTATTTTTTTTTTTAGCTTGTTCAGCATCAAGATAAATTTATAAAGTTATAAAGGAAACTCCATGTTTGAAAGAAGAAAAAAAAAACAAGCCAAAAACGATTGAAGAATCGTCTGCTGTTTGAAGCTAGAAATAAGACATCTTGCTTCAAAATGTCATTTATTTTTTGCGTCTATTGAACTGTACTGTGTAATTGAAGCACTAAGTACAGTTTGTGCCATCTATTGGCCACACTCAGTTTTGGCACTTTGTATAATATGGTGTCTTGGTTCAGATATTAAGTAATAACATCAATTTCCTGTTGTTCATGTCCTTAACTGGGCTCCGTATAATTCAACTAAACATACAGTATTTAACTTGAATGCATTTTAGCTCAAGTGTACATAGAGTATAACTTAAGATTAAAAATCATAAATTAGATTTAAGACATTTATAGCGTAAATTTTTAAAAGAAATACAAATTCAATAAAAGTACCTCCCATCCCCTTTAGAAACTTGAATATACACAATAACGAATTTCAATAATAAACTAATAAAATAGATTAAGTCTTAAAAATATGTTTGCGAACAATCCAAAATAAATCACGCGATTCAAAATCCCTTGATTAAAACAACCCGGTTTACGATGATGTCTAACTTTGACTAAATGCCACATGATGCTGACGTCGAGTGTGGGTGTAACCGAGTACTAATTACGCTCGTAAACTGCAATTATTTAGATATCAACAATTCTAAAATCGATGTGATTACCACTCACTATGAGAATCAAGGTGCACCCCATTCAAAGCTGCATCAAAACTTCGAGGTTTACGACTTAAGCGCATTCTTTTTCGAAGCCTAGAAGCGGCTAAATTCCATACGTGTACGACGCCATACATAGACCATGGACCACCACAACCACCACATTTCTTTCCGTGTTTTTCACGGCCATTCAATAGGCAGCAAATTCTATGTAACATTGTGAATGAACCAGATAAATAAATATGAAAATCAAACTCACACCTTTCTCACAAGAGTTGTAAGAATGCCATAACCACACAGTCAATATGTATGTGAAATTTCATAAAACTGCTGTGGCACCAGAGATAATAATAATCCAAATAGTGGTCATAAGAAGAAACGAAACACATTGCCAGTTCTCTGGCTCTCATCGGTCTCTCGAGTTCATGGATGAATTTCTTCAAGCAGACAAATCAGCCTACTAGTCTCATGACTTGTACCGAGAGGTAATCCTTGAAGGATGAAGAGAAAGAGAGAGAGAGATAGAGAGAGAGAGAAGGGCGAGGGTCGGTCGGTCACAGAATTAATAAACACACACGCACTTCAATAGCTGAAGAAGGAGGAGAAAAATGTCACGACAAGAAAAAGAAAATAATAAATGGAAACAACTTCTCTAACGAGAAACATGTTAACTTTTTTTTAATAGGTCACAGAAGAGCACAGTGTTGGAGAGTACAAAGTAGGAGCAAACAATTATCAACACCATCAAAAACCCACTAGAATCACATCTTCCACATGAAAACTGAAGAAAAATAATTTCTATATGCTCCAAGAAGAAGAAACCTTTCCTTCGCCTAAATTCAACCTATCCGAAATAATTTTGAAAGAAATACCCTTCTAAAGTGTCAGATTCCGTGTCACATTTTAAGTAATAATCATAATTCTTTTTCTTTAAAAACACTCAACAAACATGCAGCTGATTGGCTGGAAGAAGAAAAAAACAACAACACAAGACAGGATCTTTAAAACACTCAATGCCTAAAACGAGATTGAAATCCAATTGGAGCTCAAAAAATGAGCTAAACTCCCTTTCCATCATAACGTCATCATCATCACTTATTACATAATCAATGGAAAAAACTGTAAACAACAAAAATGGAATAAACGGTCGATTTCCAAACAAAAATGCTCGACAATAAGAAACTTTAAGAACAGCCCTCATTTTTTTCCAGCTCTTAAAAGAGAAGCCAAGTTTTTATCATTTTGCGATCAGGTCAATGCCCTCAAGAACTATCTCTTTGCTTCTTCTCACGCAACTAAAGTTAGTAGTTAAAACCAAAAAGAAAATACAAAACATTTGTGCAGTAGTATCTCATGAAGAATAGACTGAAAAAAACCTTAAAAGAAACTTCTTGAGAATTTCGAAGTCTACAAACCATAACAGCCATTGGCCTGAACAAACACACACGGGCTTACATTATTCTGAAGCATCTTGTACATAAACATAGTTTTAAAAAAATAGAAACTCAAACTTATATGGCGTTCATAGACATGCGACTTTTTAGTGGTCGAAATAGACTGCAAAAAATGGGTCGGCGTGTCGCCCAAACTGACTACTCGAGTCGACTGTCAGTGGCTGGTATAAAAAAAAGTAGTCGTAATATACGACAGAAATGACCTCATGTAGCCATTCAGAGAAAATAAACTCCGATGAGGCAACGCATTTGTTATTGTTGTTGCGTTGAGAGGATGCAAAAAAAAGGTGGTTGAAATGTTGTCGTTGGTAGTGGAGATCAACAACTACAGACCTGAAGTAATCAAGAAGTTGCTAGTGTAGACAGGCCTAGACGTTCCACTATCAATATATTGTCAACCACAGTGTGGTTGTCCTTTTTGAACACTTTCTGTCATACATGAAATTAACTAACACACTTTACAAATCACGGGTATATTGATTGTCTTATAAACAAATTTTCACTGCAACAGATCACTCAAAACACTTTTGTTTCATCAAAAAATATTTGCATTTTTATCAACACTTGATAGCAACAAGAAGCAAAAAGTAAAATGCAAATTAAGTATGCGCAACCTACCTTAATAGAGGAATGTTCACTGTCAGCATCGTCTTCTTCTTTCGCCCGTCGTTCGTCTTTGACGATCTCGGGCAAAGCACTGAACTTTCTATCGTAAACACATTGATGCAACTGCCGATCCAACATGTGGAAGTTATCGTAACTGCGTCGCACCACCCACGATTTTCCATTGCTGGAAACTTGCACCGAGAACATGTCGCTGTGATCGACGTCACCGCCATTCGACAGCGATTTTGTGTTCTCCTGAGTTTCCTCGTACAAACACACCTAACATTTGCAAAAAAACATTACTAAAGAAAGAAAAGAAAAACTACACGCAAGATAACATCGAGAAAGTTTGCCTACACTGATCGGACCGAGTTCGACGAATTCATAGTGAAAGTGAGCGCATTCGTTCAACTTTGGAAATCGAGATTCCGTCTCCCAGGAACTTGTTTTAAAAAAAAAATAAAAAAAAAAAAAAATGTTACAAACGTTGCCTTAAAAAAAATTCAATAACAACTTATCAAGTTGGATGTTTATACTGTATATATTACCTGTTCATGTGTCTAATTCTGGAAGAACCCAACCTCTGGCTGTCCATACTTTCGGACATTGAACAAACGCCACTCTGAAATGAAAGAAAATAATGAATGGAACAAAATTCGCAAAATAAGTTGATTAAAAATTAAAAATCATTAGTCACATTTTATTTCAAAAGTATTACTGTACTAATATATGCTGGCCTTGTTTTTATTAGTTTACCTCTACGTGATGACCGTCGGTCAATTCGCAACTAACGACTAACCGGTAACATAAATTAGTGGAATTACTACACATCAGTACTTTGCCGCAAAAGAAGTGTCGATAATAAGTACTCCTCCGCAGGCTCCACACATGATATACAGTATTAACATTAAAAAAAATTGGGCATGCAGCCTGCGGAGGAGTACTGTTATCTAGACTTCTTTTATGACAAGTACTCCCGTGTAGTAGATAACAGATAAGCTCGTATCAAAGGCAGTTTGTCATTCTGTCATTTATCCACACACCTTGATAAGTGTCACTAACTTCAAATAGTTAACAACAAGTTTTGAATTTGAATAATTACTCTGCAAGCAGCCCAGAGGGCCTATAACAAGAGGAATAATTTAATTCAAAAGCAGTGTTAACGTATCCAATAGAAATCCCCATGCAATAATGAATCCCCAAAAACATAACTCCTCCCGTTCACAGCACCCTCTAAATAACATCTTTATAATAGTTACTACTATTACACCTCGTTTCCACTACACAAATTAACTGTCGTTAAATAGTAAACCACAGTTAACTTTCTAGTGGAAACAAATGTGGTTAGATTAACCATGGTTAAATTTCTTGGCAATCAAGTAAACTCAACTGCAGTGACACAATGAGGTTAACGATATTACTGAATGGTCAACTTCCTATGTCAAAACAAATTTAGCATTCAAACATAATGGCGGATTGTGAGCGCGCTCAATTTTTCACAGAATGAGGAATGAAATTTTCACAAAATGCGCACGTACCACGTCTACCTTGTTTCCAGTTAACTAGTATTGAGGATTAGTATAATAGTATTTAGATTCAAAGCTGAGAGATTATAATGGAAAAAACTAATGAAAATAATTTGTGAAGTGCTTTTATTTTTATTTCTAGTTATCCATTTCTTGTTTTCTTACAACGCTTTCAAAATCAGGAAAATCTTAATATACAAAATGTGCCGTGTACTACAACCTTGAACCTCAACAAAAATTAAATGTATCGGCTAACTTACTTGAGACAAAAACCTCCCCTGCCACGGTTTCATTACGCTATTAGTACACAGCAATGTTTGTTCCATTAGTACGAGCTCTAATCTTAGTACTTGGATTTTCCAAACAATAACTGAGTTAACTCTTGTTTATTACGACATAAAAACCATTGATGCCAATGCTAGAATGCGGGTTAAGTAAAGTATTAACGTATAAGGCATGTTCTCACTCCCTACCTAAACTTCATACAAATAAATCGTTCTTAACATCCGGTCAAAATGTTTCATTTTGCATGAAGACATGTTAAGTAATAGTTAGTAACCTGAAGGTAGTTAAGTATTTCTCGTTGAAACTGTTAAAAGTATTCCATGCAATCAACAGCAAACATAATGTATGTGTACTAAACTTTCAAACATTACCTGAAATTACCTCACAAATAAGGAATCCTGATTGTTTTTTTTTTTCAAAACATGCGTACAAGGTGTCTCACAATATATAAAGATATTATGAGAAAACTTGTACGTACGTTTTTTTTTTAAACTAAATTTAGTATTTTATTTGCAAAACGAAACACATTTAACACACTTCTCAAAAAAAAAAATTTTTCTAAAATTTTTGTGAGAAATAATTTACTTGTCAGTAAATTATTCCGCATTTCAAGTTTTCAGCAGCATAACCACCTGCCATTCAAGTATGAATTAGAAACGCCAGGTGTTACGAAATGATTATAACTTACTGAGCTTTTAAAAATTGTTTTAAAACATAAGTGAAATTTAATTATATAACTAACTGCTTTTAACACAAATGCAAAACTTATAATAATATTAAGAACGCCACACCTGTTGCCATGGAAATCATTAATAAGAAACCTACTTTAAATAGCAGACAAATCCTTTAATATTATTTATTCACAGGCGAGTTTATGAAGCAAAACGCCTCAAAGGCAATCTCTATTCGATTAATAATAACCAGACGCTTCTTTTAAATTTGGTTCCCACCGAAATTTAAAATATAACAATTGGTCTCCACTGTGCAGTAAAGAAGTTGCATAAAATAATTCAAAAGCAGAGATTGTCGGGTTGATGTAATTTTTAATGACGACAATCAAAATGCAAAAGAATGAAAATACACCATAATTACATAAATTGTCATCCTGTGAATGGGGACATAGAGTCATTGAGGAGGAGGAGGAGGAGGAGTAAACTGCAAAAAAGATGGGAGGGATTTCGGGTGGGTTAACAACTGTGACTCACACTAAATGTAATCTTTAATTGCTAAAGAGAACCCGCTAAAAATGAGAATAAAACTTGTAATTTACCATTGTTATTGGCTGTTGACGTCAAATATAATCGATTGAACATCAAACTGGTCGCTGTTTTAAACATTCGAGACAGAATAACCCTCCCTTTTTTCTATTCTTTCCCCTTTTATTCATGCATTAATTTACAACTCACCCCCTTACAACAACAAAAAACTAGGGGTAAATTCATCATCATCATCATTGACGAATAAAAACCACCCCCTACTCATCGAGCAATGGTTATGGCGTCGACGAAAAAAAGAGAAAACGAGAAGCGAAGTCATTTTCGCCACTATTCTCCTGGTTTACGAGATATATACGGATGCCTAATATTGATTTTCTCACAAACGAGAGATTGAGTGTGTGCCTAAGAGGAAGGAGACGAAGAGAGAGAAATCGTAACATACTTACACATCCGAGACCGAAATCACCGCAGCCACTCGGCATAACGGAATAGATCTTACGAATGCTAATAATTTAGAAGCTTTCGAAGAAGAAACTGCCTGAATATAATAACTAGTTACGTGGCGACAATGGCAGCTTCTCGAAATGACAGCCATAACAAGACTGAAACGGACAACGAGACGACAATGCGAAACATACAAGCGTAGATTATTGAAATAGAGAGAAAGGAAGTGAGTTAGTTGTCAATGAAGTTAGCGCAGCAGGAAAATTATATTATAGAGCAAGTGCTACTGCAAAAAATGCAACGGCGCAATTACAATTCACATACTGTGTTCCAGAGAGAGCATGATAGATAATGTTCCTCTCTCTCGTACTCTCACTTTCTCTAGCAATCGGACGACGCAAGCTGAATAAAAAAAACTGCAAAATTCCTCTTTTCCAACCTCTTATGACAAATTGCAAAATTTGGTGCAGTGTATACAGGGTGAGCCTTACTAAAATCAGAAAATGTGGTCACTCTTCATAAACAAATTTAAAGTTGTAGGCGTTTTCAAGAAACAATTTCTTAAAAGCCTGGTTTTCACGATAGTTGCTGTCATGAGAGCAACTATCGCGAGAACTATCATTGTGAAGACCACATGATAGTCACTATCACGTTTGACTAGATAGTTGATAGTATTGTCGCAATGGTAATTGTTGTAGAGTGACCGCTTGTAGGGAAATTTGGCTTCTGGAGACAGAGAGGCAACACTGTTGTTGACTCAGTATCCGTGAAGTAGACGTCACACTGTCATGACAGAACTTATCACGTTACTTCAAGACATGTAGACAGTTGCTATCATGAGAGTGAATTTCATGACAGCTATTCTCATGAAAGAACTATCGTGGTGAAAACGAGGCTTTAGGCAAAGTTATAAAATCATGAAAATAAGCGCAACGATTAGTAAACGGATTAACATTTTTGAATTGCATGAAGATAACTAACCAACACAGTAGCTTTGCCACTGAAGAAAGACTTCACTAAACACTGGCTATAAAACAATATCACTGAAAACTTCATGTTGCCAACAACCAAACATCATTGGATTGTGAGATTAACACACTCCAGTGTGCACGACTCCATAGACGCAACGTTAAGTGAAATTCGATGCTTCTAAAAACATGGTCTCGATTCCAGCCACCTTTAATGCCTTTATGCTGAATTTCAACGATAATTGAAGTCGCAATATTTAAAGTTTTTTTTTTAATTATGCTAATTTGCTTCACCCATTTTAGATATTTCAGCTTTAAGAAAAATTTGGTAAATTCATGATGTTTGGAATTGCCGTTTAGTTGCTACAGCTATTTAGGCAACTTTTAAACTTTAAAATTGACCGTGTCTCAATGGCACGTGAAACTCTGGAGTCTCTCTTAAGCTCTTAATAGTTTATAGAGGGTCAATGAAACGCTTTCCATACATTCTTTTACTTATGGATTGACAAATAGGGGTCACATCACATATATGCACGTAAAGCCACACTGTTGTTGACTAAATCCAGAAATAAAAGAACGTGCAGTTCAGATCTAACCGTTTTGCTAATCGATACAAAAGACTGCAATATGGTCGATTTTGCGGTTCCAAACTTGCTCAATTGGCTTTAGCAACCGAACGGAAATTTGAAACATCATGGAAATTCCTCATTACACAAAGAACATACTAAATACAAACATTTTTTCTTAAAACTGAAAGACGTTCCTAACTAACGAAAGGTGGTTAGCAGAACGGACCTTTTTTAAAATATTAAAAAAGTTCAATTCTGGCCACAACATTCGAAAAGGTATTGAAAATTCAACTAGTATTCACCACACAAGTTTTAAGAGAGACATAACGGTAGCTAGCATCGAGACCACGTTTTAGAGAAACTTTAAATTTTCATTAAGCGTCACCATGGCATCTACGGAGTCATGCAGCAGGTGGACGCCGGAGTCTCTCTTGCATAGGGAAAACACGTCCATAGTCCATAGAAGACCACTTACGGTGCATTTCAAAAGCAACATTAAGAAAAACTTCAAACGGCTTTAGAAACCAACAATATCAGAACGACATAACGGAGAAAACGTAGGCTACAATAATACAGTTCATTATTTTTCCCATAAAAATTTCCTTTTTTTTTTTTTTTTTTTTTTTTAACTAAAGAACATGACAATAACCTTAACCGATTCACTTACTCTTCTAGTTTTTAAAACATATTTTAAATTCATCTTCATTTTGCTTTTAAAATTCAAAACATTCAGAGGTTGACAAACACGTGATTAAAAGATTAAACTCAAATCTTAAATGACTTTAATTCTCTAAACTGCAGAGCATGAAACTTTGAAGTTTACCTTGTTTGAAAGTGATCCCGAGTCCGCATCGAAGAGTAGAGACCTCGGAGGAGAGTTCAGAGAACCGTACAAGTCGACACCATCGAGACTACTCTCGTCCTGAGGAGCCCTGAAATTACAAATCATAATTTACAAACAAAAAAAAAATCCAAATTATACACAATTTAAAAAACGATCAGAGAGAGAGAAAAGAAGGTAAAAAACAAGTGTTATTAATAGAAGGTCGTGAGACACTTGTCGGATCTCCCTCACCGCAAATCCACGAGAGGCACACTCGTCAGACGTAATCTACGACGTTTCGCAGTCGGTTGGTGAGAAGGTGCAGGTTTGTACAGACTTTGAACTTCCAGCATCTTGTGAACTACAAGAACGAGAAAAAAAAATAATCTAAATATCTGGCTCAAAAAAAAAACATATAGAAAAATTGAATTTAAAAAAAAAACAATCCCAGTTGAAAACTTCCGGTTTCAACCTCTTTCAAAGAGGTAAAAATAGAAACAATTAAGCGCCGAAAGGCATTGCTCGCCACCATTTCTGGTTGTTGCGCAGACGAAGAAAAAATGTTCAACACCTGAGACAGTTTAATTGTACCTTAATTGCTACTGTTCAAACACCACTTTCAAGTCTTCGTGGTTATTTCGAGAGAGAAAGTCTCGTTCCCAATGAAACCCCATCATCAAACAAGTGAAACGAAAAAAAGAACCCAAAAATATAGTGCCACGCCATGAATATTAAAAAATGACGTTCTGATAATAATGATTGCATATGATGATGATGATGATGATATTGAGATGCAGGAATAACCACCAATCACATCATCCGGTTGCTACAATTCAAAAATGACGGTCGTTCGAACTTCAATCATTATCATCGACACATTGATGGTGAACATATTGTGTGAAGAAGTATTGTACTAAATGAACAATAAATAGTACGATAGTTGAAAGAATGTCAATGACAGGCACCAAACTCCATTATATGTCAATGGGAATTACTGTTTGTTATAAACTAAAAAAGTAACTTAATTGTCAGTTACTTCCAATGAATTATTGTTCATTGCGAACAACAACTTATGGCATTTTTGTTTACTTTAGCCATGGATTAATTTAAATCTCGATTTTTTTTTAGTTCTTGATCAATTTAACACTTAACCCGTTTAACTCTTGATCAGTTTAGCCGTTGCTAAATTTTAACTCTTGATCAGTTTAGCCGTTGCTAAATTTTAACTCTTGATCAGTTTAGCCGTTGCTAAATTTTAACTCTTGATCAGTTTAGCCGTTGCTAAATTTTAACTCTTGATTAGTTAAGAAAAAATTTTAATTTTTGTTTGTTAACTATTGTTTTGTTTAGCTCTCGATAAATAATATACTGTTGATTCGTTTAGCCCTTGATAAATTATACTGTTTAGCTCTTGATCCAATTTCAAGCTGGATTAATTTAAGCTCTTGATCAGTTTCGGCCGTTTAGCTCCTTTTTACAAGTTATAACGAACACTCCCGTGCTTTATTTTGCTTCACTACAAACATCATACAGTAAACAAAACTTATTTCTTGAATTGTCTATTCAAAGTTTCGACAATTTACGTGCACCGTTTACTTAAGTTGTTCACTTAGTTCTGAAAACTTAACGTTCTAATCTAACTGGACACAAACAAACAAACAAACAGACACAGAGAGCGAGAGAAGGACACTGTCAGCGTCCATCATTGAATTAGGTGGGCGTTAAATAAATAGAAATTGCGTCCAAACTCAGGGTCACTTTTTGGAAACAACACTGCGGTGAGATCAACCAACCAAAACGACATTAACGAGTTGAGTGAAGCAATAATAATAAAAATTGTTCACGCCTACAAGGTATATATATTATTTTCTTAAATGTCATTCAATAAATTCTGTTTTTGTTCTTTCATCTGTAACAATAACAATAACTTTTACACAAAAAAAATTAAAATAAGGTATTCATTTAAAAGTGAAATAGTTAACAAAATATTGTCCCACTTACCTCTCCCCCCCCCCCAGAATACAGAATGTGTTCATATATTATTATTATTGCGCCGAAAAAAACAAAAAAAAAACAATTGTTGCATAAACGGACTTTGATAAAATGACATCACCCTCATTATTATTATTATCCCGCTCATACTCTCGCGTTACCTTGCATAATATTCAAAACGAAATCATGAATAAATCTAACCAAATGAATCACTAAATAAATGCAACTTTACGTCCAAAAAAAAATGTCCCTCAAACCTCAAAGGGAACATATTTTTTTTAAATGTGTCACTTGGAAGTGTATCAAAAGACAATTAAAAAGTGTTTGGACCAAGATAAATTTATAAAGGTAAAGCAACTCCATGTTAGAAAGAAATCGTCCGCTTTTTTTAGTCATTTGCTTAAAATGTCATCCATTTTTTTGTATGTTCATTGAATCGTATTCTAACTGAAGCATTAAGTACAGTTTGCGCTATCTGTTTGGCCACACTCAGATATCGCACAAAATGCTCCATAGGAAGAGCTCTTAGTTCAGTTACCTCTTTATAGTTAGTTACCTTGGTTTTGACACTGGTGACAAAACACTTTCAAAAAAAAAATATCACGTTAGAAACATTCAGTGCTACTTTGATGTAACAAAACCTCTAATGTGACATGCAACTTGTAGAAACTATGGAAGCGACTAGCGAGAGACTTCGTCATTGTTCCAACAACAAGTGTTGAACAAAGAAAAAAGGAGATTAATACCAGACATGACCATAGTCACAACTGCCTATATCCGGATAGGTATCCGTATCTCTAGCTAAATCAACGATAAAGTCCACGTCTGTAGCTAGAGATACAGATACTTATCCGCATCTCCGCAGTAGTAAATACGTTGGCTGATGTTGGTTGATAGTATGGATTTAAACAGCATAAACCAATGTATGCCTGTATTCCCTTTACTTGTTGGTGCAATTTCAGAACGCAATCCAGTTTACATTCACTCTACCAAGTAAAACGTATGCGAAGTAACAACAATTTACAAGAAGTAATTTATGATCAAGACATCATTGGATTATTACTTGTAATATGTATATTAGCTGCCACTTGCCCACATGCATTTACTAGCGTGTAATATACTGCTTACTTGTCTCTTTTAACACAAATTTTCAAAATTAATGCTAAAATTTCTAAGAAATCTGACAACACATTATGTTAACTTCATATGAGATCACTACTGACTCATCTGTATGAACATTAACTGTAAATGCCAAACGTATCTTCCCCACTACACGCTATTAAGGCTAGTTCCACAAAAGAAAAATAAATTAGTGCCACAAGTTGGTAACCGAAAATCGACCGCTCAAAACATGCACTCATCAGAGCGTCATCCAGTGGTGCTTTTAATCCTGTATGGCTTCTTTTAGACAGCTTGAATCACTCGCAAAAAAAGTCGATACCTACAATATAATCAAAACTTTATAGACACACCCTTAAAGGTCATCAGAGACAAGCTAAATTTCATTTATCATTCAATGAAGAACAAATTCGACTAACTGAAACAACAACAACATACTAGCAGCGTTGACCTTTTCTTAATAAAAAAAAAAGTTACACTATAGTTTGATCGATGCATTTAACCTTTAAAAACGCTATTTCCAACTGCTGGTGAGATGCATTCCTAAATCCACAGATGTTAAGTAGACGTATTCAAATACTAAAGGATTGTTGCGATTTCTACCTGGCCAGCTATGCTTACACTTCTCACTTTTGTTTGTAAATAAGTTAAAATAACCATAGATATTATATTAACTAATTACAGATCCTTTCTTGTTATCTCGTCATAATTGCTGTGAATCTTGCACAGTTTCTTGCAACAACAACAAAAAACATCAGTTTTCTGTAAGACAGTGAGCAAGAAACCATTTTGAAGTCTTGCAAGAGTATTTATGACATTGGCAATTGCAATAAATTCAAGAACACATTACTGCAGTGAATCTTGCTTTAAATATTGCCAATGTGATCGTCACTTATCCAATGGTAGCAAACAAAATTAAAATTACACTATATTTCTAATTATTGCCTTACAATAAGTATTAACTTTTATTTTGCGCGGTTCAATATAAATTTGTGTTATCTTCGTAATTTTTTTTTTTAAATCGCACACATGTACCCGCGTACTCTAAATTTAAACTATGTATACAAAAAAACACAAAATATTGCCCGCATTTGCAGATTTCAAATATTCTCCCGACCCCGCGTCTAATTGTTTTTGTGTCACCAAAGTACATTCTTCGTTCATTTACTTGTTATTTCAATATTTTAACTTTTTAATATTTCTTTCATATTTTGTATGACTAATTATATTAAGTTGTGGTTGTTTTCTCTCCCTATGAATCACGAATTGTTTTAAAAAAATCATTTTATAACAATTATTACAACGTACTTTCAGTATAATTAATAAAAATGTGTATTTCGAATCGATCGCCGTTTTCCCTCTCTCAAAAACCAGACAAGAAAATTTGTCGATTTTAAACAATATGGCTTCTCATCGGCTCAGAAGAAGAAAATCGGAAGAAGAAAAAACACACACAGTGTTACAGTGCGCATGAGCAAATACAAGTCTATTCGGTCAATGACATCCAATGCCAAATAGAAAATGGTTCCTTTTTTTTTCAATTTTTTTGCATGCACGAAAGAGATAAAGACAAATAGAAAAAAGAGACAAACCCAACCCTTTGAGACCCATTACAAGCACGCAACACACACAACAACAAAAATACAAAACAAAAAAGCAAATTACAGAAAGGGACCACGGGCTCATATGTGGGTGTCTACCTAAAAAGCAATCACCCCCCCCCCCCTTTAAGAGAAATGCACCAGGAAGTTTTTTGTTTTTCGCTTTCTCAACTACTGCACCTGGTGATGAGGAGGAGTTGACTTCATCCTCGTGAACGTCCCTATTTGAATCACCTAATATTGATTGTGATCCTGATCCTAGTCCTCCACCACCTCCTCCCTTTTTTAATTCTTCTACACTCCTGCAATTATCTTGTTGTTTTTGCACCTTATGATGACAACGCTGCTGCAGTGATGTTGATGACGATGATGACGAACCACAAGAATCGAGCGATGATTTCGAGGAGGAAAAGGAGGATCTCAACGAATTCTCCATTTAGATTTAAGACAAACAAACACACTGGTGGTGACACACACACAGTTACTCAAGATACACACATTAGGCCATTTCCACATTAATAATTAATAAACACAACCCATGTTACACACAATTTTACATGGAAACTCTTGAACTAAAATCTCACACTGAAAAAAAAAAAACACGCGTTTCTCTTAAATCATTATAACATGTTAATTATATATTAGAAATCCAAATGAACCACTTTCAAAATAAAAAAAATGCAGACTGAGCAGCAAGGAGCATATTTCTACATTCAAATTCGAGCGTCTTTCTCACTCTTGTGCTGAGTTGTGCTGATGATGATGATTATGGCTTCACCTTTAAAATGCAATGAATCAGCAGCACCAACCACCAGAACCAGAATGGAGGAAGGATGTGGACGGGAAAGGATGGAAAAAGAGAGAGAGAACGAGAAACAAAAAGAGAAAACACTACTACTACTACTACTACTACACATAAAATAAGAACATCATCGCACAAATCGAAATATGACGTCACGAATGACAACCATTGGTGCACTTTTTTTTTTCTCTCTCCATCATCGATCTCACGATTATTTCTGCCCTCCAACCCCCCCCCCCCCCCCTCTCCCCTTTATATTGTAGAAAGAGAATGGGGATTCTTTATGGAAGAAGTGTGTAGTTATTTTAATCATAAGAAAATCATTTTCCAAATTTCACAGCCATTCACAATTAATGCCATTGGTTATTTAATAATATTAACTTATTTCAAATTCACCCTTCTTCTTATTCTTCTTCTTCCTGAATGTTGTGTGCTGTAGTAGAACTTGAAAGAGATGTGAATTCAAGTTCCACATGGCCAAATAATCATAAACAAAATAACATTCACATTTATAAGGAAGAAAGAAAAAAAAAGGTTACGTAATAATAAAAGAAATAATAATAATTTAAAATGAATGGAATCGTGAAGAGGTCAATAAAAAAAACCTCAAGATGGCCTCTAATGATTACATTTCTTAAAGGAAATTAAATTATTTTTTAAAAATGTTTCTCATTACAAGAAAAAAATTGTTCAAACCGTTTTCCTAATATGTCTCAATTTTATGCATCAAATAGTTTACAAGATGGCGGCATTTCAACGCGTGACAAGAGGGCGCTGTCATCGCCACTTATAAAATGGATTCAAGTGGAAAATATTTCCAGGAACTGATTTGTAGAGCGAAGGGTTCTTAAGATAATAATAACATTCTTCTATCGCAAAACATGTATGTCACACTTATTTTTATATGAAGTGCATATTTACTGGCATTTCCAGGCAAAATGTACAGTTTTATTTAAACCACCTTCGACGTTGCAACAATAGGCCTACAAAGATTTCATATCCTATTCAATACTTAAAATATTAAAATGTTTCTAAAAAAATATTTCAATTTTTGTTATTGAAATCTTGAGTCTCTTGACTAGGCTTGCCACCTTTCCTCCTTTGTGGAGGACAGTCCTCCATTCGGAGGAAATGTCCTCCGACCAGGACCGTCCTCCACGAAGACAAACATGTCCTCCACACAATAACTTGTACAAAAACTTAAAATACGTTCGTGGAGAATGGTCCTGACCGGAGCACAGTTCTTTCGAATGGAGAGCTGTCCTCCACAGGTGGCAAGCCTACTCTTGACACTTACATTCAGTGGCGCCCGCAGGATAATTTCATAGGGGGGGGCTATTCCCAGCATCACTGCGTGGGTAGGAGGCGCCCTTGTGTAAACTCTCATAAAGGCACCCTACACAAGTAAAAAGGGGGGGGGGACTTCTGGGGTCAGTTGAGCGCTCCTGAAGCATTTTTAGAGCATTTTCACTTTTTGATAGTAAACCAACCGGGTATTTGCTTTTAGATAAAACGAAATTAACATTTGAAGGAGGTTTTTCTATTGATTTGGACGATATTTCGTTTTCCGAGTGTGGGTAGTAAAACAAGTTATCATTCACTTTTAAGTATAATATTTTAACATCATTTCTATGTTGAGAGAGAGGGCTATTAAATTACTTTGTAACATTTTTAATGGCATTTAACATTGTTTGAAAATATTTAACTGTTTTTTTTTTTCTTTCTTTCTAGAACGTCAACAAAAAGTCTTGCAACAATCCTTTTTTAAACAATCATTTGCATATTCATGCATATCTTGCCAATACAGTAAAAATCTGTTCAACACGAAAACGGATAACGTGAAAAATCGGATATATAACGGTGCCCAAAAAATTGTATACAAACTTTGGGTGTTAATAATTGCCATGTTTATTTTCTTAAATTTATTTGATGTCTGTGGTCGGCTATATATTTTGAAAAGTAATTAAAATTACTTTTAAGAAAAACAAGCCAATTGTAATTAATTTTTTTTTAAATGTGGTTTTGCTGAAGTAATTTGTTCCAACAATAAAAAAACAACAATGTTCTTAACATTCAACTGATAATTCAACTAGAATCTGTTAACATACAGTAATGAATGGCAGAATAGCCGACTTTCACAGATGAAGTGGATGAAAATGGGCGGTCAGAGGGTATTGATCAGTTCCGATAAAAAAGACAAAAGAAATGCAAAAATGTTACCCTAATACTTTGTACACACATGAGTTAAATGAATTCAAATTAAATGTGTTTAGGTGAATTATACGGAATCCGATTAAGGACATAAACCAAATAAAAATTGACATTATTATTATTATTATTTTAAATTGAAATACTAAATCGATATTTTGTGTCAATAGTTTCTATATTATATTTAAGTATTAACTCAATATTTTCAGATTATTAACTGAATAAATTGAATTCGATATATTGTTTGTTTGCCCTTCACAGTTGGCTCTGTAGAACACATTATTTAAATGCATTTAAATTATCAGGTATGTACTAGGTATTATCCGAACTCTTTTCTTTGGAAAAGCACACTAGAGCACAAGCACTAAAACCTGTGACATGACAACATCGGGAAAATTCATTCAAGTAGTTTCTCAACGCTGAACATTTCTGTGTACACAAGCAAGTAGAAATGCCATGGTTTAAGCTGTTAGGATAGTGTCAGATTCTGTAATAACTTCATTAACCAAATAAATGAGATACTTATAAGTCAATTACAATGCGTTATCTTATCTATCACTATCAAACCTTAGACCATTACACTCAGGGATTGGCAACTCGGAAAATCCAATGCTTGAAGGTAGCGTTGACAGCAGCATCAATGGCAGCGTCGTCAGCAGCGCCCATATACCGGGAAAAAGCTTTACTAGCATTTAAGACGAAATGAATATTCGTTCATAAGCTAACTGCTTAGTTCACAATAAAGTCACCAGAAGGCGCTGTTGTAGTTTTCACGACGTATGCCAGAACATCCGTCGCCATTCAAAACAATTATGAGTTACCTGTCCCGAAGTGTAAGGTTCTAGGATCAAACACCGAAACTTAACATCGAAAAACAACTCTTAAACAAGGATTTACAGCTTTCACAGCCACCATACACTCCCCGGTCAAGATTATTCAACCGTACGTTTCTTATAATAGGTTTGCACTCCTCGTCTACAGGCATCAATAGTGGTCAATACCTTAGTAAGATGGACAACTTGTCTAGAAGAGGCAAAAAGCTAGTCAAATATTCTTTTTGTTCCAAAATCAATTACACCAATCAAAAATGGGCCAAAACCTAAACAACCAGGAAGGGTGGAATTGAAAATAAAATATAACCTTAAAACAAATAAGCAAACGAATGAACAGAGTGGGCGCTCTTAACAGTTTTAAAAGTTGACAAAATCTTGATTCCACAAAAGATTACCGTCCATAAATTCAGACAGAGACAGGCCTGGTAAAAATGGGCCAAAAACCTCATCTCTAAAAAGTGAGCCATAATTGTACTTGATTTGTGTGGATTCAGGCAGTTCTTTGTCATTTGTTGCTGCAAACCTAAACTAACATTTACTACACCCATAAACTAACTAACCTAAAGTTTGCTTCGTAAAAAAACCGTTATACTGTATATGAAACCACAAACACAGTTCAGAAGATAAACGAGAAAAAATGTTGGAAGATGTCACTCAGCATGGAGCCTGAAGAACGGGCACACAGAAGAAGAAGCACGCGTCGAAAAATAATAAAATGTACTAAGAGCCATTTCTAAAAGAAGTGTTTGAGCAAACACAAAACTTTCTTTTTATATTTCTGAATTGACAAAATCTGGAAGGGATGGATCTCGTCTTGTGACTCACTACTTCTAGGTCTAAATCAACATGCCAACAATTATTTAAACAAAAGTAGACCTATTTCTTCTTGAGAAGAAAGTCACTTGTTGTAAAATGAAATTCACCTAACGAGGAGGTTGTAGTTACGTGGTGAGGAGACTAATCACTGCGAATAGTAATGACTCTATGAGTGACCAGTAATAACTCATCAGTGACCAATAATGACTCATGAGTAACCAGTAAGTTACGACCAGAATGTGACTAGCATGTTCATCTATTAGTCAATAGTGACTAGCCAATTAGCAATGAGCTAATCGTGCATGATTTGCCAGTCTCACTTGAATCATAAGACTTGTTTTAAGTTTCATATAAAATTTTCAGACAAGTCGGCTATTACTGTTAGTACGTACAATGGCAGGAGATTCATAACAATTATTTTTGCAGCCACTCGTCTCATATCTGGTATCATTAAGCAGCGATTACACTGTTTTTGTTGAACATGCAAGATTTCGTGCAAGAATAAGTCAAATATTGGATGGGAAAGTCGCACAGTTTCTTACACAAAAATACGAAAAACAGCGTTTCAATGAATCTTGCTTTAAATATTGCCAAAGTCATCGCTGCTTTAACGGGAAGCTTAAATCTAGAGAAGCTGAATCTAAAAAAATAGGGAAGGTGTTCAGTTATCTACTACAGTAAAACCATCTTTAACTAATTTGCAAACAAAAGTTCTTCTCATTTTCAGAGACATATGATAAGATTGATAACGATAACCAATTTACTGTGTGTGATTGCAAGATGCAGATTACTCGACGAACGCAGCCAACCAGAATAGATTAGAAATCATGATTCCCCCCATTTTTTTCGAATTTTTGGAATTCGAATTTTTGCTTTATTTGGACTGTTGTCTCTCTGCCACAGGGTTTCATGGCTGCTTGCAGGTCACACGTGTGCATAAAATACAGGTAGCAATAAAGAACTTAAGTACATAGATTCTATAACAACACAATTTTAATTCTTCTCATCGGGGGGGGGGGGGGGGAGGGGAAAGGACTGCTTTATAAATTACATATTTGATTTCACTTCCATAAATAATGTTGAACAGCTGTATAGCTAGTAGACTGATTGAGCAAACAAAGTGGGCCTTCATTAAATTCATGTATCTTTACCACCCAAATATATTTAAAGACCTTCTAGGACGCACCCTCTCTCCCTTTAACCCTTTCTTAATAACCTTAACGAGAACTATCAATAAACATTCTGAACACAAGTATAAATAAGAGATGCTGACAACAGTCTTAAATTCTTGTCTCTCTCTCTCTCTCAGTCTCAGTCTCTTTGAAACAATATGTTTCTTGGTTCTTGTGTCACACTGAGTTTGTTCAAAAACAAGAAAAGAACAAACTTGTACAAATTTTCTGTCTCATAAATATTATTTAAGACATAAAAAAAACTTCCACCACCGGAAGAGGTCACTCATGTAGGTCAACAAACAATCTCGTGTAAACACATACACACACACATAACTCAATTGAGAACACTTTGTGATGATGGAGCAAAAACATTTAAAAACCAAACACTCCCTTCCCTGCAGTGTTATATCTAAATATGAGATTTATATATATAAGAAATTTATACAACATTAATATAAAAAAGTGTAAAGAAAACGCATGAAATAAATCAAGAAAAATCTAAATTGGATTTTGCCAACAGGAGTAGTTAGAAATCTTCTCAAAAGCTGTGTCAGGAAACTAAGACCCTAAAGGGCCAGACTGCATATTATGCTTTATGTAACTATAAGTTTTGCATTGCTTTTTTTGTAGCTTTTCATGTTACTGCATGTTTTCGTTTTCATGCATCTTTAAAAACAAAGCAAGCTGCTGCTGCTTGCTTGCTTGTTTTTTTGAAGCTTCCAGTAACAAAGCATAGAAAAGCAGGTCAGCTAATTACGACGTATCATTTTTTTCAACAGGGTTGAGGTTAGATTTTGACACGAATATGCAGTATTGACTTCACTGCTTTTAGTAGCAGCAGTACGTTGTAGCTGTAAAGCCGCCGAAAGCAAATATGCAGTCTGGCTTTAAAAAAATATAGAAGAAATCCAGAAGGAAGGTCCTGATTCCTAGACAAAATCTACAACAACAAAGATCCGAATGTGGTTCGTATGTTATCAAACTTATCATTTCTCCTCCAATATGACGCCATAGAAAAGCTCATAATATGAGGAGGCTATATGGTGCCAACATAACATCTACATGTAGCCTACATATAATACACGTTCTTTGTAATCTTATATGATCTTTGTTTACCAAATTACCATTAAAAGTATCGGCATAATCGGCATTAACTAATACCGATTGACTATCAACGCCGGTATAATCGGTAGAACCCTAAGAGCTAGAACAGCTGTTACAGTTCCCAACAGCCCAAATGATGATTCAGGAAGCTACTTTTCTATTATTTCCTTTAAGTTTCCAAACACAAGAACCAATTCCAAAGCATGGTTAAGAGCTTAAGCATTTATCTTCACCTCAAAATGACGCAATAAATCGTGTAAAACTAACGCGCATTAAGTTCGATTGTTTTCGTTTTCCAAAATGACTGTTCAAGGTTAGTTTCCATATATTAGTTTTAATAAAAAACAAAAAACCATAATTTAGAAGTGAAGACGTGAAGCAGCTCTCCTCCCCAATGCCACTGTTATAAAAAAAAAATTCATTTTTGTACTTTGTATTGCGGAGACTTAAAAACGACTTCAACTAAATTCAACTAAACAAAGATTGTTTCATTGTTCTTATAGATATTAAAATAACTTGTGAAACATCCATTAACTAACATTGATAACTACGGAGCCTTGAAAAGGACAGTTGTTTAAATTTTTGTCTAGTGATGTGCCACTGAAATATCTCACGTGAAATATTTCATTTCACTGAAATATTTCACATGACATTTAACCAGTGTTGGGGAAAATACTTTTAACAAGTATTTTTAAATAAAATATAAAATAATTTCGTGAAAATGTATTTAAATTAAAATACAAAATACGAAGTTTTACTTTTATTTAAAATACTAAAATATTTTCTTCATCTTGTATGTCTTGAGGAGTAATATAACTGTTGAACGCATTTGTTACTTAATCTAGTTCTTATTGGAATTGCCGTCAAAGTTGCATTTGAGAGAATAAAGTTAGTTGCATTCAACTTCATGAAGGGCAGGCAGCCTTGATGCTTGGAAACTGGTGCCAATTCTTGGATGTCTAACGTTCGTTTTTCTTCAATGTAACGAAGGCATGCCAATTTAAGTTTGTCAAAGTTTTGCTAAAGTAAAAAAAATAATCTTTTGAAAGTAGCTATTTTTTTAAATAGTATTTTGTAGTAATTAAAATACTAAAATATTATTATTATATATATATTAAGCCAGATCTGTGTGTGTGTGTGTGTGTGTGTGTGTAACAAAATTTATATAAACGGAATTTATATAAATTTAAATGAATAAATGAACAGCTTTTTTTCTCAAGGTCAACTATATGTTGCACCCTTCAAATCCAAGAACCCCATGATATTAAATTGGAAAGGGGAAAAGGTTGGAAAGTGTAGAAAGGGGGGGGGTGAAGAGAAAGAAACGTGGAGGGGGAAAAGTGGGAGGGGGTGACTGAAATTGAAATGAAAGGAGTAAAAAAGGAACAAACGACGTGCATGCGCACAATTGCCTGTGAATTTTGCTCCCGTCATTTATGACGGGTTACACCCCACTAGTTATAAATAAAAAGTAATTTCAAAATACAAATACATTATTTAATGGGTGTATTTCAAATACAAATGATTTAAAATACTCCCCAACACTGCATTTGACCAACCGACCGTCCGTCTGTCTGTCTGTAACCCTATAGCTACGAGCTCGTTACGCTCGTAACACTGTGATTGGCTACTGCGGGAATTGCTTGCGAAAAAACGTTTTTAAAAATATTTCGAACGACTTAAAAAAAATAAAACGGTATGTTATTAAGAAAAGAAAAGAAACCTACCTTCATACCTTGATGTAATTCCGATAAAACGTCCACAACCGGCGAAAAAGCCCGATCCATATACACGACTAGCAAACCTTTTCCTTTGGATCTAGTTTTTGCTAGGCGACTCAACGGAAAAATAGATCTGCTAAAGGAGAAGATTTGTACGGGATACTGAGTCGGGCTTTTACTCCTCTTGTGAGCGTTTAATCAGAATACAACAGATAATTATCAAAGTAAGTTAATTTTGTTTTCCTGTTCATGACATACCGTTTATATTTTAATTAAGGCGTTAGAAATATTTTTTTAAAGACGGTTTTTCTCCAACAATAATGGTATTAACGATGTCATGTCAGCGCCCCTATAACCCCCCCCCCCCCCCTCACATTCACGTCCGTGGCGCTTTTCAATATTTTTAAAGCTGTTTTTAACTTAAAATAAAAAATAAAATAGGTGTTGCGCTGCCCACATCAAATTTCAAAAGAAAACAAAATAGACAAGCCAGAATTGAACATCTGTATCCAGCCGAACACAACAGACACTCCATATTGGCAGCACTGTCATTGCATTTCTTGTCTTTTGATACTACTGTCTGCTACCTCTCATCGAATCACGGCCTGTTGCAGTGAAGAGCGCATTCATATGTCAGTCTTTACTTGGATCTTTGCAAATAACACTTTTCTCACTTATGCCTGTATGTAGGCCTATGTAACAACAGCCCTTGGCAGTGAAAACAGCATTCCCAGCTAGTGACAAAAAGTGTAGAATTGTGCCAGGAACTAATTCTGTCATCAATAGGATACATTGTCTGGCATGCGACTCTTTGAAACATTTGCAAAAATCCAGTGAACTTTGTAAAGTGACATGAATGACTTTCTATTTATTCTTTAGCCAGGGTTATCAAAGTGGACGGTTGTACGCTCCTTGAGCTATGAGAGTTCTAAATCTTTCCGGCCAGTTGAGACATCATTAATTGCAACACAGCTAATACACTCCACTGAGCATCAGTGATGTCAAAACTCACCTATTTCTAGTATGCTAAACACACCAAAAACGTCTTGATGATAACACCATTGGTAAGAAGTGTAAGGTGCAAGTGCAACTTGGAACACCAATTGCCATAAAATCAACCCAGACTATACCAGCGTCGCCACCGATTTTCATTTCTGAAATTCCCTTACTTTTCCAGGTTTACCATACCAAAGTTGGACATTTTTCAGGTTTTTGTTTCTCAGAAACAACTTTCTCTACACTACAATATAACACTGTATACATTTCCCCCGAAAACTTTCTAATTCCCTCACATTGCCAGGTTTCCTGATGAGTAGCAATCCTGTTTTTCGCATTTTTTTTTCCAACGAATCTTTGAATCTTCATCCTTTTTTAAGCTTATTGAGACTTCTGGGCCCCATTGAGCCCTCCTGAGCCCCTTTTAGACCATTTACATTTTTTTTTAGATTTTTGGCCGTTTTTTTTTTAATCTCTGGAATTTGAGAAAATAAATTTCAAGTTTTACAGATTTTGTTTTGCAAAATTCCTCTGACTGACTCTCTTGAAAATTTTCCAATTCCATGACATTTCAAGGTTTGCCAGGCCAGGATTTTCAGGAAGAGTGTGTGGCAACCGTGTACGAGCACAAAATGCAGCCACACACCATGGGTGTTTTCAGGGCCGTGTACAAGAACGGACTTTACTCCGTGAACCAGTCAAGACATTCCATTATTGATAATAAAAAAAAACCTTTAAAACAACCTCAAAAATGGAGAAAAATGATAATGTTGAACAGGCTCTCTATACTGTATATCTATTACCATTATACAACATTTAATCGAATGTCACCCTATCTAAGGTTGTACCCTTTCTAATGGATCTCCTTGAGAAATGCACTCTCCTACAACCCACAATTTAAACATGAACACCCCTTTTTTTGTATATACTTGAATGAATGAATTAATGAATTAGAAAAAGAAAGAAATTCTTTGTTCTTGCCTCTTATGGTAAAATGCTTGTTGTTGGATAAACAGTCTCGACATGGACACTGCCCTCGCCTCTGGTGTCGAAGGAAGGCCCGTCCCAATGTGTCCTCCATACGACATCGATGGCCCAGACCTCCAACACCCACACACGACCCTTCTCCTCCTCCTCGTGTCCCACCTTTAGACGAAGAACCGTCTCCGCCTCTCTTCTTCACCTCCATCCCCTTTCTTCACAGTCCTTCACAAATACAACACACTTTTGAATGGAACCAACAAACGAAATCCATTCGCCATTTTAGAAAGTAGAAACAACAAGAAAGAAAGAAGACAAAAACAAACACCTGGTTAGTAAATAGTACTCCTAATAATAACAATAGTGGAACAGTCCAAAACTCAAGAGAGTTAATTAATTTATACGAATCCAGGTGTGGCTCAGAAAAAGAACAGAAAAGTCAAAACTCTAAATAGAGTTCACTGTTTTTTTGACCATAGTTTGTGATGAGGGTGGACTAGAAATCACTGAATTGGATGGGTTCACAAAGTACACGCCAACTTCTGGATGTCTAGTGGGTGTTTGGATTGTAAACCAGGAGGAAGAGGAGGAGGAGGAGGAGGAGGAGAAGTTAGGGGGAAGAAGACTCCACAGGAGTAGCAGATGTTAAGTTCTGTCTGTAAACTGTACAAAATGTATGGAAGAATTTACAAAAGAGAACAAGGAGAAGTAGGTGGTGGAGGAGGACGATGATGTCAAAAAACACGAACCCATCGAAGGAACCGCGAAATGAGTCTCACTCAAGTCTTGTTTGTTACGGCTCTCACAAAAGTTGTGGTGGAAAAAAAAATCCAAACAAAATTAGAAACCTCAATATCAAAAAATCACAAACACACTTTTAAAATACTAGTTGAAATCTCCCAACAAAAAAAAAGAGGCCAACAACATAATACTTAAACGATAAAACTCACTTATTAAAAAAACCTCATTATGTTAAGCGTAGGATAAAAAGTAAAATGCATTTTTTTTTGGATGTAAACAAATGAGAACTTAAAATTTTAAGTTTAACAAGTTAGGAAGACACAACTTTTTAAGTTCCACAAACAGAAGAACAACTGCAGACCCGAAAAAAAACCTCTTCCGAAGAAAAGAAAAACACAGGATCCTTACATTATAATTTCCATTACAGGTGACAAAATGAAACTTCTCCTTTATAGTAGGTTACCTATTGCATATCTAATAAAGCAAATTGAACGAAACAGACTTTGAGAGAAAGATAAAAAAAAACCAACTAGAAATAAGACAGGCATCTGTAGACAGCTTCAGTCTCTCTTTGGCTCCGCCCTTTCATGCGCGTCAAGACAAAATATCAACGAATTAAAAATAAAAAGGGCGAGGCATGTGACATCAGACCCAGTAACAAACCAATTAGAAATTGATGACGCTCATAAAAGGGTGGAGCCAAACAAATTCTGAATCTGTCTACAGCCGCCTGTGAAAAAAAAAAGGCGGCGCTTCCATCACGCACCAGAGAGGACAAGTTCAAAATTCTCTTCGAATTAAGGTGTGGAAGGAAAGACTTTATAGTTTTTTTTTAAAAAAAGAGGCCAGTGTTACCAATTTCAATAAGATAATTAAAGATATAGCAAGAAGAAAAAAGGGGGGAAACAAATGAATGGAAACGAAGGTGAAAATGACACAAAAAAAAATACCAAATGTAAACAACAATGAAACTGATAAAAAAAACCAATAAGAATGGAAGATAAAAAAAAGAAACCCCCAACCATCCATCGGACCCTATAAACCCTATAATTGTTATTATGGGAGTTAAAGATAAAACAAAGTTAACAAACAAGTTGAATAAACGACAAACCTCCCAAAAAAAACCTCTCAAAAATAGACCCCAATTACATACGAACTCTTCTTTTCTAAAGAGCAAGGGGGAGCCAATAATAAATGTTGGCTCAAAAGAGAAAAGCGCTGAAAACTCTTTTCTTTTGAGGTCTTTTATTAAGTTTTCCATATAAAATTTATTGCTTTCTAAATGAATCTTAATGGAATTGTAATAATTGGTTTTTTTTTACAATGTTTAAGAATAGTTTGGCGCGCCCTTTATACAAGAAAGGGACACCAATTAACCCTTCTTATTTTGTAATCTCGTCTTGAAAGTCACACAGAGAAAGAAGGCTATCCCCCAATAGAGTAGTAGTCTATCCTAAACAAACATTATGTAAACAAGACTTCAGAAATAAGAGTAAATTCTACCATCTTTATTTACACTTGGAATTATTTTAGCTTTGGTTTCAGCTAAAGTTGCCCGTTCGGCTACTTGCCTAGATTCAAGTGAACTTGAGTGACCACAGCATCACTCCTTGTACCTAGGTATCCAAAGTGTTCTTCCCAATCTCCGAATTCGGAAAACAAAATTCGGAGTTAAAAAACTATATTTCACCTAGACTTCAAACATTTTTATTTTTATTTTGAATATCACGGTTGCTACCGATTTTCATTAGAATTTTATAAATTCTTGAACCTTTTGCATTTTGATACTTCTGGGCCAACCTGAGCAATTTTAGTGCTCTTGAAAGCATTTGTCGGTTTTTATTTTTTGGTAAAAATCCAAGTCTTCCAAGTCGAAATTTCATTTAGAAATTATTGCATTTATATCCTTTTTTAAACTTTTTAATACTTGTACAGCATTCCTGAGCCCTTTTTAGAATTATTAATATTTAGAGTTTTTTTTTTTGGATTTTGATTCACTGGAATTGGAATTTAAGAGCCTAGATCCACGTCCATCTTGTTGTTTTGAGCAGACGACAACGAGCCAAATGAGTGTTCTTATATGGGGTGTTACTAAAACTGCAAGAAATCGCCTCAAAATTGCTCAATTAAAATACATTAAAGCGCAAAATGCAATAAAAAGTATTGTTCTTCACGTGCTCGATTTATATAATTTTTGAAAAGGTCCTTCTATTTTTAAACATGGTCCAAAGTCGTTCGTTTTTTTAACCCCATGTTAAAACCCATTGGCCCCAAAACCGTCCCACAAACATTTGAAAAACTCTCGTTAAAAACAATTTAGAACAATAACAAAATAATTAGCACATATATTCATGTATTGGCTTCACGATGTTTCGTTTTTATAAATTTTGAAAAGGTCCTTCTATTTTTTAATAACGTTTAAAATCGTACGTTTTTGAACTCCATGTTAAGTCCCATAGGACTAAAACACCGTCCAACAAAAGTTAAGAGAACTCTTATTAAAAATGATTTAGAGCAATCAGAAAAATTAGCACGTACTTACACGTGTTTATTGCCTTCAGGATTATTCCTTTTTCTGAATTTTAAAAGGGCTTTCTATTTTTAAATAACATTTAAAATCTTACGTTTTTTTAACTCCATGTTAAGTCTCATAGGAGCAAAAAACCGTCACCCAAACATTTGAAGAACTCCCATTAAAAACGACTTACAACAATCACATAAAAATTAGCACGTGCATTAATCTATTGGCCTCACGGTATTTCCTTTTTATAAGATTAGCACGCGAAATTATTTTCCTATTAATTATTATGTGACTTCGAATCGGGAGAAAAAACGTTAAAAAACCGTTTTTCAATCAACAACGATCGCAGCGCCTACATTCGGAGAAATTTTGAAATAAACGCTATATCTAGGCTCTTAAGAAAATAAATTCCGTGACTTTTCTTCAAACCTTGACTATTCCCTGATTCCTTTGAAAAGGTACAAGCATTAGGCTCCAATTACACTTCTCCCAGTGTAATAAGTAGCCATTCTAAAAGGCAAGGAAGGGGACTGACAACGAGGGTGAATCTAATACGGCACAGCAAGCCGTTTTTACTTCTTATCCGCGAAAAAATGTGGATAAAATGTAAAAACGGCTTGCCATACTTACACTTTGCTGTGAATCTCAAGTGAATCTAGTAGGTGCTTTTCTTATATGTCGTACCCCTTACTTAGAGGTGACCGCAGCGCCAGATTCATGAATGTCCTTTTTTCTGTGAGACTTTTTCACAATTAAACAGGTCTTTTTTTATATAGAGATGGCTACGGTAACACGTATGGCAATCCTCCATTTTATTATTTTTATCCGCGTTTTACTGGATCCACCGAATATAATTCAATTCTGAAAAGTGAGGATAAAAAATAAAACGGCTTGCAAGTGTACTTTACAAGATTCACTCCCCTGTGTCGCCTCCCTTCGTGACAACACACAAATGAAATCTCAACCTAATTTCAATAAACTCATTAGTTAACCGCTTATTAAATCGAAACAATTAAATGGATGCGGCTTCGTTGTTGTTATAAACAGGGCCAAGGAGGAGACGCTCTATCGACCCAGGCCGACCCACCCACCAACCCAACCCCCCTGAACACAAAACAACAATGGAAGCGCCCAAAAATTTAAGTGTTTCGGCCCAAATGAGCAACAGGTTGTAAAAACAAAAAAAAGGAACCAACATTTCACCTGTTTATATTATAATTAAAACAAAAGATGCCCTACCTACGTCTGTATCTTCGGCATCATTTTAAGAACTGGGTCGCCCTTAACAAACGACTTTTGAAGGCGAATAAACCCGTTTTCGACGAAAATAAACAACGTGAAAATCTTACATAAAAGACGCTCTAATTCCTAGCCTCTAAACAATTTAAGACCATGGCTAAGACTAGCTGCCGCCGTTTTACAAGCTATTTTCATTTTTTCAATGCAATGGAAGAAGCTGATTATTTTAATTTTTTTTAAAAAATTCATCTAACGTGTCATATATGATAAAAGTTAATTAAGATTTCGAATTTAAATTTCTGATTTGCTAAAAGTATTTGCTGCCATTGACAATTTTTTTCTTAGTCGTTAATAAGCGCCGCCGACTAGTAGGCTAAGAAGAAATTAAAAAATGACCGAATAATGAGCAGGGGGAGCACGAAGGTGAAGCCAAGTTTTGGGGGTGGAAATGCAGGGGTGTGGTTTATCGGCCATATTGCAAAGACCCTGAAAAAAAAGTTTATATATTCAGTTTCATGATAAAATTACGACGTTATTTTCTTTATTTCTTAAAGAAAAGTTTATTTACATTAAATTAAAAAATGAACGTGGCTCCCGCCCATTCACTATCATAGGCGGGGGTCACGTTTCTTTTATTTTTCACCAGTTGAAATTTTCAAAAAGTTCAAATTTTCGCCCCAATGGAAACAAGGCCTTAGGAATACTTTAAATAGAAACGACAAACAAACGTCTGAGCAAAATGGCGACTATTTTTCTCCCACCCAAATTTTTGGCTTCACGAAGTCACGTGATGTTGTCTCAGCTTATTCTAACCTCCTTCAGGGGAAGTAACAAGGAGCTGCTTTCAGTAGTGATGCTCCGATACCATTGAGTATCGATACTTACGGTATCGAGTACATTTCTAAAGTACTCGATACTTGTACTCGATACTTTTCTCATAGTATCGAGTATTACTTGTACCCATTTGAGAGCAATCCCTATATTACGGTGGCCGAGAGGTGCAATGCCTATATACAAACACACGACAACACCCAATACTCCACTACAACTTCCAAAACTACAACAACTTCCAAAACCACAACAACTTCGAAAACCACAACAACTTCCAAAACTACAACAACTTCCAAACTTTACAACAAATTAAATATTATTTCATTTATATTTATTTATATAATTATTGAATTCAGTATTCATGTGCACACGCTCATTTGTGAGTGCACGCAGGCACGTGTGTATGTACATTCCCCCCCCCAAAAAAAAATATATTTTACTTTTTTGGACTTTTACTTTACTTTTTAATGCAGCTTAAAGCCTCATGTGGACATTCGCATGTACATGCGAAAAAGCCCATTAACAGAAGAAGAAAACAATTAAAATGGTCTTAAAAGACCTATACCCAAACAATTTGACAGATGCTGTAGTTTTTTTTATAAAGTTTAAAAAATCTCACAAAAAGCCATGAAGCTGGTGTTTTTTTTAACTTTGGAAAATCCAAAAAAGTAAAATACATTTTTTTTGGGGGGGGGAGAAATGTACATACATATGTGCATGCAATACACTCACAAATGAATATGCAAATGCACACTCAAATGAGCTACACACACACTCATAACCGCACACTCACAACCACACATACTTACAAATGACCGTGCACACACACTCACAGTTGAGCGCATGTGCACACTTACAATTTAGTGTGCACACTCACTTAGGCAATCGTTCAAACGATCGCCTAAGTCGTTCAAACAAGTGCCTAAGTCGTTCAAACGAGTGCCTAAGTCGTTCAAACAAGTGCCTAAGTCGTTCAAACGAGTGCCTAAGTCGTTCAAACGAGTGCCTAAGTCGTTCAAACGAGTGCCTAAGTCGTTCAAACGAGTGCCTAAGTCGTTCAAACGAGTGCCTAAGTCGTTTAAACGAGTGCCTAAGTCATTTAAACAACTGCCTAAGTCGTTTAAACGAGTGCCTAAGTCGTTTAAACGAGTGCCAAAGTCTTTTAAACAAGTGCCTAAGTCGTTTAAACGAGTGCCTAAGTCTTTTAAACGATGGATAAAAAATTCACAGCGTATGTCCTAAAAGGGGATCAGTAGTAAACACAATCCAATGAGTGTACACACACGTGTGTGCGTGCACACTCAAATGAACATACACACGCACACTCACAACCACATACACTCACAAAACAAACACTGAATTCAAAAATTATAAATAATAAATGTATACTGAATTCAATAATTATAAATAATTATAAATGAAATAATATTTAATATGTTGTAAAGTTTGGAAGTTGTTGTAGTTTTGGAAGTTGTTGTAGTTTTGGAAGTTGTTGTAGTTTTGGAAGTTGTTGTGGTTTTGGAAGTTGTTGTGGTTTTGGAAGTTGTTGTGGTTTTGGAAGTTGTTGTGGTTTTGGAAGTTGTTGTTGTTTTGGAAGTTGTTGTTGTTGTTTTGGAAGTTGTTGTAGAGTTTTGGAAGTTGTTGTAGAGTTTTGGAAGTTGTCGTGGAGTATTGGGTGTTGTCGTGTGTTTGTATATAGGCATTGCACCTCTCGGCCACCGTACTATATACAAACACGACATCACCCAATACTCTACGACAACTTCCAAAACTCCACGACAACTTCCAAAACTCCACGACAACTTCCAAAACTCTACGACAACTTCCAAAACTCTACGACAACTTCCAAAACTCTACGACAACTTCCAAAACTCTACGACAACTTCCAAAACCACAACAACTTCCAAAACTCTACAACAACTTCCAAAACTCTACAACAACTTCCAAAACCACAACAACTTCCAAAACTACAACAACTTCCAAAACCACAACAACTTCCAAAACCACAACAACTTCCAAAACCACAACAACTTCCAATACTACAACAACTTCCAAACTTATTAAATATTATTTCATTTATATTTATTTATAATTATTGAATTTAGTATGCATGTGCACACACACACATGAGTGTGAGTGCACATGCTCATTTGTGAGTGCTTGAGCATGCACGCTCATTTGTGTGTGTGCATGATTGTGAGGTTGTGTGTGTTTGCGGTTGTGAGTGCGTGTGTACGCTCATTTGAGTGTGCATGCACACGCTCATTTGTGAGTGTGCATGTGCACGCTCATTTGTGAGTGTGTGCACACTCGTTTATGAGTGTGCGGTTGTGAGTGTGCGTGTGTATGTTCATTTGAGTGTGCACACACACACGTGTGTGTACACTCAATGGATTGTTAGTGTTTACTACGGATCCCTTTTAGGACATACACTATGTGAATTTT
This sequence comes from Brachycybe producta, assembly GCA_036925085.1. Taxonomy (NCBI): domain Eukaryota; kingdom Metazoa; phylum Arthropoda; class Diplopoda; order Playtdesmida; family Andrognathidae; genus Brachycybe; species Brachycybe producta. The sequence continues at coordinate 631,497 of JAUPFP010000047.1, read as the reverse complement.
TTCTTTCGTTTAAACGACTTAGGCACTCGTTTAAACGACCTAGGCACTCGTTTAAACGACCTAGGCAATCGTTTAAGCGACCTAGGCAATCGCTTAAACGATTGCCTAAGTCGCTTAAACGATTGCCTAAGTCGCTTAAACGATTGCCTAGGTCGCTTAAACGATTGCCTAGGTCGCTTAAACGATTGCCTAGGTCGCTTAAACGATTGCCTAGGTCGCTTAAATGATTGCCTAGGTCGCTTGAACGACTGCCTAGGTAGTTTGAACGACTGCCTAGGTCGTTTGGACGACTGCCTAGGTCGTTTGGACGACTGCCTAGGTCGTTTGGACGACTGCCTAGGTCGTTTGAACGAGTAACTAAGTCGTTTAAACGAAGGAAAAAAATTCACATAGTGTTGTCTTAAAGGGGATCCGTAGTAAACACTCACAATCCATTGAGTGTACACACACGTGTGTGTGTGCACACTGAAATGAACATACACATGCACACTCACAACCATACACTCACACTCACAAATGAGCGTGCGCATGCACACTCACAAATGAGTGTGCGCATGCACACTCAAATGAGCGTACACACGCACTCACAACCGCAAACACACACAACCTCACAATCATGCACACACACAAATGAGCGTGCATGCTCAAGCACTCACAAATGAGCATGTGCACTCACACTCATGTGTGTGTGTGCACATGCATACTAAATTCAATAATTATAAATAAATATAAATGAAATAATATTTAATAAGTTTGGAAGTTGTTGTAGTTTTGGAAGTTGTTGTGGTTTTGGAAGTTGTTGTGGTTTTGGAAGTTGTTGTGGTTTTGGAAGTTGTTGTGGTTTTGGAAGCTGTTGTGGTTTTGGAATTTGTTGTGGTTTTGGAAGTTGTTGTGGTTTTGGAAGTTGTCGTCGAGTTTTGGAAGTTGTCGTAGAGTTTTGGAAGTTGTCGTAGAGTTTTGAAAGTTGTCGTAGAGTTTTGGAAGTTGTCGTAGAGTTTTGAAAGTTGTCGTAGAGTATTGGGTGTTGTCGTGTGTTTGTATATAGGGATTGCACCTCTCGGCCACCGTACTATATACTTAAGACTGCATGCTTGCAAGCTATGTTGATAATTTCGACGTTAGATGGCGCGCGGAGGAAAATTTATCACAGAGCTATGTTAAAGAACCTTAGACTATTACTTTACTTTAGTCTAAGGTTACACTTTCATACAAATTTTTCGTTAAAACCCACATAGAACAGAAATTCAAAGTTTATTAGAAACTAGAAGAACACGGGAAGAAAATAATTTAATCTTATGACGATATCTTTATTAATAAATATTTTATGAAAGTTTCAAAATCAAATTCTTCGTTTTGATGCAATCGTTATACAAAACTGTTATTGTGTAAGGTGACTACATACTGTTACAAAGTAAAAAAAAATGTAAAAATCTGATCAATACTTTTTCCTGATACTGTGCAAAGTATCGAGTATACTCGATACCTTGGAGTATCGATACTTCGAGTACCGATACATGGTTAGTATCGAGTAGTACTTGTACTTGTACTCGGTTTTGGAGCAACACTAGCTTTCAGTGCTTTTCGTTTATTGGCTGCTGAAGTGCATCTAAAACATTTGTAAAATATTTCATTATTTCAAAAATTCAAAACCATTATTTTTTTTTAAAATATTTAATATGTTGCAAACTACAAAATTGGTAAAAATCCTGAAATATGTTACATAAAGCTTTACATAATACGTGGAAATAATATGAAACACACAGTGCTTTACAGAAAACAAATATGAGTTAAGTATCTTAACTTGTTTGTTGTAAAATATTATTATCTAGAAATCCGTAATATAGCCATTAATACTAATATATAAGTAACCAAAAAAAAAAAAAAGAAGAACCATAGGCCTATACTAAAGTCAATTCCTGTCATGTTGCCACATACCAGGATTTGTGAGTACTGTTATGAACTTGAATCCGTGAATGTCATGCAATTTATGAGGTCGAATTGGTCATGAAATTCTCCCCTTGGCAAGCAGGAGGACAGACTGGATCCAATGTTTCTATAAAAAAAATCTGATTATAAAAAGTCTGTATAATAGAATCATAATTGTGAAATATGACGTACCAAATAGTTCTAGGGTCGCTTCTTGCGATCCGAGCTGATTCTGAGCGCTGCAGACGTACCGACCGTACTGACTGTTCTCAATCGTGATGACGCGGACAATCGATTCTGTAAAATCGTCGGACGTGGCAAAAATCTGTATATGATAATGTGTATTATCAAATATTTCTTGGTTGTCTTTTAACCACTTGACGACCGGAAGTGGATAAGCCTCGACTTGGCATTCCAGATCAGTGTCGTAGTTAAGTGCTTGACCGACTCTCGGTTTAGACGTGCTCACGACAGGAGCAAATTCGACTTCGACGCTGACGTTACGTCTCACCCCCCTTCCAACTCCGTTTTCGGCCACGCAATAATACATTCCTCGATCCTCTTTCTTGATGCTAAGATTTATCAAAACGTTACCATGATAAACTAAACCACCAGTCGGTAAAATGGCGTTATTTTCTCGACGCCATGAAATGCGAGGCAATGGATATCCTTCAGCATAACATTCCAAAGTAACCGGCATTCCTTCTTTAGCAATCTCAGACGAGGTACTGTTGTCCATAATCACAGGAGGAACTGAAGCAGAAACAGAAACAGCAATTAGATTCCTTTTTTTACGATGCAAAATTACAAATTGTGACTTCTGACGAGGACTGGGACATCTGCCATGATCTTGTTGCCTGCACTGATCACCACTTGACACTGGTAGATTCCACCATCCGATTCCTGAACTTCTTTTATCTGCAAAACGGGCAGTTTAAAAACTGATATAGTATGTGATACACAAGAACAGGAAAATGTACCTGTAGCGTGTACGTGTTGTTAACATGGTCGTAACGTAAAGATAAGCGATTATCTCGTATGATCATGCTGCTACCACTGGAGAATATCAAAGAATCTAAAGGTTCCGACTGGTCCAATTTCACCCAGACTATCTAAGAAAACCAACCAAAAATCTAAAAAATATGCCATTTAAAAGGCGGTTCTCTCGATCTACTCAAGATTAATGAGGATTGTTACTGGAAAATCTTGGCCATTATCAATAGAACATTCCAGGTTAACTGTTCCATTGATGTCGACGATCTGTTCGCTAGATATGTATGAAATAGCAGTACTGTCTTGGCCCATTGCTGAAAAAAAAAACGAATTTCAAAAATTTATTACCATTTTTTTTAATATAACATATAGTCTATTTTATAAGTCATGACTAGAGCTCGGATTTTGATGCTATATCAACCGAAATGTTTCTCAATATATGGCCCAAGTGCCAACTGTGAAGTAACAATCTCGTAAAAAAACAAAAACAATTCTTTCTCATTAAAAACCAGTGTTAGAGGCTAGAACTCTAGTTGAGAACTGATAGTAACCAGACATCTATCCTCTTTAACCAGCCTTGTTTGTTAGAAAAAGCATAATTGCTGTTGCTCTAATGATGATGATGATGATGATGATTACTTCACAATTGGCAATTGGGCCCAAATTGAGAAAGATTCCGGTTGATATTGCATCAAAATCCGAGCCTTAGTCATGACACAAAGCTCATAAATAAGCTTGTTTGTGTCATCATAATACACACTACATTACAATAATAATAATATTCATTCAATCATAATAAAATCATAATTCACAGATTGAAACAATTGACCAAATAAAAGTAGAATAAAATAAAAATAAAATAAAAATACTTATGAAAAGAAAATTAAATAATTACATGCAATTAAACAAATCCAAAATACCGTAAATAAATAATACCATCACGCTAAATCATAAATTTTATTTATATGGTTATTTTAGACAGAATAAAAAAAATTTAATAATTTGCATTTATTAACATCCTTAAGGTTATGAGAGACGTAATAATGCTATCTTTCATGAGAGGCAATCGGGCATTTTCCCGATCAGGGGTGCCCAACCCCCTCCCCCCCAAAGCCAGTGGAGAATACACCCCCCTTCCCGTTTTTTTTTATAACTTTGCAAATATAATTTCAATTGGCCATAAGATGTGTTTTAAACAGTCTTTAAACTTTGGAAAACATGAATATTTCCCTATTTCGCGAGCGTAGCGAGCGAGCAATTATTTTATAGTATACTCTTGCTATCAATTCCGGCGAGCGTAGCGAGCAGTAAGAAAACTTCACATGTAATTTGACGTATAAGAGTGGCTGAAACACTACTTTATTTTAAAATATAAATTAAATAGTAAAATAATAAATTTGGATTTTCGCTCATTCTGAGTATTATAAAAATATTTTAATACAAAATTTCAATCACCCCCCAAAAAAGGCAAATGGCGAGTTGCTCACCAGACTACCCCCCTGTTCCCGGTGCGTCGCTTAGTTTGAACGCCGGTTTTTCTATTCGAGGGCCGATTTTGTAAAGAAAATAACAAAAAGTTGATGCAACCAATAAAAGAATATCCAAGAAAAAGTAAGAAAGAGAAAAAAAAAAAAAGAAAGGAGAGCAGGAAAACATTTTTGAAAGAAAAAAAAATATTTTGCTGGTTTCCCGCACTTTTTTCTAACAGAAAATTTTGCTCGCCGCAAGTTACTGCAACACATTCATTTTAGGCAAAAATGGAAATAAAACCAAGTGAAATTTTGATATAAAAAATTGCGATCACAATTAAAGGGAGTAGATCGACTACCTTTAATTGTGATCGCTAATGTAATTTAACTAATGTGTGTGCACAAGGTATAAGGAATAATAACTCGAGTTATTATTCCTTATGCCTTGTACGTGAATTTAAATGAAATGTGCTTAGGTGAATTATACGGAAGCCAGTTAAGGACATGAATACCAAATAAAATTTGACTTTATTATTAATATTTTAAATTGAATTACTAAATCAATATTTTGTAAATAGTTAATATATTATATATTTAAGTATTAACTTAATATTTTCAAATTATTAACTGAATAAATTGAATTCGAGATATTGTTTGTTTGTCTTTCACAGGGCTCTGTAGAACACGTTTATTATATAAATGCATTTAAATTATCACTTGTGTACTAGGTGTCCTGAGGGCTTGGCAAATATAATTATATGTTTGCACGGGCCGTTTTTTTTCTCCCTGTCCGCCCCTGTGCACTTTTGTCAAAAGTTACAACAGATTGATAGTAGAAAATTATTTTTATTGCAATATTTATTAATAATTATTATTAATTATTTAACTAAAAAAACAAGTACTAAATTTCTTTAATGGAATGAGAATTGACCACCAAAAATGATTCTTTACACTGCTGTTAACCCGGTATAGTCAACCAAATTCGCAACAACATTTGGCAGTTTTTAGTATAGAACAACAGCATGTAGGCCTACGTGTTGAACGACACCATAGACGCAATACTAAGAAAAATGTGATGTGTCCAAAAACATGGACATCCTAATATAATGTTATATACATAAACCAGGCTTTCATCTATATTCATATCAAAACTTTTAATATACATGAAAAAGAACAAATTTTGACTGCCACCTCTTCAGATAGCTCTCACTACTTAGTACATGTAGTATAAAATATGTTACTACTATACATTAATAGTGCCAGACATTTCATCGTTTCATATGGTGTATCAAATTTGAAAATTTCTTTATTGGTTTTCGAGAAAATGGAGCTTTTGTAAATTGGATCAAATACTCAAAATATCCCATCAGAGGTTCACCCTTAACACTTTGGTATACAGGGTATTTTGCCTGCTGCGTGACGTGTAGCATATATGACATTGTTTTACCTACATTTGATACCATACTATATGAATGCCTCATAGGTAAACTGTGTTAAACATACATTTTACAGGGGAGTCACTTGAAAGTTTTTCTCTTCATTTATGGGAATAGGACGTAACATGGCATTAAACCATCTAGCTGCTAATGTGTAAGACTGTAGACTTAACACTGTTTACCACTGATATAACTTGATAAGCTGAATCATAAGATGTAAAAATGAAGGGTTTTTTAAAATGTGACTTAACACAGTTTACCTCTGGTGCACTCATATATAGCCATAAATCATAAACACATTTCAGTGGAAAATAGATCAGACTAACTTATTTGCAAATGTGTCCCTGGTCACCTTTATTGTGACAATCATAGATTCAGCTGCACCACCATAGCTACTTACGTACATGTATATGTACTTGGACTTAAGAAAAAGAGATATGAATACAGTACTACGTTATACACATACACTTCTATGAAATTACGAAAAGCATATATCGCACCTTGGCTGGAAGAAAGGCACAACTAAAAAAAAACACTTTTTTGGGGAAAATAAGTTTAAAGTTGCATTTTTTTCTATCGCAATCGATTGTACGGGATCCAAATAAACCGATATTGTGAATAGTTAAAACGGTTTTTGCACTTGAGAAGCTCAGCAAAATAAGCCATGAATCTCCTCTGAACTTTAAACTAATTTCCCCAAAAAATGTTTTTTCTTAGTTGTGCCACTCTGCACTCCGAGGTGCGAATTATGAACACCAGAAATTTATTAAAAGTAAACTCACTGAAGACAAACAGAAATCCAACCAACGAAATTGTTATGAAGACAAGATGCATCTTCCTCGATTAGTTTCTTTCAAATTAATAAAATTCTATATTAGCCTTCTACATATATTATAGTAGTTGATACATGATGGGCCGATGGCACGTAGTAGCTGAGTCAACATATTGACTCTTGGACTTGTAGGTCGTTATCGTATATCTTTATAATCAAGGTTACATTTACAGTGGTGGGCCGTGGAGTATTTAACAACATTGTCAATTTATTAGACACGGACGACCTTCTGACATCAACACCATGTTTTCAGAAATGTTGTTATGTTTTATGCTTTTCAAAAACATAAGCATAATAGCATGCAATCAATTTAATAAATTATAAGTTAATTTACAAGCCAGCTCCAGCCTGCAGCTATTTTCTTAACAAGTTATTAGGTTCATGGCCAAAGAAAGACTGCTCAAGGGGCCATGTGCAGGTTTTCTTCAATAGTCTACAGCAGTCAGGGCCGGCTCAAGGATTTCATGCGCCCTAGGCGAGGCTTATGTTTTGACCCCCTGTGGCTTAGGCAAGGTTAAAATTCTGCGCCCTTGCACGTTATTCAAGACTTTTGTGCGGGAGTTGTATTCTGTACCATCAATCCGTTTATCTATGCATCACTCTGCCTACCAACAAACTTACCTATTCTCACCCATTCATCTGTCTATATGCATTCTAAGCCCCATTGCGGCGCAAAATAAAAATAGGGCGCAACAATGCCGGATAAAAAAAAGAAAATAGTACTTAAGGTAAATTATTTATACTTATTATTGGCCTAATCCATTTTAGTTAGAATTAAAATTAGTAACATTTTAATTTACTTTTCTGTTTAAATGAAACACTAAAAATACATTTTGTTAAAATACGTTCCTAGGACTTTTGCGCCCTATAGGCGACTGCCTAAGTTCGTCTAATGGATGGGCAAGCCCTGATAGCAGTTAACCCTAAACGCATTCTTACAACAGGGCCACAAAGAAAAATTTAAAAAAAGCCGCCCAAACTTCTTTTTCCTATAATTATTACAACTATATTTATAAGGCCGCTTACCCACAGGTCGAAACAATTTGTTTGAAACAACGTGTTTCAGACAACAGCTTCAAACAAAGTGTTCGATACTGTGGAATATCATCATCAGACAAAACAATTTCATGAAACAAAACAAAATCTCGTCCGTTACCCAACAATGCGACGGGCGAATGTGCATGCTCAGATCAGGTTGCTTGCCAAATATCTCCATTGAACATTGTACAGCCGGACTTTGTCAGATAGTTGTTCGACGAGCTGATTTCTTGTTTCGAACAAAAGTTTCGTTCTGTGGTAAGCGATAAAATACAAACAGTTCTATTTTCTTTGTTATTTTTTAATTAAATTATGTACAACAGTAAATAAGTTAAGTACTTTTTAATTTTTTTTAAATAAAAATTTATCATCACTTTAATTTCTTGAAATTTACACATTGACATCTGCCATTCTTGAAACATTAAATTAGACTATATAAATAACAAACGTGTTTTACCTTTATGCCGTGATATTGAGCATGTCATTTAATCCTAATTAATTACACAAACTCCCACAATAAATAATTAAAAAATACATTTAACAAACACAAATTTAAAAAAATCCTTATCATTAAATTGGTTGTTCGTTTATAATAGTGGTTCACATTTTTGCAGAACGGACATTTGTGCATTTATGATATTACATGGATATTTAAATAAAAAATATTTCTAACAAGTGATATTATTATTGCGGTTGGGGGTCACTACAGCTACCAAGGCTCACAAGCGCTACTAGGGAGAGAACAGCTACTTGGGTCACTACAGCTACCAAAAAAATTAATAGACCTTTTGTTCATCAAAAGTGTCACTACAGCTACCAAAAAATAGGGGGACAAAATATAGACCTTTTTTATCACTTTCTCGTCACTACAGCTAAAAAATAACCCTTTCTCCATAACCTAACCTAACCTTACCTAATGAAACCTTACCGAACCTTACCTAACTGAACCTTAACGATCCTAACCAAAAAGTACCCATACTAACCAAACCTAACCGATCCTAACCAAACCTTACCGATCCTAACCAAACCTAACCGAACCTTACCGATCCTAACCAAACCTTACCGAACATAATGAAACCTAATCGAACATAATGAAGCCTAACTGAACCGAATGTAATCTAAACTAAACATATTGATAAATAAAAAGGCCTATATTTTCTGGTAGCTGTAGTGACCCTGATAGCTGTAGTGAGCCTAGTAGCTGTAGTGACCCAGTTAGCTGTAGTGAGCCAGTCCCATTATTGCAATTGTCAAGAAATTGTCAACTTTTGACATTCATGTTAGAATAGAAGTTAACAAAACTTGTAAATAATGAATACCACTCAGAAAAAAAAAATCGACCTCAAGCAGTACCATAACTACATTTATATTGGAATTCATCGTTGTAACAAGGTCGAGAGGAACCGCTTGCGTTCGATGTGAGCTAGTCCTTTAAACTTTTAAAGGAAATGTGTATACTATATGTAACTATTTAAGTGTAGTAAATCTTTTACTACCAAAGTATAAAATCATTCATTCTTTATATTCACTAGTCAGTGGTAATTATATGTATTATCATAATTTGGCAGTAAAGCTGCTGCATTGCACAATTACGATTGATAAAGACAATGTGTAAAAAAGTACAATAAAAAGTGCAACAAAACGAAGAAAAGAACTTTCACAGTCGAACGTCCACACTTATTTCGCCTTTGTTGTGACAAATTAACATTCTAATTTGTACATTTTTATTTTCGTTCATTTTGCATCAAACAAAAAAAGAACTTCGCTACCACTCACTGCTCAGAAATCGGTTTTTGTAAGACAACTTGGAAATTCTTGCTTATTTCTTTCACATAATTTGTCGCATTCGATATGTATAGTCGACTCTACTATAGCGCAATATGAAGAAACCTTTAAAACAAAAATACAACCTGCTGAAATTTCTAGCATTCTCTAGATTTTTGTTAATTGCCTAAAACGTTTGAAGAGGTTCTTTTTAGCCGGACTCGTAAGCATGACTGTGAAGGCTCATGAGCGTCAACAGCTTGCATAGGCCTTTATGAGCGACTGTTCAATTATGTTTAAAAGAGGGTCGTAAGCGGAAGAAAAGAAGCAGAAACAAAAGAAGTAAACGTTGATTCATACCATGGTATAGGCTTTTTCTTCTTATCGATCACAATCGATTCTTAACACTGAAATTAATACTAGAATATTATGGCATTGTCAAGACATACGTTATATTTCTCAGTAGTCATTATTGATTTTAAAGATTCTGTGAAAATTATTATCATGTAAATTAAACAAAATTTGAAAAAGAAAATCAGTAATAACGAGGGCAAAGAAATTCGGGAACTTACCGAAATAGCAAAAGTATTAGAATGGCGGGAAGTAAAGTGCATTAGGATATTTGCCTAAAAATAAGTTGGTTGCATTCACAATTAAAACCCGATTCTGCCAGGTCGGCGGGGCGGGAACTTATGTATTTCAATTGCTTTCTTTCATTACATAAAAAAGAAAGCGATTGCAGTTGCAATTTAAATACAACTTTAGAACAATATACATAATAACAATACAACTATGTTAGCCGAGTTTGACTGTATCGGAGCTGTTCTTGGTTCACATTAGCGCGGATAATTGGTACTCTTTAAGTTTTATTTTTTAAACTTTGGATTTTTTTCTATTAATGTTTTTACTGCAACAGCATGATTTGATGTACAGAAATTTATCTCACACTAAATAAAATATAATAAGAGACTATAAAACAATTCATAAAATAAACAAAAGTGCCCGGACCTGTACGTGAGGACAGTAAAGTTATCTTCCAAGAAAACATTGAAAAACGGATTGCTATACAATTTAATTATAATAATCTTTGAATAAATAAGTTGATATATTTTCCCCTGAAAACAATGATTTTTTCTTCCCCAAATATCCCCCCGATTTTTGAATCCTGAATTTGGTTTATTTTTTTTTTGCCCTTTATTTCCTAACTCTTGATAATAATTTAATTTTTGTTAATTGAAAAATATAAATTTGATTTACCTTGCCATAAAATTATAGTATTCACTGCAGTTTCTGATCGATCAAGTGTTTTAGTATTAAACGTTGGTAATATCTTTTATGAAATTAAAACGCCGCTACTTTGGAAAATTACTCTGCAAGCAGCCAAATTACAGCATGCAAAATGCATTGTCAAAGTCTGAAGATGTGCGAACTACTGCATTGTATTCTGTTGAAATAATGCATTATTAGAAAATTAGGAGCCTCATGACACAATAGATTACTTTGATGCATAAAATTCGTGGCGAGTGAATTCCACTGTTTTATTACCCTAGCAACAAATGACCAATATTACGAATCTGTTCGTGCAAAAAATCTTTCTTGTTAGAATGGACATCCCGTCTCCTATTTATTATAAAGCAACGAGTCCAATTTTCTGTACCCCAAAAGTCACTCAAAACACAAATACAGAATTACTGTAAAATTAGTGGTTCTTCACAATGACTAGTGAATCTTTAGATTGTAGAATGATTGATTTTCCTATTTCGCTAGAGACACTCTTAACAACCGTGTTTTCAATTATTAATCATTATCGTAACATAATGCCTCCACTTCTGTTTTGTTCCAGTTTTTGAAGATTACATTGATCGTCTACCTCCAATAATTAAACTCACACATTTGATGGAATGTCCCAACACCTTCAATTCAATAATCTTCTGTTGACCGTCCAACATAAGCGTATATTTATGCAACAATTAAACAACCGTCTGATAAACGAGTGGTCGACGGAATCTCATAAAACGGGATCCGCAATTAAAACGACATCCGAGACGAGACGTTACTTTTTAAACGTCGTAATCTGAAGGAGAGTCAATGTTCCGAGGGGCATTGTGACAAGGAAAAAACCACAACAACGGCGGCCCTGCAACAACGAAAGCAAATACCCAGTTAGCAAGATTTAAAGGAAGAAGTAAACATTGAAACTAAAATTTGATTGTGCCTCGGCCGCAGACTTCACTCAAAAGAGCCATTTTCGGTTTCCTCGGTCTAAAAGGTCCTCTCCTCTGAACTTGTTCAACTGACGTTTCGTCTGTCAAAATAGCTGTGAACTTCGAAACAACAACAACAAGAAACAAAAAAAAAAAAACGGAAAGTCTTTTTCGATTCTGAAGTGTTCAAAAATAACAACGTAATTCTTACTTGATCAAACATGATTGCAATGACGAATAACCCGAATAAAACACACTCGATCACGAGTAGAATAGAATGTATTCTGTGATTTAAAGGGATATAAAAAACATTAATATTTGGGAAAAGATCCAAAAATGGTAACGGGTGCTAAACATGACAAAACACAGCAACAAATACAAATGGTACAGAAATTCACAGATTGCGTGGTAATCTTAATTTCCTGTTTTTTAAAACTTTTTAAAGCATTTGGGCCCCATGTCCCCTCCTGAAGCCACTCCCTCCCTCCTTTAATGCTTTTTCGGGTATTTAAATTTTTTTAGATAATTTTTGGCCGTTTTTTCATTGGGAATTCAACAAATAAATTCCCTGACTTTTCCCGTCTGAGTGGCAACCCTGATGACGTGTAATTGTGCTTTTACAAGAGTTTTCAAGGTTTTTCTTTCCTTTAAAGAGCACTGCCACATGTTTTTGTGCTTTACCGTGGCGTACTAGATGCTTTTTTAGGCAATTATATATTTTTCCATAATTATGTGACACTAAAATATTGGAAAAAATCATTTTTGTTGGGATCCACCCAACAATAGGAGTCAAATAACATTTTTTTTTAAATAGACGCCTCCCTAGCTCCTTCTCTTTTTAACCTCAAAATGAGTTGAATTAAATGAATTTACATGCGATTCTGTTTTGTATGAATCTCCACTTCGCAATCATCACATCGGTTGAACCACGAAATAGCAACCAAAATAACGGCATAAAGACTAGCGAGACCTAAGCAACGAGAAAACAAGAGGATAGAAACGGGGGAAAAAACGACGGCGTTAATTATCGAAATGCAAACCGACCGACATAAAGTAAAAACTGGATGAAATACTTCTGATTGAATTCGCCCACACAATTATTGATCCTAAACAAAAGAGAAATGAATATGAGAAAAACAAGAAAGAAAATCGAAAAAAAAACGAGATTCGGTGCAACCATGGACAGTGGTGGTCCATCCGACGAACGCAGCGTTGACAAATACGACAGTGATGCGCCCTAGGTGGTCTATAAGTCTCGCATCGAGTACACACGGTCCAATCCTCCTGACAATACAAAAAAAAGGTTAAAATGAGTGATTGCAACCTAGGTGCATATTTTTTTTTTTTTTTAGTTTTCCGAACCTTTTGTGGAGACGGTAGCTTTATTTTTGGTCCCGAATGCATATCTGAGAAGTCGAGATTATTGTGCGGAAGAGGAACAACTCCAGGGTCTGAGAAAACGGCCCTACAGTGGGCCATAACCAGTAAAAAGATGACCGTGTTGAAGAGAACAGCGTTCAAAGCGCCCCACAAACTGGAACAGAAAAAACTATCATTATATAGTTAAAATATTTGTTAATTAGGAAGAAAATGTCAAGTCAACCTTTGAGATAATGTGGGTAGTAAGATCCAACGTATAACTACGTAATCGGCATACGCAACAGCAAAATACGTAAGACCTATGCAAATAAGACCGCAGGGGTCCCCTCTACAAACAACCATCTTTAGGCGCAGATTATTTTATTACTCCAAAATATTATAGTGGAAACGACATCTCGCCTTCATTGTCGTTCTTTTAATGCCAGACAATTCACATAAAACATTGATATTCGTTGAGAAAAAACACTAAAACGTAACTACAATTAGTTTTAAATAAGCATAATCGTCCAGAGGTCAGCCATAAAATTTATTGGCTAAAATAAAAAATAGCCGCCGCCCGTTCGAAATTGTAATTCACTAGCCGCCGCCGCCATCCTTACCTTTATAAGACCATAGGAGGTTATATGAGGCTACAGGTAATAGGAGGCTATGATAAGACACTTCGGTGTGAGATACCAGGATAAAACACTTCGCCCCATATAAACTGGAGTCTACATTTTATGACTAGACCTGTGCGCCGCCGGTGTTTTTGAAGCTAAAAACACCGCCGCTCGCCGCTTGTACTTTTTTTTTAAAACCCGCCGCCGGTGTATGACTGGCGGCCGCCGAACTCAAATTTGTTTTGGTTGGTTTTGTTTCAAAAACTGCCATAGGAATGAAATGATACCATATTCGATATTTATCGATTTTAATTTAAATCGATAATTACCACATTCAATATATCGATAAATCGATATATTTGTTCGATATGTTCAATTCCAGACGCCGGTAGTCGCCGCTGCCGCTGCTCGTATTTACCCTCGCCCGCCGCCGCCGATCAATATGCTACGGCGCACAGGTCTATCCATGACGACATTTTGCGCGCCCTCTTTCGGCAGGCCCAACTTTTTGCCTATATGACCATCTAAATCAATGGAATAACGTTGAAATAAATAATTAAAACTTAATTATTAACTATTTTTAAAAATAAAATTAATATTGAAATAAATGAATATAGTTTCAGAAAATAAATAATTACACGGTATATTTAGTTTCACAACTAATTGTTGGCAGCAATACAATTTTATTATTATTATTATTATTATTATTATTATTATTATTATTATTATTATTATTATTATTATTATTATTATTATTATTATTATTATTATAAAACAAAACTATAGAGGGTCAATTATCGGAACTAATGTAAGACATGACTAGTTTTGATAAACGAAAGTTCATATAATCGAACTCGGGACGGACAAAAATATTCCAAGAGGAAACAGTGGCGTAGCTAGGCTTGGTTGCGCCCCCCCCCCCCCCCGGCTACTTAAAACTTTGCGCCCCCCCCCCCCCCCCCCCGCCACTTAAAACTTTGCGCCCCCTTACCTTCCTCTCTACATAGCCCTCATACTGGGTGGGGGTGGAAATTAAGCATGTTGCAGGGGGTCTGGGGGTCCATTTTTTAAAGAATTATTAAAACAAATTTGTCCATTGTTCCAACAGTTTCTCCTGTTAATCAAATAAGGGAACAGTCGAACAATGAACTAAGTTGATTTAATAATTCTTTAAAAACTGGACGCTGCGCCCCCAACCACCCTGCAATAAGCTTAATTTAACTAAACCCATTGGCGTAGCAAGGGACCCGCCAGACCCGCAACTGCGGGGGGGGGGGGCACAGGAAGGTTGGGGGCCCAAAAAACGAAACGAAAGTCGATGTATTTTCAAAAATAATTGAATAAATTAAGCAAGTGATTCCGAATCACTCCCTTAATTTATTCAGTTATTTTCGAAAATAAATTGAATTTCATTTCGTTTATTGTGCATAGAAATTTTTTAAGGGGTATTTTGATAAACAGCGGAACGGTCCGAACAACGGTACGAACAGTCAGAAAAATAGTAGGAACAGTCCGAAGGATTGGTTTAGTAAAATTAAGTTGTTGCAGGGGTTTGGGGGCGCAGACCCCGACTTTTTATTAAGAATTATTAAATCAAATTAGTCCATTGTTCGGACTGTTCCGTAATTTGTTCAATGGGAGGAACGGTCGAAAAAATGGACAGATTTGATTTAATAACGCTAAAAAATGGGGGGCTGCGCCCCCCAGGCCCCCTGCAACAAGCTTCATTTTACTAAACCTAACCTTCCGACTGTTACTACTCATCCGCCATTCATAAAAATAGCACATTCCCCCAGTGTGAGGCTAAGTGGAGGGGACTTAAAGGGAGCACAATGTTTTAAGCAGCCCGGGGGTGCAAAGTTTTACGTGGCGGGGGCGCAACCAAGCCTAGCTACGCCACTAACTAAACCTAAACGTCCGACTGTTCCTACTATTTTTCCGACTGTTCCTACCACTGTTCTGACTGTTCCTCTGCCATGCCCATTGATCTCTATAAACATTTACTAGTGCAAGTATGTTGTTTTTAAAAGTAAATATTAAATGAAAGGCGATTTATTTTCAAAATTAACTGAATAAATTAAGCAAGCGATTCGGAATCACTCAATTTATTCAATTATTTTTGAAAATACATAACTTTCATTTCGTTTTTTGGGCCCCCAAACTTCCTGCGCCCCCCCCCCCCCACGTTTCCGGAACCTCCGGTTCCGGAAATGGACCATTTGGAAATACTATTAAGGTATACCCAATGTTATCCTAGAATAGAAACCGGAAATGGTACAAGTCTGAAACTTGTTCCATTCGATTGTACTCTCAATGGACTTCAATGGACAGTTTTCATTTTCGTTCGGACACCTATGGTTCCGGAACTGGAGCCTTTTGAAATACTATTAAGGTATACCCCAAAGTTATCCTAGAATGGAAACCAAAAATGGGACAAGTATGAAACTTGTTCTATTGGATTGTACTCTCAATGGACTTCAATGGACAGTTTTCATTTTCGTTCGGACACCTCTGGTTCCAGAAATAGACCATTTTGAACTACCATTAAGGTATGCCCCAAGATTATCCTAGAATGTAAACCGGAAATGGGACAAGTCTGAAACTTGTTCTATTGGATTGTACTCTCAATGGACTTCAATGGACAGTTTTCATTTTCGTTCGGACACCTCTGGTTCCAGAAATAGACCATTTTGAACTACCATTAAGGTATGCCCCAAGATTATCCTAGAATGTAAACCGGAAATGGTACAAGTCTGAAACTTGTTCCATTCGATTGTACTCTCAATGGACTTCAATGGACAGTTTTCATTTTCGTTCGGACACCTATGGTTCCGGAACTGGAGCCTTTTGAAATACTATTAAGGTATACCCCAAAGTTATCCTAGAATGGAAACCAAAAATGGGACAAGTATGAAACTTGTTCTATTGGATTGTACTCTCAATGGACTTCAATGGACAGTTTTCATTTTCGTTCGGACACCTCTGGTTCCAGAAATAGACCATTTTGAACTACCATTAAGGTATGCCCCAAGATTATCCTAGAATGTAAACCGGAAATGGGACAAGTCTGAAACTTGTTCTATTGGATTGTACTCTCAATGGACTTCAATGGACAGTTTTCATTTTCGTTCGGACACCTCTGGTTCCAGAAATAGACCATTTTAAACTACCATTAAGGTATGCCCCAAGATTATCCTAGAATGTAAACCGGAAATGGTACAAGTCTGAAACTTGTTCCATTGGGTTGTACTCTCAATGGACTTCAATGGACAGTTTTCAATTTTGTTCGGACACCTCAAGTTAATGCATTTTTCACATTGTATTTTAATTAATGATAAAAAAAAACATATTGTTACAAGCTTTTTTATTAAAATAAGAAAAGTATTGGGCAATGTGCCAAACAATTCCAAATAAAAAAAATTAAACAGAACTAATTAATGAAAAGAACTAACTATTAAGAGCCTATATGTGTGACGCCATTTTGAATATTAGCAGATAACAATTATAGTTCCACTTTTCGCCGTTTAGTGGCGCTCCACAGCTAAGCCATTGAAACCAATGAGAAAGAGAAATTCCTATTTTAAAAATACATGGTTTAGGCAAATGTTTTGTTTTCTGCAACGAAAATTGTTATTTTCAAAATTCAAATTGCAATATGTACATAACAATATTGCTCATCTAGTGATACGTTGGTACAAATTTATAATTAGTTTTTCTATTTTTAATTTCGCTTAAAATTTCGTATTTTTAGCCCATGTTAAATTCCTATTTAAAAATACATGGTTCACACAAATGTTTTGTTTTCTGCAACAAAAATTGTGATTTTCAAAATTCAAATTGCAATATGTACATAACAATATTGCTCATCTAGTGATACGTTGGTACAAGTTTATAATTAGTTTTTCTATTTTTAATTTCATTTTAAAATCTCGTATTTTTTTTAGCTCATGTTAAATCCCATAGGCGACAAACGCTCCTCCGTTTATACATTTTATAGGATCAAACTTCCCACTAACCATAAGTTTCATGATACCCTAAAATTTGACCACTAATTGTATACAACTCAAATTACTCACCATTGTAGATCAAAAGTTGCTCTTCCTTTTTTCAGTAGTGCATTTTTACCCAAAAAAAAGTCGTTATTAAAATATACCCACTTTTATACATCGATAAGAGAGAAAATGGCGGACAAAAGTGTATCAAAATTGATTTTTTTGCCACATGTTGACGTCACAGCCACAGAAGCGCCTACATGGAAAGATTTTTGTAAGTTTTTTTTCACTGTAGGCTCTTAAGAATTGAAACAGTTTTTTTTAAGAATGCTTGTTTATTCTGTTTGATATACTTTATTTAAATTCTTAATAGTTAGTTCTTTTCATTTATTAGTTCTGTTTAATTTTTTTTATTTGGAATTGTTTTGCACATTGCCCAATACTTTTGTTGTTTTAATAAAAAAGCTTGTAACAATATGTTTTTTAACATTAATTAAAATACAATGTGAAAAATGCATTAAGTTGAGGTGTCCGAACAAAATTGAAAACTGTCCATTGAGGTCCATTGAGAGTACAATCCAATGGAACAAGTTTCAGACTTGTCCCACTTCCTGTTTCCATTCTAGGATAACCTTGGGGTATACCTTAATATTATTTCAAAATGGTCTATTTCCGGAACCAGAGGTGTCCAAACAAAAATGAAAACTGTCCATTGAAGTCCATTGAGTGTACAATCCAATGGAACAAATTCAGACTTGTCCCATTTCTGGTTTCCATTCTAGGATAACCTTGGTGTATACCTTAATGGTATTTCAAACGACTGTATTTCCGGAATCGGAGGTGTCCGAACAAAACTGAAAACTGTCCATTGAAGTCCATTGAGAGTACAATCCAATGGAACAAGTTTCAGACTTGTCCCATTTCCAGTTTTCATTCTAGAATAACCTTGGGGTATACCTTAATGGCTGTATTTCCGGGACCGGAGGTGTCCAAACAAAATTGAAAACTGTCCATAGAAGTCCATTGAGAGTACAATACAATGAAACAAGTTTCAGACTTGTCCCATTTCCGGTTTCCATTCTAGTATAACCTTGGTGTATACCTTAATGGTATTTCAAACGACTGTATTTCAGGAACCGGAGGTGTCCGAACAAAATTGAAAACTGTCCATTGAAGTCCATTGAGAGTATAATAATACAATGGAACAAGTTTCAGACTTGTCCCATTTTCGGTTTCCATTCTAGGATTATCTTGGGGTATACCTTAATGGTAATTCGAAAGGCTGTATTTCCGGAACCGGAACTGTCCGAATAAAAATGAAAATTGTCCATTGAAGTTCATTTAGAGTACAAGCCAATGAAAAAGGTTCCATGCTTCTACTATTACTGGTTGCAGAAATATCTTCATGTGGGGTATGGCATTAAGGTATACCCAAATGTTTACACTTATATTCCTCAAAAATGGTAACTGTCCAAAAAAAAAATTTCAGTTTCCCAATCACTCCATTGGCTATATATTCTATTTCAGTTGTTGTTTTAGTTGTCCCAAACACTTTGGGGCATGGCATTAAGGTGTACCACAATTTTTATATGCAATTTTTCTCAAAAATAAGAGCTGTCCATTGCCAGTAGATGTTGTCCCATTTACAAAAACGTTTGTCCCAATCATTTTGGGGTGCATCTTAATAACAGCCAAACAAAATGACGGTAAACTCACCATCCCGGACCCTGCTTTAGAGGCAGGAACAAATGTGGTAAGCCTTCTGTGAACCTCTGGGGTACGCGACGGTCCGATGCACGGAGTCTAACATCGAAAGCGACGCCTGAAAAGCGGAGAGGAGACAAGATGGCCGGCAAAACAAGACGGTCCACTGGAGACCAACGCGAGTTGAAGGTACAGCAGGATGCAGCAACGATGTTTCTTCCCTGAAACTTCACTCCCAGGAACCCCTCAATAAATCAGACTATGACGACGCAGTAATAATGAGAGTAAAAGGTTTAATATTCACAATCAGAACAGATACTATTTAGTTACATAACTGCTGGTCCAGTTGATCATTTGTATTTTAAAAATTTGCCTTATGTCGATTTGACTTGTATTGCTTCTTGATTTTGTATTGCTCATTGCCTTTGTATTGATTTGTCTACATGTCCCTGATATGACCTCCATGTTGATGGGAACTTAAGCAATTTAATAAACAAACAAACAGGTGCCAATACCCGCTTTTTAAACTAATTGTTGCTCTATTGAACTAGACGAGTCAAACGGAATCGCAAAAAAGGGACCACGTGATGGATAAATCCAAAACCTTATAAACAGAGCAACTCAAAAACGGAAATAGATTAAAAGCCAAGACCACGCAGTTCACATATACACATAGTTGTTTCACAAGTAGGAAATACACACATTATATATAAAATTACATGAAAATACATATAGAAGCTATGATGACATGTTATATATCCCCCTATCTTACATGTGCAGGGTGATTGACAAATTGTCGGGGTTCCCAGGTACCCTACTTCACTTCTATGGTCATAGGAAGCAACCCTGCCAAATTAGCTCCCAATAAGCCAAAAGGTGCATGTAGAGGATGCATAGCTGACAAACACACACAATGTACATTCATAATTATAGATAAGAAAAATATGCACGCACCGACTTCTTTTACCATTTCTGCACTTTGTTTATGAAGCAACATAAATATTTTTCTTTTTTAGTGTACATGTAGATGCAACAACATGAGCCTAAAAAATTTTTATTTGCTTATACAACATTTTTGAAAATGTATTATAAGTTGTTGTTGTAAAAGTTATGTTGCAGGCAGTTTACAGACTCACGAGTCTACTTATATGTAGAAATGTACATGTACTCCAGACTACTCGTGCTCGGTGAGGTGGCTCGTCGACAAGCCCGAGTAATGCGAATGGACTCCCATGTTAGAGGCTCGTCCGACTCTGCTTGATGTCGGTACATGAAAGAGGTGCTGATCAAGACGTGCATGTCATTGGTCATAGACAAGCACTGTTTAGTTGTCTCGCGGTACTCGTGGCGTCAAGATGGAGTGGAAAAACGATTTGACGCTTCATTTTATAAAATATCAAAACTTCGTCACGAGTCAAAGCCTCTCGAGTAAATGGACTGGCAACCCTCACCTGACAAGAGCCCGAGCCGGACAAGTCAACAAGGGCACAAATCCGAGCCTAAGTACGAGTAGTCTGAACGCACCCTAAAAAACAACAACTGATTATGTAACTTTGGTATAAATGTACGCACTTGGGGTTTCTAGAGCAGTGAACCAGATTCCCTTTATGATCTTAGATTCCAAACCTTATGCCTTATTCTCCTACCCACAGGCACGTAATGTACCTCAGTGTCCCCAAAATTACCAGTATGGCCATTCGGACATATTCTTGATTTACCACTTAGTTTGAGACAAGCAAAATTAAAAATGTATCAAGTAAAAATCTGAAAAAAATCACTCATGTAGAGAATAAATTGGAAATATACTGATTGGTACGGCTTGTAACTGCCACAACTTTAGACCATGAATAGGGATAGACGGAGCACCTGCAATTAAGCTTGTGACCAACATGATACAGGTACTTGCCACGTGACTTTGACCAAAACTCTCATTGTGAAACATGACATTCCTGGGATAAACTGCTAAGTCATCTTGGATCCACTGTCTTTTAGCAGCTCCCACAACGCCTACATGACAGGATGTGTGCATTGATGTCAGGAATTGATTAATTAATTCTCTCTATCCTTTCAACATGCGAAAAGTTCATACAAGAACGTCCTGCCCAAGGCCATGGAAGACTATGTTTTTTCTCCCTTAGCTGTCAGCGAAATTCAAATGATTTTCGATTTATGCAAGATTGGAACCAGATTATTATCGCCCAATCAGATGCTATCCTTTATGATGACATTGATGATACCATCTTTCAACACACGTGGAATATGAAGTGGCACAATGACAAGTCCACGTCCTATTTTGATAGAAAACAGAAACTTGATAGAAACTTGTTAGCAAGTAACACTGATTATAAAAGACCCAAAATCGTTAATGTGTTTTCGATAAAAACCTAATTGCAACCATGTTTACCTCATTATATTTGCACCCATTTACTTTTTTCTTGACAATAATAATCTACCAAAAATTGTCATCTTCAGAAATTTCTGTAAGTAATTACTACTTAACTTCCACTTTGTTAACATTGCGTCTATGGCATCATACATGCACGTGCGTGCTGGCGTGTCCTCGGAGAGGGTATATGTTTTCCGCAAGTTTCTAAACTTAACCGTTGATGTAACTGCAGTAGTGGAAGGGTTTCTAATCATCTAATTTTCACTTAAATGAAAACAACTTCACCAATTCAAGATGGCGGTTTCTATACTTTTTTAATTGAGTTTTGTATCTGCTATGCTAGAATATGGGTGACAGTTAACAAAACTGTCCATTTTATGTTTTTATAAGAAAGAATCTGTGAGAAAATGTATTATTCGTTTTTCCTCAGAAATAAATAGTTACAATGACGGCAAAGGCGGGATATTACATGGCATCCTCCTTGGGTTCCTTAAATAATGCAGCCATTTTGGATAGAGGTTAGAAATTAGCACAAATGTTAGTGGAAGAGTTTCTAAAGAGCAGTAGCTTGACATCACCAATAACATCAATGTCTGCTAAAGCAGTTAGATTTCGAAGTTTAGAAACTTTGCGGTTTGTCTTATTTTATGTAACATTTTAGAATAAATTAAAACCTACATCAAATTAAAAGTCTCAATTAAGTTTTAGTAAAACTTGAAGTATAACTATATCGTAATCCTGTAATTAACAAATACGAATTTCTTAATCTAATTTTATTTAACAAACACTATTGAAAAGAACAATGAAACTCGACAGTTGCAACTCTTCCAAAGATCTGACTCAAAGATGACTTACGAAAAAACAAACGCATTAATGATCCATTTTAACACGTGAACATTACAGGTAGAAAAATAAACTTTCAACATAAAATAAATTTCTAAAGAGCCGTCCACACAGATGCATTCAGTGGAGACAATTCCACTTTAAACAAGTTTCTGCAACAAAGTCCCCATTATTTGATGCATGTCTCTAGATTATTAGCCTACTGTTACTAGCCTCTTCATGTCTCATTTTGTTGTGTATTGGGAGGCGCTTATCCTATCGGCATAACTGAGAAAAAGTATGATGCAATACCTGGTATAGCCGTTTCACATGGTGTCTTCAGTTTTCGTTTAATTATCTTATTTTATACATAATTATTTTTGAATCAGTTTAAAATGCAATTAAGTGCTCAAATATACTGTACAATTAATCCACTAATACAGTTGCATAACCAAGTTAAGATCCCCTCCATTTTTAATAAAATGCTCGAAAATGGCCTACATATGCTAATTTCCATAGATGAACAAAAGAATTTCGCCAGAAACATCAAACAAAAAATACAAATACTTAATATTTGTTGTGAAAATATGAAGCCCAGAGCTGTGTTTTTTTTAGCACTGTGTTGTACCTGCCATGAGGAAAATTGAATTTGTTGTGCACAAAGTTCTCGCCAACTCAATAAATATATATGAACTAGTGGGGTAACCCGTCATAAATGACGGGTGCAAAATTACAGGCAATTGTGTGCATGCGCGTCGTTTTTTCCTTTTTTTACTCCTTTCATTTCAATTTTTGTCACACCCTCCCACTTTTCTATCTATCCCCTCTCTCTTTTCTCTCTCCCCCTCTACACTTTTCAACCTTTGCCCCTCTCTAATTTAATATCATGGGGTTCTTGGATGGGAAGCGTGCAACATATAGTTGACCTTGAGAAAAAAAAAACAGTTCATTTATTCAAATTTATATAAATTCCGATGTGCTTCAATGGTTGTACAGCGTTATCCCAGAAAGAGAGAAAGATATATACATGTAGAAAGACACACAGAGACACAGACCTGGCAAAATATATATATAATTTTATTAACAGATACAGCAAAGTATGGCATCAATGACGGAGAAAATCTTGAGTATCAGTTAGAAGAAATGATGGAATGTACAGATGAGAACGAAGGGCACCGTGCACACAAAAGTAACCGGAGACGTACATGTACTGAACGAGAAGATCCTAATAAAGCGCCCATGTGGAAGCGTCCATTTAAGTTTCTTTCCGGTGCAGACAGTGACCAAAACAACCGTGGACGCTCAACTGTCCAAATACTTACCAATACTGAACAAAAAGACCCCATATGGAAACGTCCATTTTTGGTTATTTATGGCATGGGGTTATGGCTAGTTTATTGTGTAGGTCTAATGGGTTTTGTGTGCGGTTTTTGTGCATTTTGTTGTCCACTTTCAATTATTGGATACGCCACAACTGGAGAGCGTGAAATGCTTGAATTACCGGCTTTATGATTAATAAAGGTCCCTAAATGCCCAAGTAAATTCACTAAGACTTGTTACGACTACGCATTTCAATTTTTTTTGGGGGGGGGGCAGAGGGGGTGCTATTTTGATAAACGGTCATTATGAACAGTCGGAAGGTTAGATATAGTTAAATTAAGCTTGTTGCATGGGGTCTGTAGGGCGCAGCCTCCACTTTTTAAAGAATTGTTTCATCAAATTAGTCTACAGTTCCCTCAATTTCCCTAATTTGATCAATGGGAGGAACGGTCGGAACGATGGACAAATTTGTTCAAGTTTTCTTTAGAATCACCATTGAAAAATAAATAGGTAAGTGTTATAATCTAGAAATGTAATGTAAAAAATCAACCCTTATGGCACTTAGAAAATTGTAACGTGTTTTCACTTGTACTGACTTTTAAAATAATCATTAATGTGTATCCAATTACTAAAAATGCCGAAACTATTGAAAAATATATTGGGTGTTTTTTTGGTTATCCTGATTCCGTTCAGTGGTGTTGGTTATGAAAGTAAATTAATAAAAGTATTTATTGGAAAAAACAGTGAAATATGCTTCTCAAGTAATAGTTGCGAATATTTACAGGGTTACAAAAATGGAAATCGTTCACTGCAAATACAAAACGAAAAATGAAATAATACTAAAATTATAAAGCCGGTCCCCACACGAAACGTTTTGTACTAGGTTATGACTACGCAGTTCAAGACGTTCAGGCAACCCGTTACGGGTGGACAGGAAAACTGTAATTTTGTGAACTGCACGGAGACGGAACACTGACACAAAAACCGGCGGTTGCGAGCTCTGTTATCAGCGAACTGCAGTTTTCCTTTATTCGCGGAGTAGGAGTTCTCTGGATTTCATAGAACTGAGTGTGAAAAACGGTGCTAAAAACTGTGTATCGACACCCCTGAACTGCACGTAGTGGCGTAGCTAGGGGGGGCGGCACTTTTTTGTGGCGGCACCAATGAAAAGAAGTTTTTTTCCTGTTGGGTTAAAGTAAAAATCAGAAATTGCAAAAACTGCAGAGCATACAGCAGAAAGATAAAATTAAGAAATTTTCGTCGCTCGCTGCATGCTGCATGTATGTTTCCTGATGAAACTTCTAAAACTTCATGGAAAATCTAAAATGCATTGCAAATGAACCTGAAGACATGGACGGGAACATCCGGAAGCGATGCATTCCAAGGGAAGACTCTAACGCAAGGATGTTTTCAATTTCCATGGGGACTGCACGCTTCAAAAGTTCCTCCGTTCAGAGTGGACATAGTTGAAGTGTAACTCTGGTTCCTCATGAAACTTCTAAAACTTCATGAAAAAACAAGCCAGGATTGCTCTTGGACTGATCGTTTCACCCACCCCCAACTAACCTTGAAGTTTGTCCCTGAACTTCATCAAGGTAGGGAATCCTGATAAACACCAACAAGAAGTTTCATTAGAAGCCACTTCTTCTGAAAGCAACAACATGAGCCTAGAATAATTTCATTTGATTACACGTGTACAACATTTTTGAGAATGCATAAAAAAAAGTTGTAAAAGTTATGTAGCAGGCTAAAGTTAATTTACAGACTCACGTAAGTTTCGTATGTACACACACACACTTGCGGTTTCAAGAGCAGTGAACTAGATTCTATTTATGATCTTAGATTCTGAAAATCATGCCTTGTTCTCCTACCCACAGACACACACCTCTGTGTCCTCAATATTCTCAGTATGGCGACTCGGACATATTCCTGATTTGCCACTTGGTTTGCAGGTCAGGAACTATCCTTATAACACCAATTTCATAATGAAATGCAATATATCCCAAGAAAAAATGAATGGCGTATAAGTAAACCATTAAGAGCCTATATGTGTGACGCCATTTCGAATATTAGCAGATGACAGTTATAGTTCCACTTTTCGCCATTTAGTGGCGCCCCACAGCTAAGCCATTGAAGCAAATGAGAAAGAGAAATTCCTATTTTAAAAAATAGATGGTTCAGACAAATGTTTTGCTTTCTGCAATGAAAATTGTTATTTTCAAAACTCAAATTGCAATATGTACATAACAATATTGCTCATCTAGTGATAAGTTGGTAAAAATTTATAAATAGTTTTTCTATTTTTAATTTCGCTTTAAGAGCCTAGATCCACGTCCATCTTGTTGTTTTGAGCAGACGACAACGAGACAAATGAGTGTTCTTATATGGTGTTACTAAAACTGCAATAAATCGCTTCACAATCGCTCAATTAAAATACAGTCAAGCGCAAAATGCAATAAAAAGTATTGTTCTTCACGTGCTCGATTTATATAATTTTTGAAAAGGTACTTCTATTTTTAAACAACGTTCAAAGTCGTTCGTTTTTTTAACCCCATGTTAAATCCCATTGGCCCCAAAACCGTCCCACAAACATTTGAAAAACTCGTTAAAAACGATTTAGAACAATAACAAAATAATTAGCACATACTTTCATGTATTGGCTTCACGATGTTTCCTTTTTATAAATTTTGAAAAGGTCCTTCTATTTTTTTAGTAACGTTTAAAATCGTACGTTTTTTAACGCCATGTTAAGTCCCATAAGACTAAAACACCGTCCAACAAAAGTTAAAAGAACTCTCATTAAAATGATTTAGAGCAATCAGAAAAATTATCACGTACTTACATGTGTTTATTGCCTTCAGGATTATTCCTTTTTCTAAATTTTAAAAGGGCTTTCTATTTTTAAATAACATTTAAAATCTTACGTTTTTTTAACTCCATGTTAAGTCCCATAGGAGCAAAAAACCGTCACCCAAACATTTGAAGAACTCCCATTAAAAACGACTTAGAAGAATCACATAAAAATTAGCACGTGCACTAATCTACTGGCTTCACAATGATTTCTTTTTATAAGATTAGCACGTGAAATTATTTTTCAATTAATTATTATGTGACTTCAAACCGGGAGAAAAAACGTTAAAAAACCGTTTTTCAATCAACAACGATCGCAGCGCATTCAGGCAAATGTTTTGTTTTCTGCAACAAAAATTGTGATTTTCAAAATCCAAATTGCAATATGTACATAACAATATTGCTCATCTAGTGATAAGTTGGTACAAATTTATAATTAATTTTTCTATTTTTAATTTCATTTTAAAATATCGTATTTTTTTTAGTTCATGTTAAATCCCATAGGCCACAAAAGCTCCTCCCGTTTATACATTTTATAGGATCTAAATTTCGCACTAACAATTATCTAATATCATAATTTGCTAAGGGCTGACTCCCTCCCTCACTCCCTCCCTCCCTCCCTTTGTGCACGAATGTTCTCAGAAACTACACACTCTAGAATCATGAAAATTAACCAGTATACACATCTTTAGATGGCCTTCTTAGTAGGCTACATTAGAATTTTCAATTTTGTTTCGTTTATCGTATTTTTGTGAAAAATCATCAAATTTCAAACAAAACCCTGAACAAAAAAAGTTGGCAGCCAGGAAAGCATGAATAATTGCATCATACTTTTGATCAATGAATAAATTAAACCACGTGGGTTACAATGAGGTCACCTTTGATCTTGAAAATTGCAAATTTTGTATTTCAAAATTCATTCTTTGTGATAAGCAGTGCCGCAACTAGGAATTTTGTGCCCGGAGACTACATTACTGTGAACGCTCCTTACCTCCCTGCAGCCTACTCACACAAATTTGAGTAGCTTGTATAATGTGAATAAATGTGAATTTTTAGGCTTGCAAGTGTTAGCTTAAAATCAAAAACTACTATACAGTATTTACTTTAGAGTAGGTATTGCTTTACAGAACAGCTTGCAACTTTTTGTAAATTTTGCAAATTGCACGACGGGTTTATTAGTGTGAGTAATTTGTACAATAGATGAAAACTACTTAATTAAATAAATGTGCAATTAGGAAAATAGTTGCAAAAAAGTCGACTTTCAAAATTTTTTTTTAAATTTTAATTTCTGAACGTTTGGCGCCCCTGTTTGTTGGCGCCCGGAGATTAACTTTCCCCCATCCTCCTCGTTGTTGCGCCACTGGTGATAAGAAAACAACATAATTTTGAGCTATCTACAATTACACTTAAGTGTTTTTCACAATGTGTGCAGCACCTTAAATACACATCTGGATTACATTACTACCTAATTATTTATGGTTTGTATTTGTTTTAATGAACATTGTTTTTTATTTTATAAATTTTAATCAGGGTTTATTGGTTTAAATTACCATTGAAATACTTTCACTGCTTAAGAAACTATTCATTTAATAACTGTTTTATAATGCTTTCATGCTCATGACTGCAGTGGTGAATTTATGTGGGACAGAGAGTATGAGTGTCCCTTTTCGTTTACTACAAAATTATTTAGCGCTTTTTCCCCAAATATTTAAATTCATCAAGTAAGGAAGCCTTCTAAATTTTTATTAAATGAAAATTGATTACTGTTAGTTTCCAATAGTTTCTACATATTGCATTTTGTTGAATATTTATGAATATTTCTGATTTAAGTAAAAACTGAACATTTTTATAAACCCTGATTTTAAATAAAAACTGAACATTTTTATAAACCCTGATTTTAAATAAAAACTGAACATTTTTATAAACCCTGATTTTAAATAAAAACTGAACATTTTTATAAACAATGATTTTAATTTTAAAAAACAGCAAAATGCGAAGGAAACAAAATCTAAATGGCACCTCACAGAGAGCTCAAAATGCTAAAAGAATGTGTGCACATCGTGCTCAAGAATCTGAAGAGCAGTATTCTCTTCGACTAGCATCTGCAGCAGCCTATCAAGCAACAAGAACAGGCAACGAATCACTACAAGATTGCCACACTAGACAGTATCTTAATGCTGCTTCTCATGCCAGAGCAGTGGCAAATGAAACACCAGACCAATCTCAAGTTCGACATCACCGAAATGCTGCTTCTCATGCCAGAGCAGTGGCAAATGAAACACCAGAGCAATCTCAAGTTCGACATCAACGAAATGCTGCTTCTTATGCCAGAGCAGTGGCAAATGAAACACCAGAGCAATCTCAAGTTCGACGTCAACGAAATGCTGCTTCTCATGCCAGAGCAGTGGCAAATGAAACAACAGAGCAATCTCAAGTTCGACATCACCAAAATGCTGCTTCTCATGCCAGAGCGTGTGTGTGTGTGTGGTTATATCTCCACTTGATTTCACTCAATAAAGCCAAAAACCCATCTCTCGGACAACTGACTTTTTTTCCCGTTCAGTTCAAATGAGAGATATCTAATATCATAATTTGCTAAGGGCTGACTCCCTCCCTCACTCTCTCCCTCCCTCACTCCCTCCCTCCCTTTGTGCACGAATGTTCTCAGAAACTACACACTCTAGAATCATGAAAATTAACCAGTATACACATCTTTAGATGGCCTTTTTGGTAGGCTACATTAGAATTTTCAATTTTGTTTCGTTTATCGTATTTTTGTGAAAAATCATCAAATTTCAAACAAAACCCTGAACAAAAAAAGTTGGCAGCCAGGAAAGCATGAATAATTGCATCATACTTTTGATCAAAGAATAAATTAACCCACGTGGGTTACAATGAGGTCACCTTTGATCTTGAAAATTGCAAATTTTGTATTTCAAAATTCATTCTTTGTGATAAGAAAACAACATAATTTTGAGCCATCTACAATTACACTTAAGTGTTTTTCACAATGTGTGCAGCACCTTAAATACACATCTGGATTACATTACTACCTAATTATTTATGGTTTGTATTTGTTTTAATGAACATTGTTTTTTATTTTATAAATTTTAAACAGGGTTTATTGGTTTAAATTACCATTGAAATCCTTTCACTGCTTAAGAAACTATTCATTTAATAACTGTTTTATAATGCTTTCACGCTCATGACTGCAGTGGTGAATTTATGTGGGACAGAGAGTACGAGTGTCCCTTTTCGTTTACTACAAAATTATTTAGCACTTTTCCCCCAAATTTTTAAATTCATCAAGTAAGGAAGCCTTCTAAACTTTTATTAAATGAAAATTGATTACTGTTAGTTTCCAATAGTTTCTACATATTGCATTTTGTTGAATATTAATGAATATTTCTGATTTAAGTAAAAACTGAACATTTTTATAAACCCTGATTTTAAATAAAAACTGAACATTTTTATAAACCCTGATTTTAAATAAAAACTGAACATTTTTATAAACCCTGATTTTAAATAAAAACTGAACATTTTTATAAACCCTGATTTTAATTTTAAAAAACAGCAAAATGCAAAGGAAACGAAATCTAAATGGCACCTCACAGAGAGCTCAAAATGGTAAAAGAATGCGTGCACATCATGCTCAAGAATCTGAAGAGCAGCATTCTCTTCGACTAGCATCTGCAGCAGCCTATCAAGCAACAAGAACAAGCAACAAATCACTACAAGATCGCCACACTAGACAGTATCTTAATGCTGCTTCTCATGCCAGAGCAGTGGCAAATGAAACACCAGAGCAATCTCAAGTACGACATCACCGAAATGCTGCTTCTCATGCCAGAGCAGTGGCAAATGAAACACCAGAGCAATCTCAAGTTCGACATCACCGAAAGGCTGCTTCTCATGCCAGAGCAGTGGCAAATGAAACACCAGAGCAATCTCAAGTTCGACGTCAACGAAAGGCTGCTTCTTATGCCAGAGCAGTGGCAAATGAAACACCAGAGCAATCTCAAGTTCGACGTCAACGAAATGCTGCTTCTCATGCCAGAGCAGTGGCAAATGAAACACCAGAGCAATCTCAAGTTCGACATCACCAAAATGCTGCTTCTCATACCAGAGCAGTGGCAAATGAAACACCAGAGCAATCTCAAGTTCGACGTCAACGAAATGCTGCTTCTTATGCCAGAGCAGTGGCAAATGAAACACCAAAGCAAGTTCAAGTTCGACATCAACAAAATGCTGCTTCTTATGCCCGAGCAGTGGCAAATGAAACACCAGAGCAATCTCAAGTTCGACTCTCAACAAAATGCTGCTTCTTATGCCAGAGTAGTGGCAAATGAAACACCAGAGCAATCTCAAGTTCGACGTCAACAAAATGCTGCTTCTCACGCCAGAGCAGTGGCAAATGAAACACCAGAGCAATCTCAAGTTCGACATCACCGAAATGCTGCTTCTCATGCCATGGCCCTAAAAATTCAAACACCAGTACAGCATGTTCAATTCTGTCATAAGCATGCTCTTGCACAAAGAACTTCACTTGCAAATTACACTCCAGACCAAAAAGCACTCCGACAAAAAAATCGAGCAAACATAAGTGTTGCTCAAACACACAATATTGCTGTTCAGGAAATGATTTATGAAGATGCTATTCTAGAGCACAGATGTGGCCCAATGGATATCATTTGTCAGTACTGTCAATCCAAAAACTTTCTACCAGAAAGACCTTTAGATGGTAAATTTAGCTATTGTTGCCAAAAAGGAAAAGTCACTTTAAAACCATTTTCAGCATATCCTGATGAATTCATCCGTTTATTAACTGGAAATGATAACATTTCAAGAAATTTTATTGAAAACATCTGATCTTATAACAGTGCTGTAGCATTTGCTTCTATGTGTGCTCAAACAAGTATGCCACCAGGAAATGGCCCATACTGCTTCCGTATTCATGGACAAATTTACCATCGTGCTGGAACACTCCATCCGCCAGATGGTGAAGGAAGAAAGTATGCACAGTTGTATATTTTGGATGCAAAACAAGCACTGGAGGAACGCATGTCAATGTTGGCAAATTCTGCATGTCTGGATCATTTGATGTATGAGTTGGGCAATTACATTTCAAGTAATAACCCGTTCGCTGCTGCCTACCAGATGCTTTACCAAGTAGAACAAGAAGAAATACAAAATGGTAGGCAACCATCTACTGTCATGATGGCTATTCGAAATGATATCAAAAGTGACCCCAGACGATACAATGATCCAAAAATGAATGAAGTTGCTGTTGTGTTTCAAAATGTTGATGGAAAACCTCCTCTTGAAAGAGACATTTTGATTCACTTGAGGCCAGATCCAACCAATCCAAATGCAACAAAAACACAGAGATTGAATGTGTTAAATCCCAAAACTGAACCTATGACATATCCAATTCTTTTTCCACATGGAGATGATGGTTGGCATAAGGACTTGCCTAGAAATAATAAAACTGAAAATCGACAGCGTGTTACTCAAATGGAGTATTATGGATATAGACTTGCCATTCGTGATCACTTCAATCCTCTTTTAAATGCTGGAAAATTAACACAACAGTTTGTAGTTGATGCCTATGTAAAAACTGAAGGAAACCGTCTAAACTACATATGGCTAAACCAAGTGAATCTGAGAACAGAGCTGTACAGTGGCTTAATGGACCATATTAACTCTAATGCAGCTGCACAGAATCTTCAGCCAGGAAAAACAGTCATTTTACCATCATCATTTCTTGGTAGTCCAAGAAATATGCACCAACATTACCAGGATGCTATGGCTATTGTCCGAAAAGTTGGAAAACCGGATCTGTTTGTTACAATGACGTGTAATCCGAAGTGGAAAGAGATTACTGACAATCTGGAACCGTGGCAAAAAGTTGAACGTCGTCCTGATTTGGTTTCAAGAGTTTTTAACATAAAACTAAAAAAACTTATTCATGACATTAAGCACAAGCGCATTTTAGGCACTGTCATTGCCAAAGTACATGTCATTGAGTTTCAAAAACGAGGATTACCTCATGCACATATTCTAATCATATTGACGAAAATGGACAAACCAACCACACAAGAAATGATTGATAAAATTGTGTGTGCTAAAATCCCAGATCGTTCCATAAATCCTCGATTACATGATATAGTTCTCAAGAATATGGTGCATGGTCCATGTGGTAAACTTAATGAAAATGCTCTTTGCATGGAAAATGGAGAATGTTCAAAATTTTTTCCAAAAGAATACCAGGAGGGAACCTTGGTTCAAGTCAATGGCTACCCATTGTATCGTAGAAGAAAAGACAACAAGGCATATGATGTTTGTAACAAAATTGTTGACAATCAATGGATTGTTCCATACAACCCATACTTAAGTTTAAAGTTCAACTGCCATATCAATGTAGAAGTGTGCGGTACCATTAAAAGTGTCAAGTACCTTTACAAATATGTATACAAAGGGCATGACTGTGCCAACATTGTCATTCAAGAAACAAACATTATTATTCATGATGAAGCACGTTCTTTTATGAATTCCAGATACATTAGTGCTCCAGAAGCTACATGGCGATTGTTC
This sequence comes from Brachycybe producta, assembly GCA_036925085.1. Taxonomy (NCBI): domain Eukaryota; kingdom Metazoa; phylum Arthropoda; class Diplopoda; order Playtdesmida; family Andrognathidae; genus Brachycybe; species Brachycybe producta. The sequence continues at coordinate 598,188 of JAUPFP010000047.1, read as the reverse complement.
GGGTTCAAAATGCACGAACAGTCACATACCATCATTCGCTTAGCTGTGCACTTGCCACATGGACAAAATGTTACATTTCGAGAAGGTGATGAGCACAATGCACTTGCCCGTGCAGCAGCTAGAAATACTACCTTGACTGCATGGTTTCAGTTGAATGAAAATGATCCTACAGCCAATCAATATCTTTATGGCCAAATACCAGAACATTATGTGTTTCACAAGCCTAAACAGCCAGATGCCTGTGAGTGGAAAAGAAGACAACATGGTGCTGCAAATGTCATTGGAAGAATGTATTCTGTAAGTGTAAAAGACTCTGAGCGATATTATCTTCGTTTGTTGCTTCTTCATGTGCGTGGGCCAAAGTGCTTTGCAGATATCTATACTTTTAATGGACAAAAATATGACACCTTCAAAAAAGCAGCAAATGCAAGAGGTTTGCTTGCAACAGATGAAGTCTGGCATGTTACATTAATGGAAGCAACAGTCGAAAATATGCCATACCAACTAAGACAGCTGTTTGCCTTCATTTGTGTTCTGGGGAATCCCTCTAATCCTCTGCAACTATGGAATAATCACAAAGAAGCAATGGTAGAAGAGTTCAGTAGATGTCATAACGAACATGTGGCCAATTGCACATCTTGCGAAAATCTTGCATTGCATGAAGTACAAGGTGTTTTGAACCTTCATGGGAAGCTTTGCTGTGACTATGGTCTTCCAACTCCACCAAATGTTCTCATTGGGTACGTATGTCACCAGCATATGTGCAACTTTTATTTTAATATAGAGAAACCAATTGTAATTTTTTTAATCCAAAACAGTCCACAACATCCTTTTCAAATAGATGAAGAAGAACGGCTAGGTGCAGAACTTTTAGAAACTTTAAACCCAGCTCAACGCCAAGCATATGATGATATCATGGCAGCATATTGTGATAACATTTTGCAAAGCAAGTGTTTTTTTTTGGAGGGACCGGCTGGAAGTGGAAAAACGCATGTCTACAACACCATCTTGAGCGTAATCCGAGGGCGAGGAGAAACTGCATTCCCAGTAGCTTCAACTGGAATAGCTGCAAACCTGCTCAAAGGAGGACGGACGTACCATTCACAATTTAAGCTGCCCGTGCCATTGTTGGAAACGTCTGTGTCGAATATCAAACAGACTTCTTCAGAGGCTGATGCAATTCAACAGGCAAAGGTGTTGTTTATCTGGGATGTCAACGATGGCATCTCATCATGCTCTAAATGCTGTGGACAAACTTTTTAAAGAAATAATGCACAGCGATATTGTTATGGGTGGGAAAGTTATTCTTTTGGGTGGTGATTTTAAGCAGTGCCTGCCTGTCGTCCCACATGGGTATCGTTCCACCATTGTTCAGTCTAGCATAAAGTATAGCCCCATCTGGCCTTACTTTAAAACTTTGAAGTTAACCCACAATGCTAGATCTATTGACCCTCATTACAGTGAGTGGCTTTTAATGCTGGGGAATGGCAAACTTCCATCTCCAGATGGTCTCGATGAAGATACCATTGAGATTCCAGCAGAATTTTTGTCAGATGATTTGATAAAAGATATTTTTGGAAGCAGTATCACTGTTGACCATGTTCCACAACTTGCTAACCATGTAATTTTATGCCCTACAAATGACAATGTTAAAGACATTAACAATCAAATTCTGGAGTTATTGGAAGGATCTGTTAGGAACTATTTAAGTGTTGATTCTTTGGTGTGTGATGATGAAGAGGCAATAAATTACCCTGTAGAGTATTTAAATACTTTAAACCCGTCAGGAATGCCACCTCACGAGCTGAAACTTAAAGTTGGTGCAATTATCATGCTCTTACGAAATTTAAACACAAAGCATGGCCTCTGCAATGGAACTAGGCTCATTATTAAGCGACTAAAAGAAAACTTTATTATTGCAAACATTCTTACTGGGTCCCATAAGGATCATCAAGTTTTTATACCCAGAATTGATCTTACGCCTTCTCAATGTGACATGGGGTCATTGGTACGCTTCCAGTTCCTCCAACACATCAATTTATGGTTGAATGCCTTACGAGTACAGCGCAGAACATAAGACACTCGTCTAGTAGAAACAATTGGGGCATATTTATTTACTGCACTGAGAACAATGGACTGAAATTCTACCCAGACTGTTTCAATGTCAAAACATTGGTTTGCTTTGGGCCAGATTATTGAATGGAGATGATGTTTAATCTGTGCTAGGGCATGGTTGTTTAATATCCGCCTAGGTACAGGGTGTGCTTCAACTGGACCAAAATCGGGAATAGCAAAGCAGACAGCTAAATGAGGGGGATTGTCACTCAGACAAAAAGGTTCATCCCCATAGACATTACAAACAACATTATCAACATCACAAAAAATTAAAAATAGAGTGTTGTCTCCACGCGTTGGAAACATTACTAATTGGGAGAAAGCATTTCCAAACAAAAAATTAGCAAAAGACATATCTAATGTATTATTGGCTTGAAATATGTGCCAATCAATGTGTGGTCTATTAAAGTCACCAACAATCACTGTTGGACCACAAAAGTTTAAAACTGACTGCAAGCTATCTATGAAGCTATTGGTTGCAGTTTCTGATGTAGAACAAAGGGGGCTTTGATAGCATGTAATTAACCGTAAGGCTATGATTATGAAGATCAACACAAAGTAATTTTCCTTCTTGTCTAAAGCAAGTCACTTTTGAGTACTGGACACCACTGGATAATATTAGGCAGACCCCACCTCCACGTGATTCCCTATCACATCTCAGAACTGAAAACCCATCCGGTACAATTAAAGAGTCAGGTATAGAGTCAAACAGCCATGTTTCAACAAAACAAAAGCAGTTGACATCAGATCGTGACAGCAAAAAGTGGTGCAGGTGGTCAAGTTTATTATACACACTGCGTGCATTTATAAGAAGACATTTTAGCCCCGATTTTCACGACAGTTCAGATGTGCCTGACCCTTGAACAGTATTGTTAGGCCAGAATCCCCCCAGAATCAGGAGGAATGATTGACCCAGCAAAATTAGAAGCATCCAAGTTGCAAGTAACATTTGAATGGGGATCAGGACCCTTCCATTCACGAATGGATATGTCTTTTGGCCAAAACTTATCATCCACAACCAATGGCTTAGACTTGCCATCAATCGAGATAAAAAACGATGCAGCATAGCTTCCAGGACGAGATGTTTGTTTGACATCCAAAACTGCAACATCATTCTCTTCCAGATAGGAACGTAGCACTGATGGGGAAGTTGTGGGAATGCACCCACTAACAAAAAGCCTTAACCGCTGGGATTTTCCTTGCAGGGATGCGATGTCAGCCCTGCTACCAATAATCTTAGTGCCTCGAGATTTCTTCTTTTCTTGATACACAGGTTGGTCCTTGTTCCTGCCCCTAGGAGCTTTATCTTTAACTTGTAAAGACTTTGAGGTTGCAAGAAAATCCAAAGGGGCCAAACCCTTTTTTGCCACTGAGGCCCACGTCAAAGATGTACCAGGACCAGTAGTAAGTGCTGCTCCACTGGAGCTGGACTGAGGAATAGAGGGAGAAGACACAGAGTTTGTACAGCTGATAGCCTTAGTATGGCCTTCAAGACTGACAAAAATGTAATATTTGTTTTTCTCGGAACTAAACCGTTACAATGACGGCAATGGTGGGATATTATATGGCATCTTACGTATTGTTCCTTGAGTAACGCAGCCATCTTAAATGGGGGATAGCATACATTTTAATGGAAGAATTTCTAAAGAGCAGTAGCTTGAGATCACCAATAACATCAACGTCGGCTAAAGCTGTTAATTTCGAAGTTTAGAAACTTTGTGGTTTGTCTTATTTTATATAACATTTTAGAATATTGTAATCCTGTAATTAACAAATACGAATTTATTAATCTAATTTTATTTAACAAACACTGTTGAAAAGAACCATGAAACTCGACAGTTGCAACTCTTCCGAAGATCTGGCCCAAAGATGACTAATGAAACAACAAATGCATTAATGATCCATTTTCAACACGTGAACATTACAGGTAAAAAAAATGTATTATCAAACAAGAAGAAGAATGCTCGAAGTAACATGTTTTTTGTCTGTGCAACATAAAATGAATGTCTAAAGAGCTGTCCACACAGATGCAATCAGTGGAGACAATTCCATCTTAAATAAGTTTCTGCATCAAAGTTCCCATTACTTGATGCATGTCTCTAGATTATTAGCCTACTGTTACTAGCCTCCTCATGGCTCATTTTGTTGTGTATTTCCTTTTGAAGTGGTGAACTTCAAAAGAAAATGGCAATAAGTGGATACATGTGGAGAATATTACTGGCTGCTTCTATGGTGTGGATGGCTTAGATGTGTTGTCTTGTTGAGTGTTTTGTTAAGTGTTTGCTTTTTCGCCAATGAACACATGTTTATGGTCGTTGAAGGTTGGAACACTGGATACTTCTTTTGAAACATTTATCAAAAACACGAAGTCGCACGGCTGTCGTTCCAATGAATTTTCTTTCAAAAGTCGCTTGTTTTTTCTAACCCTAAATGGACACCAGGTTCGTCAGCCTAGACAAGGTTTTCTCCATAATTCTCATTAAGTGCTTATGAATAATGTACAACCCACTAATACAGTTGCATTACCAAATTATGATTCCCTCCATTTTTAATAAAACGTTCGAAAAATGGCCTACATGCTAATTTCCACAGATGACCAAAAGATCGCTAAAAACCATATCATGTCACCACAAACATGAAACAAACAAGGGATTCAAAAAACCCTATAGACCTCCATTGCTTTAATATATGCTTTCATATATCAAGCACTTTTCTTTCATTTTTACATGTGTATGCAGATAATGTGTATGTGATAAACACACATGTATGTAGTCACGTACATGACATAGTTACATGTGATGCGCATGCGTCATTCATTTATTATAGCAGGGTTCGGATTTTGATGCAATATCAACTGGAATGTTTCTCAATATGTGGCCCAAGTGCCAAATGTGAAGTGACGATCTCGTTTAGATGTGAAGCACGTCGGAATTTATATAAATTTAAATGAATAAATTGTGACACCCTGTAGAAACAGAAGGTGAAACACTCAAGTAAAAAATTTATTCTAAACAGTATGGCACCCCTTGGTGCACAGATGTTCGGACTTGGGGGCCCGAATTCTAGAGAATTCGTGGAACCAAGTCCGACCGTGAGAAAATTGGGAATAAGTCTCAAAAATATTTCTGATTATGATTTAGTATCCCCGGCCCAGGGCAATGATTGGCCCAGTTGGTCAATCATTAAGCCCTGAGGTGACAGTTGCCCCTCCCAGGAGACCAGACAAGTGAGCCTGAGACTTGAGTGTGAGGACAGTCAGAGTCTAGAGTTGAGACAAGTAAGTCTTGTAACACAGAGTGTAGAGTTAAGCCTGACTTAGAGTGAAATAATAATGTAAAGAGTGTGATCAGTAATGTAACAAAGAGTTAGTAAAGAGTTATATTATCATACATAAACCTGTGTAAGTGTTGTGTATTTGAACTATATTGGGTTTCTGTACTCCTAAAATAGAGGAGTATCCAACAGAAGGCACTCAGACACAGCCTGAGTCCCTCTGCCTGGAGCCTCCAGCAACCCAACGAAAAGGACTAGAGTACCTTCAGCATCGTCACACCCTATATCCAAAGATCCCTAGGAAAGCCGGGCTTTTTGTGGGCCGTACCAGGCAAGGCAAGTAAATGTCGCGCCCGGTGAACCCAACCCCCAGAGGTACAACAGTAGAGGCTGGCCCGCAGCAGTCGACAACAGAGTCAACCCTGGCACCACCGGTTCATCAGAGGGAACAACGTCAACAACGAAGTTCGAGAACCGGTAATGGCGTCAAAGGAGGGCCAGTCACGTCACAAAATGAACCGCCTTTTTTCTCGAGGTCAACTATATGTTGCACACTCCCCATCCAAGAACCCCATGATATTAAATTGGAGAGCGAAAAAGGTTGGAAAGTGTAGGGGGAGAGGAAAACGTGGAGGGGAAAAAAGGGGGAGGAGGAAACTAAAATTGAAATGAAAGAAGAAAAGAAAAAAACAACGCGCATGCGCACACCAGAGAAAATGAAAATCTCATTTTCTCTTTCAAATATAAAAAGGGGGAGGGGGATAATAGTAGCAAAATTAAACTACAATTTATCACAGGCAATTGTGCCCAGCATTAGAATTTCTTTTGCTCAGCCCTTTTATGAACGTCATCAATTTATAATTGGTTTGTTACTTGGTCTGACGTCATAAAAGGGCTGAGGAAAAGAAATTCAAATGCTGGGCACAATTGCCTGTGAATTTTGCTCCCGTCATTTATGACGGGTTACCCACTAGTGCTAATATATTTGTTGTGAAAATATGAAACCCAGAGCTGTGTTTCTTTTGCACTGTGTTGTACCTACCATGAGTCAAATGAATTTGTCGTGCGCGAAGTTACTCGAATAGCTTTGCCAACTAAATGTCAACAAACTCAATTAATATATGAATATTACTAACAGATGAAGCGACGTATGGCATCAATGATGGAGAAACTCTTGGGTATCAGATTAAAGAAATCATGGAACGTGCAGGCAGTCCCAAAAAAAAGTACCGTGCACACACAAGTAACCAGATACGCTCAAATGCCCGGAGACAAGAAGAACCAAACGATCCTAATGCACACCCCATATGGAAGCGTTTGTTTATGGGTGCATATCTCATAGTGAAATATATATTTTGGCTATTCGTTGGAATATTTGGTTCAATTGGTTGTTGTTTACTATTTAGCACAGTCCAAACTTATAGATACTGTAGAACTGGAAATCCTAATAACCTTGATTTCCCGAATTATGACAGCTAAACTTCTCTAACGGCCCTAAGTTTATTCACTAACTTGTAAGACTCATTACAACTACACATTTTAATTTTAACTTAATGTCTTTTTTTTTCCAAAATTGAACTCTTCATTAAGAGGAACAATAAAGTTCTTTCATGTAAAATTCGAAAACACAGTTTTTAATGAATGATAGAAAAAATAAATCGCACTTTCTTGTTTAAGTTTTTTTAGAATCACCATTAAAAATAAATTTAAAATGTTATAATCTAAAAATGTAAACGATATTAAGCCGGATTTTAATGTAAAAAATCTACCCTTATGGCACTTTAAAATTGTAACGTGTTTTTGCTAGTACTGGCTTTTAAAATAGTCACTGATGTTGTCAAATTACTAAAGATGCCGAAAATATTGAAAATTTTGATTATTTTGAATGTTTGTTTCTTGGTTATCCCGATTTCGTTAAGTGGTGTTTGGTTAATAAAGTAAAGTATTAAAGCATTTGTTAGAAAAACAATGAAATGTGCTTTTCCAGGTTTTCCATAGTAAAGTTTTTATATTTTCCAGGATTTTATCAAAAAGCGATTTCAGTACACTGTACACAATACACTTTTTGAAGATTGATTTTAAGTTCTGATTGTATAGAGCAGATTCAGAAAATGGTTACAAGAGATGTGCGATTCCTCCATAAGACAAACAGATACATTTGTAAAAAATCTTTGCAATGTGGCATATTTGAAATGCTGATACCATAAATTACTATGCTAATTTTTTCCTGGTACATCTAAAAACGGTTACGGCCAAATAACCTCTTTTGTCTTGTTTGGCAGTGTTGCTTGGCCTCTACAATTTATCATTTTAGAGAATGTGTTTGGTGTAAATGTACAGTGGAAATTGTTCAATGCAGACGTAAAATGAAATATCAAATATAACTAAAACGGATAGCTTGAGAATATTTATTGAATTCATTGTTTTAGTGTAGTATCAAATGTAGCAAAAATAAATCTCATGGATTACTTTATGAATTGGTGTCGTTACGTCAAAGAAGTGCTGATCAAGACGTGCATGTCATTGGACAGAGACAAGCACAGTTTAGTTGATTAGTTGTATGCGTGGCATCAAGATAGAGTGGACAAACAATTTGATGCTTCATTTTATAAAATATCAAAACTCTGTCATCGCTCATCGGATCTGCACAAGTCCAGGGGTGTAGTCGTGCCGGAGCACAGTAGAGCAGTGCTCCACTACTTATTAAATTAAAAGTATTGTTTGTTATATAATATATTTTTAAAAATTTAAAAAAAAAATTTATAAAGTGATATTGTCAAACAGACTACATACTGGAGTTTGGGCCTTTTAAATGTATTCCTTTCTAATTATTTTTATCTGTGTTTCAAATTTTCTTTTCCTTCTCATTGAGATCCTTATCATCCTTTGCATAGATTGGTAGGTAGGTTGACAAGCCCTTTTGGCAACTGCAGAGTGATAATTGTTTTAGTCATCAGTGATGACTCATCACATCCTGTTGGCCACTGCTATAGATTTCTGATCAGTTTCTTTGGTCAGTTTTATATTTTTTCTTTCTGCTTTTATTTTTTTACTCTTCAGCAGTCAGGACTCAGTTCTAGATCCCTCTTTTAAGTCTTTTTTTCTGAAAAAGTGGTGTTTGTATTACAACTTAAGAGTCAAAGTTTTCTATATATATATAATTGTGACAGTACGGGGTTTCGATTCAGGGGCTCAGATTATTGCCACAAGAGAGCACGGAAGGCAACCCAATAAAATGGCCGATCGTCGTTGAATAAATAGAAGAATAAAAAAACTAAATGCAGAATAAATGAAATATTTATTCTGCAAACAAACATATAATAGTTTGTGTCTCCTCAGAAGGAAGGGTACATAGGATGGTTAACGATTGTATTTACATTTGTCGGTAGAAAATAAGCGGTCCTCTCGGACAGAAAGCAGATGGCTTATAGAGCGTTTGCATGAGCGTCATATAAGCAAGAAAAAGAACCGCGAGATTTGAACATTGCGCCTTTTATACCCTCGTGCTTGACCACGCCCCCATTCTACGGGGACGTTTCCAAACACGAGGCTCTAGAATGTTCCAATCCCGCAGAAGTGACGTCATAGATCACACTCACGCGGACGCAGAAGAGAGAAAGGAAACAGAGGGAGATGGATATAGCTATCCATCTCAACGAGTACAAGATACAGATGGATGTTTGGACAATTCAAATGTGAAAAAAAGGTAAGTGAAATATCACCCTGTCACATAATCTTTCCATTTTATGTTATAATTAAGTCAGGCTTTACCTTTCTTATATCATCAAGTCTATTTTGATTTATTGGTTTGTGATAAGATGATGAAGAAAGAAAGCCAAGATTGATTTTTCTTCTGAATCTGATGCACCATCTACACAAATACCACCTTTTGATGTAAATGAAAATTCTTCAAAAAACCCTGCAAAATCTAATTTATTCAACTGATCACGTAGATCCAACCATTCGAGAATCAGCAGATACAGCACCTTCTGTAAGTGTAAGTTCTGCTGCATCCAGTTCTCATTGTCCATGGCCAGATGTTTGGGATGCTGAAATTTGGAATTCAAAGAAGGCCTTATATCCATGGATTGGCTGCTGTGATGGAAAACTAGGCTGTGAAACCTGCAGTTCTGTGTTAGATACATTGGGATTCTATAAAAAACATGGTGTGGCCCTTTTTGTGAATTGGAAAGATTATACTGTCTCTCAATATGGGAATACAAGAATGGCAAAACTGAAGACTTTCCGTAAAAAAATGTCAGGACATGTAAACAGTGATGCACACAAATTTGCTACAGAAATTTTGAAGGATAAAAAAAAGATAAGTTGGCTGCATATGTCGATAAAAGAAATGAGTCCGACCAAGAATCAACATGTAAAATCTTCCGTACTGCCTATTATTTCGCAAAGCATGATCGTCCATATTCAGACCATCCTGACTTACTCATGTTGCAAGAACTAAACGCTGTTAAGATTGGAATTGGACTACGTTCCCGGTACAGTTCAACAGAAGCAATTGATCATATTGCAACAGAAATGCGGTTAAACACTTGTAAACATGTTCAGGACATAGATGGCAAACTGTCTATTTTAATTGATTAATCAACTATCCTTAGCAACAAATCTACCCTGATAATTTACATTAAATGTGTAATTGAAAAAAATAGTGAGCCAATTTTCATTTTTCTAGACCTCATTGAACTCCTGGACCAACAAGCCCAAACTATTATTGATGCTTTGCTGCAGTGCCTTGCTAAATATGGTTTTCATCATGAATACTTGCAAAAGAATCTGGTTGCATTTACTAGTGATGGTGCAAGTGTTATGGTAGGGAAACAGTCTGGAGTAGCTCAGCGTTTGAAAGAAATATATCCTGCCATTATAATGTAACGAATTTGATAAATAGCATTTTGAATCACCCTGTAAAATAAAGGATGTTTGATCGTAAAGTTCTCAGTTCATGCTTGGGGGTGGCTCGGAGGCCATCGAGACGATGCTTCCCTGCCCACCAAGATGAGAAGAATAACCAAAAGATCTGCATTGGCAGTTTTAATAGGATATATCCTATTGAGATCGACGATGCAGAACTCTTGGTCAGTAAGAATCCTTAGAAAGTTTTAGAAGAAGGATTAACGAATATCGTTCTTAATTGTTTCGATTTAAATACATCTTATAGATGTTTGTTATATATTTTCATGTAATTAATTTAAGATTCTGGTTCTGACTTGCTACGAAGAGCTAACCTAAAGTTGCATCCAGTAAAATGCTTCTTTGGTTTCCAAGAAGTGAAGTATTTGGGACACATGATCTCGCCTGACGGAATTCGGCCAGATCCAGATAAGGTTGTTGCAATTAAGAACTTCCCAGTTCCTGACAACGTAACCGCAATCCGGAGTTTCTTAGGATTGACGGGTTATCAAAAGCATGTACCTGGATTTGCCAAAATAGCTAAACCAATGTCAGACTTTACGGGCAAGGATGTACTGTTTCAATGGTCAATTGTCTGCGAGAATGCATTCCGCACTTTGAAGAGTATGTTGTCAAAAGCTCCATTAGTCGCCGTTTATGATCCCAAGGCTGCAATATTTATGCACACTGATGCCTATGGATGTGGAATTGGAGCCATGCTGTATCAAAAGTCAGAGGATAAACGAAGAAAGGAGATCATCGGAAGTGTCTCCAAAGTTCTAAGGGATGCTGAGAAAAATTACAGTACAACGGATAAAGAATGCCTAGCAGTGATTTATGGAGTTACCAAGTTCCGGCCGTACCTGTTCCAGAAACCCTTTACAATTGTGACCGATCATCATGCATTATGTTACATGACGACTGCAGCATGTCTCGAAGAAAGGCTTGGATGCTGGCAGCTTCTAATGCAAGAGTATGACTACAAGATCATCTACAAGGAGGGGAAACTTCATGTCGAAGCTGATTGCCTCTCGCGATATCCAGCAGGAGTGCCTGTCAACTGGAAGGCAATTCTCAAAGCTGAGGACCTAGTTGACAGCATGATTTTCAATGTAACCTTACAATGGGATTGGAGGGTAAAGCAAAAATTGGACCAAGAGATCATGAAGATTCGTGAAGAGCTACATAAACAGCCAGAATCACCTCTTCATAAGTTGTTTTGCGATTATGACAATATTTTGTTTCCTTGTGTTCCATGGAAGTTCCGTGCCCACATTCATGAACGTGGTTCCAACACACCTTATCCCAGAAGTAATGCGATAATGCGATGACGAGCCGGATGCTGGTCATGATGGACAAAGACCTGGGATCGAACCAGGCAGAGATTTTATTGGAACAACATGAAGCACGACATTTTCGAATATGTCAGGTCATGTGAGATTTGTCAGCTACACAAGTTGGGTATGGAGAAACCTGAAGGGTTCCTTCAAGAAATGCCCAGAGAATGAATTTTATTGGACCATTAGTACCATCGGTTGGAGGAACTAAGCACATCTTGTTGGCGGTCAACTATGCCACCAGATATTGTGTTGCTAAAGCAGTCAAAAGCACAACAGCACTAATTGTCATCCACTTCCTAACGAAAGATGTAAGAAGAATTTTTGGGAGACCCAAGAAACTCATTTCGGATAGAGGAACGCCATTTGTTGCTGGAAACACTCAAGAATTCTTGAAAGAAGTGAGATTGAGCATGACACCATAACAGCGTATCATCCTCAAAGTAATGGTCTCGCCGAACGAATGAATAAGAGCATTATTCAGACTATGAAGAAGTATCTAACACCTGCAAAGAACCAAACTGATTGGGCTACAAAACTGGATGAAGTATTAGAAGCGTACAATTCATCTGTACACTCATCTACAAATTTTACACCGCATAGACTCATGTTTGGATGGGAGCCTAGAACCAAGGTTGACACCATAGTTCCAGAACGACCAACATTTATGGATAACAAGGCAGGAAACCTCGTAGATGTTCGACAACAGGTGTAGGAATGCCAAGAAGAACTAAGAGCAGACAGAGCGAACCTGAAAGCAGCACATGATCGAAGAAATAAGTACTATGACCAAAGGCATAAAGCGCCTTATGAGTACAAAGTTGGTCAGAAAGTATTAGTACAAGATATACGAATCAGGCCTGGCCAGAAAAAGAAATTCTTCACGAAATGGAGAAAGGGATATATACGATTGTCGTGAAGGTATCGGACAACGTATACCATCTAATACGAAAATCGAGTGGGAAGATTAGTGGAGGACTCTGTAAATATCGTAAACATGAGACCACTATATGAGGCTTACCAACAAGAAGGACTCATGTTCCAACGACTGGAGACACCCTGGAGTCCATGATAACTCATCCCTCGAAGAATCCAAATCGGAACCTGAAAAAGAAAAAGAAATGACAGCGTTTGTCAAGAAGAACTTACCTTCCCATAAGAAGAGATGTTATGGACACTGCATATGCCAAAATGCCTGGATCGAATCATCTTATCTTAGGATGAAGAGGAAATTGAAATATTCAAAAGAGAAATCCAGAAGCATTCCGACCATACCGTCGAAATTAGAAGGAAAATGGCAGCAGATGATAAATAACAGGGATTCTCATACTTACCTGGAGAGGATGCGATGAAATTCACCCGAGAATATGGTGACAAGACGAATTTCAACATGGAAACCATTGAATTTATTGAAGAAATCGGCGAAATTCCTGAAAAAACGATAGAAAACGCTGAAAAAGCAAAAAAAAAAATCAACAATGGAATTTCAAATTGAGACAAAAGACGTGCAAATTATCGATGAAACAACAAAAATGAATGATAATATTGATACTAGTGACGCCACGAGAAAAAATGACGTCCCAATTGAAGGAATAAACAAGGAGCGGTCAATGATGCTGATGTGCATGGCAGAAACACGCGGGCGGAGGCATACATTAAGTGAGATGACCACTAACATCGCACTACTCTAGATCCGGGTCCTATTGTTTATCTCCTTCACAACTGACAACTTTGCCCATATGCTGTGCACATGTACCGGCACTATTTTGTGGCATCTTTACCATTTGGAAAGTTTCGTTATCATCTTCGGCCATATTTTGGAAAACTTTAAATCCGGCAAATAGTCAAAATCATCGGAAGTTTTATTTTTGTGTTGCGAAAATTGTATTACGGGTCATCAACCGCCAAGAAGATCAAGAAAAGCCCAAGAAATGGATCGAAAGGGGTAAGCAAGAGCCAGAAAAAGAATTTCGGGCTCCGAAATACAAACCCTTTTTCTTTGTCTTTTGTTTCCAATAGAAGTTGTATGAGGAAGTCACCATTAGAGAATCTCTATGAAGAAGTGGCCACTACCAGGCAGGGTGGGGGTCACGGCATCCGTGGACCCGCCTTGTAAGGTTGTGGCCACAAGGAGAAAGGCTTCAAAAGGGCTAGAACAGAGCCATGTTCTATTGTGCCTATAGAGAGAGAGTCAAAAATGATTTTCGAGACCGCCGCCGTCCCCCTGGAAAAGGAAGTAGCTGATGGGCTCTGGACTTATGAGATTGTATCCAACCCAATCTCCAAATGACAAAAATCCAAGCAGGCAAAGAAGATCCTGCCTGGATTCATCGGCGCTGGACAACTGAATTTCTACTGATCCATCAAGCCCGGAGTTTGCTCCCGGAGGGTCTGAGCCCCGAAACTGGGGGAAAGGCCAAGATGACAACAGAGAATGGACCTCCGCCGATTGGGAGCATCATTCCCAAAGAAATCGACCTCCAGTACCGAATCGAAGCCTGAACGAAATCTGGGACAAGCAAGGTCGCTACATGCCCAAAAGCCAAGCTCTAAAGAATACAGAAAGGGTGTATCAAAAACTAGCAGACTGTGGAACCCGAAGCGGCAAAAATCAAAGCACGCCTTCAACCACGGAAGAGGTCTGTGCCGGAAGAATGCCCTGCTGCAGCTGTTGCCACTTCCGTCATCAGGCCAAGTTTCCACAAGAAAAACGAACTAAGTAAGCAACATCGGGAGGCAAAGAAGCGAAGTGAGGCAGGACTCTTGGAGTCCATTGCTGTCCACCTCCCGGCTCGCGAAGTCTCAGAAGACCCAAAGCAGGGTACCATCGTCACCATTCACCGGAACGATGAGGACAACGATATCCTCTTCATTGATACTGATGAGCTTCCAGGGACCGAGCCTGAGAAACCTGCAAAAGAAGCAAGTGTCGCTACCTCTACAAACAAAACAAGAAACTGAAGTCCAGGAGGATCCACGAGACAGCTATAATAGACAGCTGCAGCTCCTAATCGACATTGCGGTCGAATACCACCTCCGTGGACTTGCTCTAATCGATCAAGTGTATGAAACATTCGATGGCGAGCGTATGGTCCTCTACGATGGTAGAATTATGGAGTACAAGGGGGCTGCCCTTAAGGTTGAGATTGCCAACTCAGGTCACACAGAAGACCTTTTCCACGATTTACACAGTTTTGTATGTGATCAGCAAGAAAAGGATCAAATTCACTAATTAGTTGTAAGCATCCCGAATAACTCCCGTTCTTTTGAGACCCCAATATTTCATTATCACCAAAAAAGCAAGTCCTCTTGAAGCCAAAAATTTCAATACTGCAACAATTCTTCTAAGTACATTCTTCCAATAATTGACTTGTGTGTCCTTACGGACCTAGTCTGAAGCCAGAGGAGGCGGCACAGCTTCGGGAGTTTCTGCTGGAAAGCTGTGATCATTTTGCATTCGATTATACAGAGCTGGGAAAACCCCGCTCGTCGAGCACACCATTGATACTGGTGGGTTACCTCTGGTGCGTGAAGGATTGCGAAGAACTGCTCCGGCGGCTCGTGCAATCGAGAGAGAAGATGTAGCAAAGATGTTGGATGCAGGGGTAATCCAACCTTCGCATAGTCCCTACGCGAGCCCTATCTTGCTTGTTCGCAAGAAGGATGGTGGCTTTCGTTTTTGCGTGGACTATCGGCGACTGAATGCCCAGACAAAGGCGGATCAGTACCCGTTACCTCGCATTGATGATGCCCTCGATTCACTTGCTGGAGCGAAGTATTTCGCAACCCTGGACCTTGCTAGTGGTTACTGGCAGGTCAGGATGGCGGAGCAAGACATTGAGAAAACAGCATTTATTTGCTCTCAAGGTCTGTTTGAGTTTCGAAAAATGCCTTTCGGACTCTGCAATGCTCCTGCCACTATGCAAAGAGCGTTAGACCTCTTGTTGGCAGGACATAAGTGGGAGAGCTGCTTGGTGTAGCTAGACAATATTATCGTCTTTGGGAACACCTTTGAGCAGTTTCTCGAACGCTTGAGTACTGTCCTGAGGCTGCTACAAGGGGCAGAGCTGAAACTCCAGCCGAAGAAATGTTTCTTCGGTTTTGACAAAGTCAAGTATCTCAGTCACATTGTCAGTGCCGAGGGAGTTGCTCCGGACCCGGGACTCGTGAGAGCAGTCGAAGAGTTCCATGTCCCTACAACAGTGACCACCATCCGAAGTTTTCTTGTACTGGCCGGCTACTACCGGAGGTTCATTAAGGACTTCGCCAAGATCGCAAGGCCACTGCATGATCTGACCAGGAAGGATGTGTCCTTTGACTGGTCGGAGCAGTGTGGTCTAGCGTTCGAGGGGTTAAAGGCATTTTTAACCGAAGCACCGGTGCTCACCATGTATGATCCACGTGGTGAGGTGTTAATTCACACCGATGCTAGTGGGTACGGTCTAGGTGTCGTAGTATATCCAGAAGTTACCTGAGGACACGGCTCCTCGGGTTCTGGCCTACGCTAGCCGTCTCATGAAGGGTCCAGAAACACGGTATAGTGTCACCGAGCAGGAATCCTTGGCGATCATGTTTGCCGTGGGCAAATTCCGACCTTACATCTTTAACCGGGACTTTGTTATCGTAACAGATCACCATGCGCTCTGTCATTTGCAGACTGCAGTTGCAGGAGTACCGGTATAAGATTCAGTATAAGAAGGGGAAACTTCACGAGGATGCTAACTGTCTGAGTCGGTATCCGGTGAATGAAGTTGTTGATCCTTCTTTGCCTGAACACGTCGAGGCAGACGTGGGTGAGGTCATTTACCGGGTCCGGTCTGAGGTGGATTGGGTGATGGAGCAGGCAAACGACAGTTGGTGCTCCAAGGTGAAGCGTGAGCTCTCCACCGACCCCGACTCGAACTTAAGGTTCAAGTTCGTGATGGCAGACAAGTTGTTGTATGCCATCACATCCATTCAGGATCGTACAAGAACTGTGTTGGTTGTGCCGAGGTCGTGTCAAGCCTTCTGCTTGCGGAAGTTGCACGATAGCTCCGAAGCTGGTCACTTCGGAGTGTACAAGACATACCAACAGTTACGTACTCGTTTCTACTGGTTAGGTATGAAACGTGACACGGTGGAGTATGTTAAGTCATGCTTAGTGTGTCAGAGAGTACGACAGTTCGCAAGAGCTCAAGGATTCTTGCAACCGATAGTTCCTGAGTACCCGGTACATGCCTGGGGAATGGACTTCGTTGGGCCTTTTCCCGCATCCGTGGTAGACATCCGTGTCCAGTTTCATCGTCAGAATGTGTACATCATTTTAGGTCTGATGACATTTTATTGTAGGTGGCCCTGTTTTCGAGTTGTTCGACCCACAAAAAATTATGACCAAAAACTCAAAATTTGTTTCTAAAAAATTCATAAAAAAATAACCCCTGGGTAAAATTTTCTAATTTTTTGTCAGGAGCTTCACATTGACCCACGAAATCAAATGAAAAATACTGCATGTCTTTATGTCATTCCGTTCTTGAGTTGTTCGAGGAACTAAATTGGGTTCCGAACACACAGCCACACAGACATACAGACATCCTTTTTTGCCCCTTTTCTTGCATGATCCTATATACCTCCATTGCTCTAAGGTCAAAAATCAGAAATTGCAAAAACTGCAGAGCAAGCAGCAGACAGATAAAATTAAGAAATTTTTGTCGCTTGCTGCATGCTGCATGTATGGTTCCTGATAAAACTTCTAAATTGCAAATGAACCTGAAGAGATGGACGGGAACATCCGGAAGTGATGCATTCCAAGGGAAGACTCTAACGCAAGGATGTTTTCAATTGCCATGGGGACTGCACGCTTCAAAAGTTCCTCCTTCAGAGTGGACATAGTTGAAGTGTAACTGGTTCCTCATGAAACTTCTAAAACTTCATGAAAAAACAAGCCAGGATTGCTCTTGGACTGATCGTTTCACCCACCCCCAACTAACCTTGAAGTTCGTCCCTGAACTTCATCAAGGTCCTGATAAACACCAATAAGAAGTTTCATTAGAAGCCACTTCTTCTGAAAGCAACAACATGAGCCTAGAATAATTTCATTTGATTACACGTGTACAACATTTTTGAGAATGTATAAAAAAAAAGTTGTAAAAGTTATGTTGCAGGCTAAAGTTAATTTACAGACTCACGTAAATTGGGTATGTAGACACACACTTGCAGTTTCAAGAGCAGTGAACTAGTTTCTATTTATGATCTTAGATTCTGAAAATTATGCCTTGTTCTCCTACCCACAGACACACACCTCTGTGTCCTCAATATTCTCAGTATGGCGACTCTGACATATTCCTGATTTGCCACTTAGTTTGCAGGTCAGGAACTATTCTTATAACACCAATTTCATAATGAAATGCAATATATCCCAAGAAAAAATGAATGACGTATAAGTAAACCATTAAGAGCCTATATGTGTGACGCCATTTCGAATATTAGCAAATGACAGTTATAGTTCCACTTTTTGCCATTTAGTGGCGCCCCACAGCTAAGCCATTGAAGCAAATGAGAAAGAGAAATTCATATTTTAAAAAATAGATGGTTCAGACAAATGTTTTGTTTTCTGCAACGAAAATTGTTATTTTCAAAACTCAAATTGCAATATGTACATAACAATATTGCTCATCTAGTGATAAGTTGGTAAAAATTTATAATTAGTTTTTCTATTTTTAATTTCGCTTTAAAATCTCGTATTTTTTAATCCATGTTAAATTCCTATTTCAAAAATACATGGTTCAGGCAAATGTTTTGTTTTCTGCAACAAAAATTGTGATTTTCAAAATTCAAATTGCAATATGTACATAACAATATTGCTCATCTAGTGATAAGTTGGTACAAATTTATAATTACTTTTTCTATTTTTAATTTCATTTTAAAATATCGTGTTTTTTTAGTTCATGTTAAATCCCATAGGCCACAAAAGCTCCTCCCGTTTATACATTTTATAGGATCTAAATTTCGCACTAACAATAAGTTTCATAATACCCTAAAATTTGACCACTAATTGTATACAACTCAAATTATGCACGATTGTAGTTCAAAAGTTGCTCTTTCTTTTTTCAGTAGTGCATATTTATCGAAAAAACAGCCGCTATTAAAATATAGCCACTTCTATCCATCGATAAGAGAAAATATGGCGGACAAAAGTATCAAAATTGATTTTTTTGGCCACATGTTGACTTCACAGCTACAGAAGCGCCTACATGCGAAGATTTTTGTAAGTTTTTTTCTCACTGTAGGCTCTTAATAAACAAAATATTCACAAGATTTTTTGTTTCAAAAAATATTATTGAAATTATCCATTCAAAATTTGCAGGCAAAAATAAACATGTAGCAAGTAAAATTCTGAAAACTGCCACAAAGCCTACACGACAGGATGTGCGCACTGATGTCAAGGGATGATTAAATAATTTTCTCAACTTTTTTTTAAACATGCAGATAATATGTTTTTCCTTCCTTCAGCTGCCAGCCAAACTAAAAATTATCTTCAAAGTCCACATGATTGCCTCCAGAATATGTCTAACATCCTTATTACAATCCGCACTTTCCTCGACTCTCTTCGATTTTCTAAACGGTCAAATGATCACATTCATTATCTATCAGATTGGTTTTAAGATGAGCAAATGTCATTTAATATTTTACTCATCGCTGCCATCGAAAAACTTTTCATTTTTCCTGATTACTCCATGTGGCCAACTGATGAGTTTACCTCACGGCCCTTTCAGATCACAAATAGTCATCTATCGTGACTCGTTTTGTTGAGGACAGGTGTGGAATAGGAAGTGCCACAATGACATGAAAAGTGTCTTGTTGCTGGGGTCGTGAGATGATTTGGCCACGCCCTACTTTTGATAGATAACACTTGTTAGCACGTAAAACTGACTATAAAAAGACTTGAAATCCTTAATGTGTTTTTAATAAAAAGCCTAATAAAAAAATGTTAACCTCATGAATATTTGCAGAAAGTTACTTTTTTTCTTGACAATAATCTACCAGGAATCGTCATCTTCAGAAATTTCTGTAAGTAATTACTACTTTCACTTAACATTTTGTCTATAGCATCATCCACGCCAGTATTTACGGGGTGGTGGTGGGGGGGGGGGGGGTAAATGTTTTCCGCAAGTTTCTAAACTTAAACGTTGATCTAATCGCCTTAGTGGTAGGGTTTCTAATCACTCAGGTAAGGTTTTCGCTAGTGATGACGTAGGGAAAAATGACGTCATATTCACTTAAATGAAAAAAGTTCCATCGAAAAGAGGTTTTTCCACTAATTCAAGATGGCGACTTCTATACTTAAATCAATTATTCAGTTTTTGCGCCTAAATTTGTATCTGCAGTGCTAGGATAAAGATGACAATTAACAAAAGCGCCCAAAATGAAAATAATTCGACCCATTTTATGTTTCCATCAGGGACTTACTGGCCCGAGTAGCAAGGCAGCAAATGCCACCTGTGAGAGTCTTTCTGGGCGCCAGTGCGTCAAATATTTACTTTTATACATTGTCGAGTGATTCGCATAATATCTGTTTAGATACATATTTCGAAAACTATAACACCTACATTTTTGTAATGTAAGCTAATTGTTAACAGCACATTAAAATATACAATTCTAACCATGCACAGTATGCTGTATTACTTGAAATTTAAAAGTTATAAGGATAAACAGGCCAACAGGAGACTAACAAAATTGTGAAGCCATCGGGATGTTTTTGAAACTGAAAGACATCCGAAAACCTCTCAAAACTGGAAAGCCATTGGGAGCCTCTCAAAAACAAAAAGAAGTCCCCTAATGCCTAGTTCTCACAACCTTCTTGTAGCTCGGGCTAAAATAGCCTTGGCTAAACGACTGTGTTCACGTGTGAGCAGCTACATATGGGCTTCGTGACCTGACTAAAGGTGGCGCTGACTACAGCATATTTATTTCATTTTTACAAATTTGGCACTGGCCATTATGTGTGGACATTGTGCGTGTGTATAGCCTGCATAATGTATACATAATTGGAGGGAAAATGGCTGATAATGTCCATACTAACAAAACTGAATTGCATGAGTCTTCATTGAACACACTAAATGCAACATATTTTAATTGTAGGTAGGCGGATGATTTAGAGTTTATGGAAATAAGTAATTATTAAATAAAGATCAATTGATAATTTTAAATTATTTTAATAAATTAACAACCAGACAGGACAACAGATTCCCTTTGTGGTATCAAGATTCCGAACATTACGTCTTCTCCTACATACAGACACACGTGACACCTCTGTGTAGTCAATGTTCCCAGTATGGCCATTCAGACATTTAAAGAATAAATTATAAAGATACTGATTGGTACACTTAGTAACAGCCATAACACATACATAACAGGCAGTGCCAGTTCAACACAGTAAGCAAAGGCTGCGCCACATTGGGGTGCCCTGATGCGGTGCCTGTGCTTCGGTCGTATCTTATAATATCAATCTCAGAAGCTACATCACAAAATTACTTCGAAAAATATCCACAAAGAGCATTAGCATCGTTTTTTTACTGGGCCCATAGACAGAATGTTAAAGAAAAAATATTAATTTTTAAAATACACAGTCGTGGCAATGTGTTCATTTCAAAGTGTAACGACCCGACTCGGTCGCCACAACACCCCAGCAAAATCAAACCGTCTTACCTTCCGCTGAACTCCCTTGGGGCTGGTCGAAGCACTGGCTAGCCCTCCTCTTGTCTGCCCGTGACCACGGTAGCGCCGATCAGGAGTTCCTCCCACAAGTCGATGGTGAATTGCAACCGACCGATATAGAGAATCCACGGTAAATC
The DNA here is from genome assembly GCA_036925085.1 of Brachycybe producta. NCBI lineage: Eukaryota > Metazoa > Arthropoda > Diplopoda > Playtdesmida > Andrognathidae > Brachycybe > Brachycybe producta. The sequence goes on along the minus strand of JAUPFP010000047.1, from coordinate 576,725 downwards.
CCCGATGGATCTTACCGTGGATACCATGCGCGAAGCACCGCCAAAAATGACGGAAACAGGAAGATGCATTGCCAGTGTAACCCCACCAGAACCCTCACCCTCCCCGCGGTGACTTCCCCAATAAACGACACGGACAGTGTGTATTGAATAAATAAAAATTATAATTTATTCAAGGATAAAGCAATTAAAGACTTACTGAATGAAAGCACTATTCTGCTGGACAAATGGTCTAGTAGAGCAAACCAAAGCAACAAAGAAAGAAGCATAAAGATGATAAACAGTGGCCATCTTGGCCACCCACCACACAAAGCAACGCATCCTCTCAACATCCAGGGTCAAACACACTGCCCTCTATATAATGGTGCCACCCATTATATACCTCCCAGGCTGCTCCACATGGGGACCAGGGGTTGGCAGTAACCCTTGCCATATTGCCGCGACTGTGTATTTTAAAATTAACTTTTTTTAACGTCGGGTCTATGGGCTCAATAGAAAAACGATGCTAGCGTTCTTTGCGGAAATTTTTTGAAGTAATTTTTTGATGTAGCCTCTTAACACAATAAATATAAATGAATATTAGATTTTCATACCTCGAGTGATTCATTCAAAAAATTCGAAAATGTACAGGGTGCGAACCCTTAATCAGTGGCAGCATCAACATGCCCAACTGTAACCGGCCGTACCGCGACTCAACCATCTTACCCAAAATAAAGAGCTGATTAAGGGAGTGGTGAACTGAAGATTGCATTGTGGCACCCGGTCATCTAGAGCCTGGCTTGATAACAGGATGTGCGCACTGATGTCAGGAATTGATTAATTAATTCTCTCAACCTTTTCAACGTGCAAAAAATTCATACAAAAAGGATCCTTCCACGATAATAAAAAAACAATTTTTTTCTCCCTCCAGCTTTCAGCGACATTAAGTATAGGTACACTTAGTAACAGCCATAACGCCTAGATAATAGGATGTGCGCACTGATGTCAGGAATTGATTAATTAATTCTCTCAACCTTTTCAACGTGCAAAAAATTCATTCAAAAAGGATCCTTCCACGATAATAAAAAAACAATTTTTTTCTCCCTCCAGCTTTCAGCGACATTAAGTATAGGTACACTTAGTAACAGCCATAACGCCTAGATAATAGGATGTGCACACTGATGTCAGGAATTGATTAATTAATTCTCTCAACCTTTTCAACGTGCAAAAAATTCATACAAAAAGGATCCTTCCACGATAATAAAAAGAACTATTTTTTCTCCCTCCAGCTGTCCGCGAAACTGATTACTAAAACTGATTATCAATGTATGCAAGAGTGGAATCGGATTATGAAGTGTCTTGTTGCTAAGGCCATCAATTTATTTAGCCACGTCCCATTTTTGCGAAGAAAACACTTGTTAGCAAGTAAAACTGACTATAAAAGACCCAAAATCGTTAACGAATTTTCCATAAAAAACTGATTGCAACAATGTTAACCTCGTTATATTTTCAGAAAGTTACTTTTTTCTTGACAATAATCCACCAAAAATTGTCATCTTCAGAAATTTCTGTAAGTAATTAATACTTCCACTTAACATTACGTCTATGAAATCATGCATACACGTGCGTGCTAGCGTGTCATGGGAGGGGGATATATATGTTTTCCACAAGTTTTTAAACTTAACCGTTCATCTAACCGCATTAGTGGAAGCAGTGGTGTAGCTATGACTTGGTTGCACCCCCCCCCCCGCCACTTAAAACTTTGCGCCCCCTTACCTCCCTCTATACATAGCCCTCATACTGGGTGGGGGTACTATTTTGATGAATGGCGGAACAGGCCTGAACAACAGTCGGAACAGTCGGAAAGTTAGGAAAGGTTAGAAAATTAAGCTTGTTGCAGGGGGAAAGGGAAACAACAATAGACTAATTTGATTTAATAATTCTTTAAAAACTGGAGGCTGCGCCCCAACCACCCTGCAACAAGCTTAATTTAACTAAACCTAACCTTCCGACTGTTCCTACTATTTTTCCGACTATTCCTACCGTTGTTCCGACCGTTCCTCCGCCATGCCCATTGATCTCTATGAACATTTACTGGTGCAAGTATGTAGTTTTTAAAAGTAAATATTAAATGAAAGTCGATTTATTTTCGAAATTAACTAAATAAATTAAGTGAGCGATTCAGAATCACTGACTTATTTTAATCAATTATTTTTGAAAATACGTAACTTTCATTTCGTTTTTTTCCACCCCAAACCTCCTGCGCCCCCCCCCCCCCCCGCTTGCGTCTTGCAGTTGTCTAGCTACGCCCCTGAGTGGAAGGGTTTCTAATCATCTAAAAAGCAACTGATTCTAGAGCAGTGAAACAGTGAGCCATGAACCTCCTACACACAGACACATGTGACACCCCTGTGTCTTCAATATTCTTAGTATGGTCATTCAGAAATTTAGAGAATAAATTGGAAAGATACTGATTGGTATTGATGGTAACTGCCATAACGCTTAACATAACAGGATGTGCGCACTGATGTCAGGAATTGATTAATTAATTCTCTCAACCTATTCAAAATGCGAAAAATTCATACAAAAAGAATCCTGCATAAGGCCATATAAAACTTTTTTCTCTCTCCAGCTGTCAGAGAAATTCAACTGATTTTAAATGTACACAACATTGGAATCGGATTATGAAGTGGCAAAATGACAAATGTCTTGTTGCTAAGACCACGTCCCATTTTCACTAGAAAACACTTGTAGCTGACTATAAAAGAACCAAAATTGTTAGTTAACGTGTTTTCCATAAAAAAAAAACCTGATTGCAACAATGTTAACCTCATATTTGCAGAAAGTTACTTTTTCTACCAAAAATTAGAATCTTCAGAAATTTCTGTAATTACTACTTCCACTTAACATTGCGTCCATGGCATCACGCATGCATGTGCGTGCTGGCGTGTCATGGGAGGGGGGTATATGTTTTCCGCAAGTTTCTTAAATGAAAACATCTTCCCCAATTCAAGATGGCGGTTTCTATACTTAAATGGATTCTTCAGTTTTTGCATTGAATTTTGTATCTGCTATGCTAGAATAAGGGTGACAGTTAACAAAACCGTCCATTTTATGTTTCTATAAGAAACCATCTGCGAGAAAATGTATTATTCGCTTTTCTTGGAAATAAACTGTTACAATGACGGCAATGGCGAGATATTACAGGCATCCTCCTTGGGTTCCTTAAGTAACGCAGCCATCTTAAATGGGGGATAGAGGTTAGAAATTAGCATAAATGTTAGTTGAAAGTTTCTAAAGAGCAGTTACTTAACATCCCCAACAAAGGCGTGCTGGGAAAATAATTTAGGCCTAGCATTTTATACTGGACTGACAACATTTTTTGAAAAAAGAACCACCGACCAAATTGAATATCGACCCAAATGACTACCGGCCCTTCTGGCATTTTGCCCGAGGTACCCTATTGCAAGAACGCCTCTGATCCAGGCAGTGGCGCCTGCCCTTTGTACAAGGGGGCCGGCCCGGATATAAGTTAGAAATTAGCACAAACGTTAGTGGCAGAGTTTCTAAAGAGCTGCATATGGCATCAAATATAACATCAACATCTGCTAAAGCAGTTAGATTTTGAAGTTTAGAAACTTTGTGGTTTGTCTTATTTTAGGTAACATATTAGAATAAATTAAAACCTACATCAAATTAAAAGTCTCAATTAAGTTTTAGTAAAACTTGAAGTATAACTATATCGTAATCCTGTAATTAACAAATACGAATTTATTAATCTATATTTTATTTAACAAACACTGTTAAAAAGAACCATGAAACTCGACAGCTGCAACTCTTCCAAAGACCTCACCCAAAGATGACTAATGAAACAACACATGCATTAATGATCCATTTTCAACACGTGAACATTACAGGTAAAAAAAATGTATTCTCAAACAAGAAGAACAATGCTCGAAGTAACATGTTTTTTGTCTGTGCAACATAACATGAATGTCTAAAGAGCTGTCCACACAGATGCAAACAGTGGAGACAATTCCATCTTAAACAAGTTTCTGCATCAAAGTTATCATTACTTGATACATGTCTCCCGATTATTAGCCTACTGTTACTAGCCTCCTCATGGTACAATTTGTTGTATATTTCCTTTTGAAGTGGTGAGCTTCAAAGGAAAATGGCAGTAAGTGGATACATGTGGAGAATATTACTGGCTGTTTCTATTGTGTGGATGGCTTACATGTGTTGTCTTGTTGAGTTTTGTTAAGTGTTTGCTTTTTCGCCAATGAACACATGTTTATGGTCTTTGAAGGTTGGAACACTCAATACTTCTTTTGAAACATTTCTCAAAAACACGAAGTCGCACGGCTGTCGTTCCAATGAATTTTCTTTCAAAAGTCGCTTTTTTTCCAACCCTAAATGGACACCAGGTTTGTTAGCCTAGACAAGGTTCAACTAGCGACTGCACAAATTATGACAGCAACATGTTTCTCCATGATTCTCATTAAGCACTTATGTATAATGTACAACGCACTAATACAGTTGCATAACCAAATTATGATTCCCTCCATTTTTAATAAAACGTCGCAAAAGATCGCTAAAAACCATATCATGTCACCACGAACATGAAACAAACAAGGGATTCAAGAAACCCCCTAGACCTCCATGTGTATGCACATGTACACACTCGCGCACGTGTATGTAGATAAACACACATGTATGTAGTCACGTACATGACATAGTTACATGTGATGCGCATGCGTCATTCATTTGTAATAATACAGTTTAAAATGAAAATACGTCACATGTATTTTAATATACAAAAATAATAACATAACATAACATAGAAAGGAACACCACTCCTAAATAATAGGAATAGTCCAACTTTCGAATGCTACAACTAGAAATCAGATTACTCTAAAAAAAATTCCAGTTTCATCGCCAGAATGTGTACATCATTTTATATCTGATGACATTTTGTTGTAGGTGACCCAGTTTTCGAGTTGTTTGACGCACAAAAAATTGTTTCTAAAATATTCATAAAAAATAACCCCTGGATAAAAATTTCTGCTTTTTTGTCAATCAAATAAAAACACTCCATGTCTTTATCTCATTCCATTCTTGAGTTGCTCGACCCACAAACTCGGGGATCCGGACATATGAACATACAGACATTATTTTTTGCCCCTTTTCTTGCATGATCCTATATTCCTCCATTGCTCTTTAAAAATTGCTCTAAAGAGCAATGGAGGTCAAAAATTATATATATACTAGCTGAGTTACCCGGCGTTGCCCGGGGCAGAATATGAAGATACCCCTGCCACCCCGTTCTTCTTGCTTGAATATGAATTATGTATACAGCTTTTATTTGTATGAATACCTAGATAATAGATATGAAAACATGTCACATCCAGTATATAGACATAAGTCCTAAGCCTTGAAACTATTTGCCCTAAAGAAACATTTGCTCTAAATGGACACTTGCCCTAAATCCACTTGCCCCACAGCCAGAGACATTTGTCCTAAAACTGTTTGCCCTAGAGACATTTGTCTTAAAAACACTTGCCCTTAAACCAATTGTCCTAAAAGTACATTTGCTCTAAAAATACTTGACCTAAAGGTACATTTCCTGTAAAAGAATGTTTGAAACTAAAACCATTTGCTATAAAAGAATGTTTGAAACTAAAACCATTTGCCGTAAAAGAATGTTTGAAACTAAAACCATTTGCCGTAAAAGAATGTTTGAAACAAAAACCATTTGCAGTAAAACCATATGCCCTAAAAGGATGTTTGAAACTAAAACCATATGCCCTAAAAGGATGTTTGAAACTAAAACCATTTACTGTAAGTGGACATTTGCCCTAAAACCATTTGAGCTAAAGGTACATTCGCCCTAAACCATTTGCCCTAAAAGAATGTTTGAAACAAACCATTTGTTTTCAAGGGACATTTGCCCTAAAGGGACATTTGCCCTTAAAACACTTGTCTTAAAAGTTGTTTGAAACTGAAACCATTTGCCCTAATGGTACATTTGGCCTAAAACCATTTGGCCTAAAAGGATGTTTGAAACAAACTATTTGCATAAAAGGATGTTTGAAACTAAAATCATTTGCCGTAAAGGGACATTTACCCGAAAACCATTTGTCCTAGAGACATTTGCCATAAAAACACTTGCCCTAAAGGTACAGTTGCCCTAAAAGAATGTTTGAAACTAAAACTGTTTGCCCTAAAGGTACATTTGCCCTAAAACCATTTGCAATATAAGGCTGTTTGAAATTAAAACTATTTGGCCTAAAGGTACATTTGCCCTAAAAGATGGTTTGAAACTAAAACCATTTGCCCTAAAAGGATGTTTGAAACTAAAACAATGTGCCATAAAGGTACATTCGCCCTAATAGGTATAGAAGTTGATATACTGCAGCGCCATCTGGTGGCGACCTACAACAAAGGGGATAGCATAAAAACCTTCTCCATGAAAAAATACATATACGTGGTAATTTTCATGGTGATCGGTCAAGTGGTTTTGGAGTTTAGCGATTACATATATATATATATATATATATATATATATATATATATATATATATATACAAACATCCATTTTTATATATACACATATACAAACATCCATTTTTATATATACAGATATATAAATATATTAAGCCAGGTCTGTGTGTGTGATTAATGCCGTACAAACAAGGACAAAACACGTCGGAATTTATATAAATTTAAATGAATATATGAACCGCTTTTTCTCTCGAGGTCAACTATATATATGTTGCACACTCCCCATCCAAGAACCCCATGATATTAAATTGGAAAGGGGAAAAGGTTGGAAAGTGTAATGGGAGGAAGAGAGAGAGAGAAACGTTGTGAAAATATGAAACCCAGAGCTGTGCTTATTTTGCACTGTGTTGTACCTACCATGAGTCGAATGAATTTGTCATGCTCGAAGTTACTCAAATAGTTTTGCCAACTAAATGTCAGCAAACAATTAATATATGAATATTGCTAACAGATGCAGCAACATATGGCATCAATGACGGAGAAACTCTTGGGTATCAGATTAAAGAAATCATGGAACGTGCAGGCAGTCCCACAAAAACACACACAAGTAACCAGAGACGCACAAATGCCCGGAGACGCACAAATGCCCAGAGACAAGAAGAACCAACCGATCCTAATGCACACCCCATATGGAAGCGTTTGTATATGGGTCCATATCTCATAGTGAAATATATATTTTGGCTATTCGTTGGAATATTTGGTTCAATTGGTTGTTGTTTACTATGTGGCACAGTCCAAACTTGTAAATACTGTAGAACTGGAAATCCTAATAACCTTGATTTCCCGAATTATGACAGCTAAAGTTCTCTAACGGCCCTAAGTTTATTCACTAACTTGTAAGACTCATTACAACTACACATTTTAATTTTAACTTAATGTATTTTTTTCTCCAAAATTGAACTCTTCATTAAGAGGAACAATAAAGTTCTTTCATGTAAAATTCGAAAACACAGTTTTTAATGAATCATAGAAAAAATAAATCACACTTTCTTGTTTAAGTTTTTTTAGAATCACCATTAAAAATAAATTTAAAATGTTATAATCTAAAAATGTAAACGATATTAAGCCGGATTTTAATGTAAAAAATCTACCCTTATGGCAATTTAAAATTGTAATGTGTTTTCGCTAGTACTGGCTTTTAAAATAGTCACTGATGTTGTCAAATTACTAAAGATGCCGAAAATATTGAAAATTTTAATTATTGTGAATGTTTGTTTCTTGGTTATCCCGATTTCGTTAAGTGGTGTTTGGTTAATAAAGTAAAGTATTAAATCCCTTTAGGGCAAATGTCTCTTTAGGACAATATCTCTTTACGGCAATGTCTCTTTAGGGCAATTGTCTCTAGGGCAAATGTCCCTTTAGGGTAAATGTCCCTTTAGGGCAAATGTCCCTTTAGGGCAAATGGTAACTGTCCAAAAAAAAATTTCAGTTGTCCCAATCAGTCCATTGGCTATATATTCTATTTCAGTTGTTGTTTTAGTTGTCCCAAACACTTTGGGGCATGGCAATAAGGTGTACCCCGATTTTTATATGCAATTTTTCTCAAAAATAAGAGCTGTCCAAAAAATTTAAATTGTCGTCCCAAGTTGTCCATTGCCGGTAGATGTTGTCCCATTTACAAAACCGTTTGTCCCAATCACCTTGGGGTACATCTTAATAACAGCCAAACAAAATGACAGTAAACTCACCATCCCGGACCCTGCTTTGGAGGCGGGAACAAATGTGGTGAGCCTTCTGTGAACCTCTGGGGTCCGCGACGGTCTGATGCACGGAGTCCCACATCGAAAGCGACGCCTGAAAAGCGGTGACGAGTCGAGATGGCCGGCAAAACAAGACGGGTCCACTGGAGACCAAGGCGAGTTGAAAGTACAGCAGGATGCGGCAACAATGTTTCTTCCCTGAAACTTCCCTCCCAGGAACCCCTCAATAAATCAGACTATGACGACGCAGTAGTAATGAGAGTAAAAGGTTTAATATTCACAATCAGAACAGATACTATTTAGTGACATAACTGCTGGTCCAAATGACTTGTTGATCATTTGTATTTTAAAAATTTGCCTTATGTCGATTTGACTTGTATTGCTTCTTGATTTTGTATTGCTCATTGCCTTTGTATTGATTTGTCTACATGTCCCTGATATGACCTCCATGTTGATGGGAACTTAAGCAATTTAATAAACAAACAAACAGGTGCCAATACCCGCTTTTTAAACTAATTGTTGCTCTATAGAACTAGACGAGTCAAACGGAATGGCAAAAAAGGGACCACGTGATGGATAAATCCAAAACCTTATAAACAGAGCAACTCAAAAACGGAAATAGATTAAAAGCCAAGAACACACAGTTCACATATACACATGTAGCAAATACACACATTATATATAAAATTACATGAAAATACATATAGAAGCTATGATGACATGTTATATATCCCCCTATCTTACATGTGCAGGGTGATTGACAAATTGTCGGGGTTCCCAGGTACCCTACTTCACTTCTATGGTCATAGGAAGCAACCCTGCCAAATTAGCTCCCAATAAGCCAAAAGGTGCATGTAGAGGATGCATAGCTGACAAACATACACACAATGTACATTCATAATTATAGATAAGAAAAATATGCACGCACTGACTTCTTTTACCATTTCTGCACTTTGTTTATGAAGCAACATAAATATTTTTCTTTTTTAGTGTACATGTAGATGCAACAAATTGAGCCTAAAAAAATTTTATTTGCTTATACAACATTTTTGAAAATGTATTATAAGTTGTTGTTGTAAAAGTTATGTTGCAGGCTTAAGTTTACAGACTCACGAGTCTACTTGTATGTAGAAATGTACATGTACACCGGACTACTCGTGCTCGGTGAGGTGGCTCGTCGACAAGCCCGAGTAATGCGAATGGACTCCCATGTTAGAGGCTCGTCCGACTCTGCTTGATGTCGGTACATGAAAGAGGTGCTGATCAAGACGTGCATGTCATTGGTCATAGACAAGCACTGTTTAGTTGTCTCGCTGTACTCGTGGCGTCAAGAGGGAGTGGACAAACGATTTGACGCTCAATTTTATAAAATATCAAAACTTCGTCACGAGTCAAAGCCTCTCGAGAAAATGGACTGCCAACCCTCAGTTGACAAGAGCCCGAGCCGGACAAGTCAACAAGGGCACAAATCCGAGCCTAAATACGAGTAGTCTGAACGCACCCTTAAAAAAACTGATTATGTAACTTTGGTATAAATGTACATACTGTGGCAACCTGGTCTGCTCCAATTTTAATTTTGATGGAGCAGACAAATTTCGCTTGCAGAACCTAGGGAGGTGGAAGCAATTCCATCGCCGATACCAAGGGCTTTGCCTCAGGGACGGCAACTCCCAGTGGATCCGCCTGCACTCGAGCAGGTTGACGGGTGGGTGAACATTGTTTCACCAGAGCTGCCCGAGACCAGAACCTCTATCGGGCACGGAGAAGTTTGTTCTCTGCGACTGAGGGAGAATGTCTGGCTACCAGCCCACGTACGACGTGTCGTATCTGTGACGCTGGTAGAACATGCCGGCACTGGCCAGCTGCTTCTCGTGGAGCTGCACCGGAAAGCCTTAGGTGGATGTGGTGTGTTGGCCGTAGCAGGTATCGCTGCAGCTAACCGGCTTGGCACGTACGATATATGGCTTGAAAACGTAGGGAATGCACCCATTGCCCTGGAAACAGGAGAGGGTGTAGCCACGGCTCAAGCTGTGGAGGCTGCCATTGTGGTGGGGCTGGAAGAGCCGTCTAAGTTGAGAGGGGGAGACCCCACTCAGAGGACGGTTCGACCAGGGAAGTCCTCGTCTAAGTTGAGAGGGGCGTCCGGAAACGGACGCCAAGTGCTCAATGTGGCGACGGCTCCCACTCTCGAAGAGTGTCTTAAGATTGGTCCCAATCTGAAGCCTAAAGAGGCGAGACGGCTTCGAGAGTTCCTGCTGGCACGCCGGGATCATTTCGCGTTCGACTTCACAGAGTTGGGTGAAACCTCTCTGGTCGAACATACGATTGACACCTGTGGGCAACCTCCGGTGCGTGAAGGATTGCGTCGAACCGCTCCAGCGGCCAGGGCAGTCGAGAAAAAAGAGGTGGCGAAAATGTTGGATGCAGGGGTTATCCAACCTTCGCGTAGTCCCTACGCGAGCCCTATCTTGCTTGTCCGCAAGAAGGATGGTGGCTTTCGTTTTTGCGTGGACTACCGGAAACTGAATGCCCAGACAAAGCTGGATCAGTATCCGTTGCCTCGCATCGATGATGCGCTCGACTCATTGGCCGGTGCGAAGTTCTTCGCTACCTTGGACCTGGCTAGTGGTTACTGGCAGGTTCGGATGGCTGAGCCAGACGTTGAGAAAACGGCATTTATTTGCTCTCAAGGTCTGTTTGAGTTCCGGAAAATGCCTTTCGGACTCTGTAATGCTCCAGCCACCATGCAAAGAGCGCTAGACCTCTTATTGGCAGGACATAAGTGGGAGACGTGTCTGGTGTACCTAGACGATATTATCGTCTTTGGGAACACTTTCGAGCAGTTTCTCGAGAGACTCTCCACTGTCCTTGGACTGTTACGACGGGCGGAGCTGAAACTCCAGCCGAAATGTTTCTTTGGCTTTAACAAAGTGCGTTGTCTCGGTCACGTAGTGAGTGCCGAGGGAGTTGCTCCGGACCCGGATCTCGTACGGGCAGTCCAGGAGTTTGATGTCCCGACGACAGTGACAGGCGTCCGCAGTTTTCTTGGACTGGCCGGTTACTATCGAAGGTTCATCAAGGACTTCGCCAAGGTGGCCAGGCCTTTGCACGATCTGACGAAGAAGGATGCGTCCTTCGAGTGGTCGGATCAGTGCAAACTAGCGTTTGCTCGGTTAAAGGCATTTTTAACCGAAGCGCCGGTACTCACCATGTACGATCCGCGTGGTGAGGTAATTATCCATACCGACGCTAGTGGGTACGGCTTGGGAGTCGTAGTCTACCAGAAGTTACCGGAGGACAGTGTCCCCCGTGTTCTGGCCTACGCAAGCCGACTCATGAAAGGAGCGGAAACACGGTATTCGGTCACCGAGCAGGAGTGCTTGGCGGTCATGTTTGCCGTGGGTAAATTCCGTCCTTACCTCTTTAACCGGGAGTTTGTGATCGTGACAGATCACCATGCTCTTTTCTATCTGCAGACAGCCAAGAACCTGCAAGGCAGGTTGGGGCGTTGGCAGATGCAGCTTCAAGAGTACCGGTTTAAGGTTCAGTATAGGAAGGGAACACTGCACGTGGCCGACGCTTTGAGTCAGTATCCTGTTCGTGATGTGGCGGACCTTTCCTTACCTGAATACGTCGAAGCCGACGTAGGTGAGGTTATTTACCACGTCCGTTCCGAGGTGGATTGGGTCAAGGAACAAGAGGCCGATGGCTGGTGCTCCAAAGTGAAGAGTGAAATCTTCCGTGACCCCAACTCGAACCTCCGGTTCAAGTTTGTGGTGGCAGATGACTTGTTGTTTGCCATCAGATCCATCCAGGATCGGTTGAGAACTGTGTTGGTAGTTCGGAAGTCATGCAGGGCTTTCTGCCTCAGGAAGCTACATGACATTCCCGAAGCTGGTCACTTCGGGATGTTTAAGACCTACCAGAGACTGTGCTCACGCTTCTACTGGATCGGTATGAAGCGGGACACTGCCGAATATGTTAAGTTATGTTTGGTGTGTCAGAGAGCGCGACAGTTCGCTCGAAGTCAGGGATTTCTCCAACCGATTGTGCCGGAGTACCCAGTTGATACCTGGGGAATGGACTTCGTTGGACCGTTTCCTGCCTCCGTGGGTGGAGTCACCTATGTACTAATCATGGTTGACTATTTCACCCGGTACGGTGTGGCAAGGGCGGTACGAAGGGCCACGGCCGCCTGTGTTGTGAAATTTCTGAAGGACGAGATCCTTTCGGTGTATGGCACACCAAAAGCTCTTGTCTCGGATCGTGGGTCCCAGTTCTCCAGCAAAGTCCTGCTGAAGTTCCGGGAGCGCTATAATATAGCGCATCACTTCACGACGGCGTACCATCCGCAAGCTAATGGGCTTACGGAGCGTACGAATAAAACCGTAATGGAAACCATCAAGCGGTACCTTGATCCCCTCAAGGAACAGCGTGATTGGTGGGATAAATTACGGCCCGCCGTGTGGGCTTATAACACAGCTGTCCAGGAGAGTACGCAAGTCTCTCCGTATCAGTTGTTGTTTGGCCGTGAGCCCCGGATGGAGATTGATAATCTCCTTCCGAACGGTCCAGTCCGCGACTTGCCCGACCAGCAAGCCGTGGAGGAGCAGGCCCGTCAACGTTTGACGGCTGCTCAAAGAAGGCAGAAAGAGCGGTATGACGCCGGCCGTGTGGAGCCTCCTCTTTATCAGCCTGGAGATCAGGTGTGGATAAGAGATCAGGCTGGGAAGCTCGGCCAGGCGAAGAAATGGAGCTTGGCCTATAAAGCTGAGAGGGGTACGGTGGTCCTGCAGTATTCCGACCTGATCTACGAAATAGAGTTCGTAGATGGGTATGGTCGGAAGGTGCGGGACCGGTTTCATGTTGATAACCTTAAGCCGTACGTACCCACCTGTACCGTGAGGGAGGAAGATGGACTTGGAGTCTCTGACACCTCCTCCGGTACAGACAGCGATGCCACGGAGGCTTCGGCGCGGAGTGGAATGACTCCGGCGCTAAAACCACCGTCCATTTCTTCGCAGGAGTCTACCGACTCGGAAGCAGATAACTCCCCTCCACCTCGGTACAATCTCCGTCCGCGGAGACCGAGGGTGTATGAGGTGAGTGGGTTTGATGATCGCATTGGAAGCCCCCCAGGAAGGCCCCTGTTGTGGGGTACTCTTTGGGAGTCCTTCCTATATGGGCGGACGGCTGGGAGAGGAGGCGGCCGGACGTTGCGGTGTTTGGGGCCCGCCACGGTTTCGGTAGAAACCAAGGGCGGCCCATCACCAGGTGTCCAGCCAGAGGCCCGACAAAGTCAGTCCGTGGGCGGAGAAATCCGTCTGTAAAGTCCTCCGTGCAATCTCCAATTACCGTCAATATAAGAGAATTGACGGTAAATGTCTCTACCCACCAGATCCAGTCTTGGTGTAGGAGAATTCACCGTGTGTCTGCCCCTAAAAAGGCAGACGACGGTGATATCTCCATGGTGACCGTGCATGAGGCGGCTGATGATGTTTTAGCCGCTACTGCACGGCCATTAACCGCTAAGACGGTGAATTTGGCGGCTAGGCGCCATTTTGTTTGCAAATTAAACAAACAAAAAACGCCGGCACCACGTGTGTCCAAAAGAACACGTTTTCACCGTCAAAGAGGCCACCAAGAGCTGGAAAAAAAGGGCAACGTAGAAAAAGTAAGTCCCTCTAAGGGTATTTCCTTCTCCTGCCTGTTGGCAGTTCATTTTTATGTGTTAACGGAGTGTTTTACGGTCATTGACCGTATACACACGTGGTGGGTGTGGTTTCGCCGCCATGACTGTTGTCATGGTGGCCAAGCCACTATGGAAAGCACTTTTCCGGCGGGTTCAGCCCGTCCGAGCGCCGTTTTGCTTGGGAAGGCCCAAGTTCGACGGTGTTTGGGCGGTAGAAGCTCGCCAGGGAGTGGTTTTCACCGATCGAAGGCGGTGAAACACGGTTTCGACCGTGAATTGCCGACTTTGGACGGTGAAAACGGCATTTTGCACGGTAGAAGTCTGTGCAATGCCCTTTCCAACCGTCGGAACTCGGTGAGAGGGTGTATTCACCGTCCGAAGGCGGTCAGCCATGGTTTTTACCGTGGTTTACCGACTTTGGACGGTGGAAACCGCGATTCGCACGGTGAAAACCCGTGGAATACTCTTTCTACCGGTTCCGAAAGGGGGAAAAGATGTTTTCCACCGTACGAAGGCGGTAAAACACGGTGGGGACCGTGAATTACCGACTTTGGACGGTGAAAACGGGAATTCTCACGGTAAAAGTCCGTGGAATTCACTTTTCCACGGTGACAACTTATTTTTAACGGTTCTTTCCCTGTTTAATAGGTCCACCACGGAGAAGGAGAAGGAGGAAGGCGACGGGAGTGGCCAACGGTCCCCCTCCCTCAGCCCGCTGCATCCTGGGGATGCAAGGCTGTTGGAGTCGGGATCGGAGGGCTCCCCATCATCTGGCGGACCGGAAACGGCGGACGCCACCGTGGAATCTGTTGATTCCCCGGTGGCAGAGGCCGTGGAAGGGCCGGCATCTGCCCCGTCGACTCCGACCGGTGTCGGAGCCTTCTGGGGCAGATACCTGCAGTCTCCCACCAGGGATACGGCTGCTACCACCGTTCAGTCGGTGGCGGCGGTAGTTTCTCCGGTTGGAGAGCCTGCAGAAGCGGGTGTAGATGGTGGGAAAGCGGCTACCGGTGTGGTAACCGCTAATACCCCGGAACCCGGGTCTCCGTCTGTTCGAGACCTCCTAGACTGGTCTAGGGTGGTCGAGGACAGTGAGGACGTCTCTTTGGGAGCGTCCTTAGTCATTGACACGGAGATGGAGGTCGAAACCACCGTTGATTCGGTGGTGGACGCCTCAAGGCAGTGGCGGAGCCGCAACGCCTCTTCGGAGGGCTCTTCGGAGTCTGACGGGAGTAGTTCGGCCTCCAAAGGTAAACCGTCTGGGACGGGATTACCCGGAGTACTTCCCGCCGATCCAATGTCTTTGGAGGCCGTGGCTGTGTCCTTGGCCGAAGAAGAAGACCGCTTGGATCGGTTGGACGAAGCTGGACGGGACATGGTCCAGGAAGGTGGCTTCCTGGTCGGGGACCGTCGGTGCTTCGTCGGGGAGTTTCCAACCGTGCAGGTGAGGAAGGACGGCGCGAAGAAGCGCAAGAAAAAGTCCGGAGTCACATGGATCACTGCCAGAGCCAAGGCTCTCGCAGAGGGAGAGGCGATGCTCAAAGCCAAGGAGGAGGCGTTGAAGAAGTTCACGCCTGCTATGGGGCTTCGAGCAGAAACTCTCGCCCACCCTGAAGGTTGTTCAGGGGCTGCTTGGCCAGAGAAGCCGGCTGCTGGATCGGGTCCGCCCGAGGCAGTAGCTGGCCCCTCCAGCTGGCGGTCGGACAACTTGAAGAGGGACCGGCGAGCGGAGAAGAAGGCGACTCAGCCTCCAGTACCAGCTCCCGGTAAAACGGGGAAATCTGTGAGTGGTGGTGGTGGCAAGGGACAAAAGAGGTCCCGCCCTCACACCCCACCAGTGGCTGAACGCTCTCGAGGCAAGAAGGCCAGGTCCTCCGGTCGAGGAAAGGCCTCCGAACCTCGGAAGCCCGAGAGCTTAGAGGATAAGCTCAAACGGCTTCAAGCTCAAGCAGCGAGCCTGCACCGACAGATCGCTCGTGCGGTCGGTGCAGGAGAGCGGCAGGAGTTTGAGCGCCGGGCTGCGGAGTTCCCTCCCTTGCAGGGAATGCCCGCCCGGAGTCCGCTCAAAACAGGGGAACCTCCTGTCGGTCGTGGCGTCCCGCCGATTGCGAGTGCCACGACCATCGCTGGCCAGAACCGAATCGCCGAGAGGGAGGCGATGCAGGCTTCCAGTGCACCAGCCCATGGTGCGGAAGCCAAAGCGACTGGTGGCAAGAGTCAGCCGACTCTTGCACCGAAGGAGAAGTCTCTCCTTCGGGATGGTCGAGGAAGATTTGTTTCCGGACAATCGTCCTCGACTGTCACCTCGGCTAAGGGCACTTCTACGAAGAAGAGTACGGCTCCGGCCGAAAAACCTTTGAAGAAGGAGTCCGAGAGGGCGAAGGGGGCTAACCACCCACCTAAGCCTGATCGGCCCAGTAAGTCGTCGGGGTCAGTTAGGTCTGACCCGACACATGGTCAACCTTCCTCTCACGGGAAGAAAAAGAAAAAGAAGAAGGACCATAAGAGGTCCAAACGTGAGAGGAAGGGAACCTCCAGTAGTAGGCGCCAGGGAGCCGAAACTGGAGGCGTCGTGGCGGAAAAGGAGGAGTCCCGGCGTGCTCAGGCAAGCACGCCGGCCGGGAGTCAACCGGTCCATACCCGTCCCGTTGAGGCGGCGCGGATGGATGGTAGGTCGATGCGCGACGTTTTGGTCGGCACGCCTCCATCCTCCCCGAAGGTGGATGCGGTCTCGAGCCTGCGGGTTCGAGCAGTGGGAACCCTGCACCGTGTCACTTTGCCCTCACCTAAGGGCGAAGGAACCTCGGTTGCAGGAGTTAGTGTTCCCACTAAACGTGGCCCCGTGACCCCCAGTGGGGGTACATCCTTCTCTCCGGTCCATGGCGGCGGGGTATTCGATACCCTAGGACCTGAAACGTCAACCTCCCCTAGGCCTGAGGCTGAGGGACGGCGTATTGGCGCATTGCCCCTGTATTCAGATGCAGAGGTGTATCTGAATAACCGGCTTGGTCTCTGGCAGGACCAACCGGGAATGGAGGGTTGCCAATACCACGGCTACTACCGTCTGGATGAGCCACTTCCAGAGCCGTGGGTAGTAAAGCTACCGCCGTACAACATGCGCCATGTGGTGGCGTTTGGTTGTGGAGGTTTTCCGGTTGTCATGGTCGTGAATCCGGTCCAGCAAACGTTTGCTATTTTGGATGTGGTGGGACTAGATGCCGGGATAGTTCGTCTAGCCCGGCGTGCAGCCCCATTCATCCAACATTTGCTGGGATGCGACCTAGGAGGTATGGCTGGACAGTTTATAACTGAGCCTCTACCAGGGTGCGAGACCGAGCCTGCGGTCGCCCTGGTGGACCTCCTAACAAGTCGGACGCTTCACACGCGTCCGCAACTCCAGGATATTCCTTTCGAGGAATTCCGAGCCCTGGAGGAAAGCCGTCTTAGGGGGACGGTCTTCGATACTGGTTTTGGGTGGCGTAACACCCAGATGTGCTTATGGTGGGCACGTCGGTGGGCTGCGGAGTGGATGGGCTCCACTTTCGCGACACCGCCAGAGAAGCCGTTCGGCACCTAAGAAGGTCAGGTTCGGGGAGCAATCCTGGCTGGCTTGACTGACCTGTTCCCGAGACGGAACAGGGAAGTTGAGAGGATTGTGGCAACCTGGTCTGCTCCAATTTTAATTTTGATGGAGCAGACGAATTTCCCTATGGTGGTCTGCCTGACAGCTACAGTAGGCTGTTGGGACGGACGCCATTTTGGTGCCAGCAGACCTCTCACCATTAAGTCTATGGGTGAGAGGTCAGAAGTGACCTCTGTCCCCTCCAGGTGGAGTTGCCTGGAGGTTTCCAGTGGCCTAGTCAACCACAGGATCTGGGCAGTGGGTTGTAGGCTTCAACTGAGACAAGACCTGTGGGTGGAGGTCAGGGAGACCTCCACTGGCCAGTGCTTCTGACCTCATCTTTTGTGCCTTTGGCCTGTTGGCCTTTGCTTTGTATATATTTATGGGGGCTTGGCTGGTAGAAGATTACCAGCCAAGTTGTGTAAATATAATTACTGCCATCGTTTTTATCTACTCGTCGTAAGTGAATAAATCACTTTTTATCATCACTTACTGTGTCGTGTCTTTTCTTGGGGAGTATCGCGAGGGGGGTGGGTTTCTGGTTGTGGGGAAACTCCACCGTCCTATTCCGACTTGTTTCGGCCGGTCCTCGTGTCGGCTCGCGGTAGAACCGGTGTTCTACCGCGATATTCTCGGCGTGGCGGCGTGGTCTTTCGTCGTGTCCGTCGTGGGTGGCTCCGTGGGGCCGACACAACTCAAGGAGCAACGTGCGGGAGACGGCTACGGGTACGGTCCCGTCCCCGTAAGGAGCCGGTTAAGCGGTAAGTTTTACGTCCTTTTTGGGGTGAACTTACTGGGGTTATTGTGACGGTCCGGCGGGACGTTACAATACTTGGGGTTTCTAGTCTTCTAGAGCAGTGAACCAGATTCCCTTTATGATCTTAGATTCCAAACCTTATGCCTTGTTCTCCTACCCATAGACACATACCTCAGTGTCCTCAAAATTCCCAGTATGGCCATTCGGACATATTCTTGATTTACCACTTAGTTTGAGGCAAGCAAAATTAAAAATGTATCAAGTAAAAATCTGAAAAAAATCACTCATTTAGAGAATAAATTGGAAATATACTGATTGGTACGGCTGGTAACTGCCACAACATTAGACCATGAATAGGGATAGACGGAGCACCTGCAATTAAGCTTGTGACCAACATGATACAGGTACTTGCCACGTGACTTTGACCAAAACTCTCATTGTGAAACATGACATTCCTGGGATAAACTGCTGAGTCATCTTGGATCCACTGTCTTTTAGCAGCTCCCACAACGCCTACATGACAGGATGTGCGCATTGATGTCAGGAATTGATTAATTAATTCTCTCTATCCTTTCAACATGCGAAAAGTTCATACAAAAACGTCCTGCCCAAGGCCATGGAAGACTATGTTTTTTCTCCCTTAGCTGTCAGCGAAATTCAAATGATTTTCGATTTATGCAAGATTGGAACCAGATTATTATCGCCCAATCAGATGCTATCCTTTATGATGACATTGATGATACCATCTTTCAACACACGTGGAATACGAAGTGGCACAATGTCAAGTCCACGTCCTATTTTGATAGAAAACACTTGTTAGCAAGTAACACTGATTATAAAAGACCTAAAATCGTTCATATGTTTTCGATAAAAACCTAATTGCAACAATGTTAACCTCATTATATTTGCACCCATTTGCTTTTTTCTTGACAATAATAATTTACCAAAAATTGTCATCTTCAGAAATTTCTGTAAGTAATTACTACATAACTTCCACTTTGTTAACATTGCGTCTATGGCATCATACATGCACGTGCGTGCTGGCGTGTCCTCGGAGAGGGTATATGTTTTCCGCAAGTTTCTAAACTTAACCGTTGATGTAACTGCAGGAGTGGAAGGATTTCTAATCATCTAATTTTCACTTAAATGAAAACAACTTCACCAATTCAAGATGGCGGTTTCTATACTTTTTTAATTGAGTTTTGTATCTGCTATGCTAAAATATGGGTGACAGTTAACAAAACCGTCCATTTTATGTTTTTATAAGAAAGAATCTGCGAGAAATTGTATTATTCGTTTTTCTCAGAAATAAATAGTTACAATGACGGCAAAGACGGGATATTACATGGCATCCTCCTTGGGTTCCTTAAGTAACGCATCCATTTTAAATGTTGGATTGAGGTTAGAAATTAGCACAAATGTTAGTGGAAGAGTTTCTAAAGAGCAGTAGCATGACATCACCAATAACATCAACGTCTGCTAAAGCAGTTAGATTTCGAAGTTTAGAAACTTAGCGGTTTGTCTTATTTTATGTAACATTTTAGAATAAATTAAAACCTACATCAAATTAAAAGTCTCAATTAAGTTTTAGTAAAACTTTAAGTATAACTATATCGTAATCCTGCAATTAACAAATGCGAATTACTAAATCTAATTTTATTTAACAAACACTGTTGAAAAGAAAAATGAAACTCGACAGTTGCAACTCTTCCAAAGATCTGACTCAAAGATGACTTACCAAAAAACAAACGCATTAATGATCCATTTTCAACACGTGAACATTACAGGTAGAAGAATAAACTCTCAACATAAAATAAATTTCTATAAAGAGCCGTCCATACAGATGCAATCAGTGGAGACAATTCCACTTTAAACAAGTTTCTGCAACAAAGTCCCTATTATTTGATGCATGTCTCTAGATTATTAGCCTACTGTTCTTAGCCTACGCATGTCTCTTTTTGTTGTGTATTGGGAGGCGCTTATCCTATCGGTATACCTGAGAAAAGTATGATGCAATATCTGGTATAGCCGTTTCACATGGTGTCTACAGTTTTCGTTTACATTATCTTATTTTATACATAATTATTTTTGAATCAGTTTAAAATGCAATTAAGTGCTCAAATATACTGTACAATTAATCCACTAATACAGTTGCATAACCAAGTTAAGATCCCCTCCATTTTTAATAAAATGCTCGAAAATGGCCTACATATGCTAATTTCCATAGATGAACAAAAGAATTTCGCCAGAAACATCAAACAAAAAATACAAATACTTAATATTTGTTGTGAAAATATGAAGCCCAGAGCTGTGTTTTTTTTAGCACTGTGTTGTACCTGCCATGAGGAAAATTGAATTTGTTGTGCACAAAGTTCTCGCCAACTCAATAAATATATATGAACTAGTGGGGTAACCCGTCATAAATGACGGGTGCAAAATTACAGGCAATTGTGTGCATGCGCGTCGTTTTTTCCTTTTTTTACTCCTTTCATTTCAATTTCAGTCACCCCTCCCACTTTTTCCCCTCCACGTTTCTCTCTTTCTCTCTCTCTTTTTCTCTCTTTTTCTATCTTTTCTCTCTCTCTCTCTCTCTCTTTCTCTCTCTCTCTCTCTCTTTCTCTCTCTCTTTCTCTCTCTTTCTCTTTCCTTCTCTCTTTTTCTCTCTCTCTTTCTCTTTCCTTCTCTCTTTTTCTCTCTCTCTCTCTCTTTTTTTTCTCTCTCCCTCTCTTTTTTTCTCTCTCTCTCCCTCTCTCTCTCTTTCTCTCTCTTTCTCTCTCTTTCTCTTTCGCTCTCTTTTTTTCTCTCTCTCTTTCGCTCTCTTTTTTTCTCTCTCTCTTTCTCTCTTTTTTCTCTCTCTCTTTCTCTCTTTTTTTCTCTCTCTCTCTCCCTCTCTCTCTCTCTCTCTCTCTCTTTCTCTCTCTCTCTCTTTCTCTCTCTCTCTTTTTCTTTCTCTCTCTCTCTGTCTCTTTCTCTTGCTCTCTCTTTCTCTTTCTCTTGCTCTCTCTTTCTCTATCTCTCTCTCTCTCTCTTTCTCTCTCTTTCTCTCTTTCTCTTTCTCTCTCTTTCTCTCTCTCTCTTTCTAAAACTTCATGGAAAATCTAAAATGCATTGCAAATGAACCTGAAGAGATGGACGGGAACATCCGGAAGCGATGCATTCCAAGGGAAGACTCTAACGCAAGGATGTTTTCAATTTCCATGGGGACTGCACGCTTCAAAAGTTCCTCCGTTCAGAGTGGACATAGTTGAAGTGTAACTCTGGTTCCTCATGAAACTTCTAAAACTTCATGAAAAAACAAGCCAGGATTGCTCTTGGACTGATCGTTTCACCCACCCCCAACTAACCTTGAAGTTTGTCCCTGAACTTCATCAAGGTAGGGAATCCTGATAAACACCAACAAGAAGTTTCATTAGAAGCCACTTCTTCTGAAAGCAACAACATGAGCCTAGAATAATTTCATTTGATTACACGAGTACAACATTTTTGAGAATGTATAAAAAAAAAGTTGTAATGTTGTATGTAGCAGGCTAAAGTTAATTTATTTTCAAAACTCAAATTGCAATATGTACATAACAATATTGCTCATCTAGTGATAAGTTGGTACAAATTTATAATTACTTTTTCTATTTTTAATTTTATTTTAAAATATCGTATTTTTTTTTAGTTCATATTAAATCCCATAGGCCACAAAAGCTCTTCCCGTTTATACATTTTATAGGATCTAAATTTCGCACTAACAATAAGTTTCATAATACCCTAAAATTTGACCACTAATTGTATACGACTCAAATTACGCACGATTGTAGTTCAAAAGTTGCTCTTCCTTTTTTCAGTAGTGCATATTTATCGAAAAAACAGCCGTTATTAAAATATAGCCACTTCTATCCATCGATAAGAGAAAATATGGCGGACAAAAGTATCAAAATTGATTTTTTTGGCCACATGTTGACTTCACAGCTACAGAAGCGCCTACATGCGAAGATTTTTGTAAGTTTTTTTCTCACTGTAGGCTCTTAATAAACAAAATATCCACGAGATTTTATTCAAAATTTGTAGGAAAAAATAAACATGTAGCAAGTAAAATTCTGAAAACTGCCACAAAGCCTACATGACAGGATGTGCGCACTGATGTCAAGGGATAATTAAATAATTTTCTCAACTTTTTTTTAAACATGCAGATAATATATTTTTCCTTCCTTCAGCTGCCAGCCAAACTTAAAATGAACTATCTTCAAAGTCCACATGATTGCCTCCAGAATATGTCTAACATCCTTATTACAATCCGCACTTTCCTCGACTCTCTTCGATTTTCTAAACGGTCAAATAATCACATTCATTATCTATCAGATTGGTTTTAAGATGAGCAAACGTTATTTAATATTTTACTCATCGCTGCCATCGAAAAACTTTTCATTTTTCCTGATTACTCCATGTGGCCAACTGATGAGTTTACCTTACGGCCCTTTCAGATTACAAATAGTAATCTATCATGAGACTCAATTTGTTGAGGACAGGTGTGGAATAGGAAGTGCCACAATGACATGAAAAGTGTCTTGTTGCTGGGGTCGTGAGATGATTTGGCCACGCCCTACTTTTGATAGATAACAATTGTTAGCACGTAAAACTGACTATAAAAAGACTTGAAATCCTTAATGTGTTTTTAATAAAAAGCCTAATAAAAAAATGTTAACCTCATGAATATTTGCAGAAAGTTACTTTTTTCTTGACAATAATCTACCAGGAATCGTCATCTTCAGAAATTTCTGTAAGTAATTACTACTTTCACTTAACATTTTGTCTATAGCATCATCCACGCCAGTATTTACGGGGTGGTGGTGGGGGGGGGGTAAATGTTTTCCGCAAGTTTCTAAACTTAAACGTTGATCTAATCGCCTTAGTGGTAGGGTTTCTAATCACTCAGGTAAGGTTTTCGCTAGTGATGACGTAAGGAAAAATGACGTCATATTCACTTAAATGAAAAAAGTTCCATCGAAAAGAGGTTTTTCCACTAATTCAAGATGGCCACTTCTATACTTAAATCAATTATTCAGTTTTTGCGCCTAAATTTGTATCTGCAGTGCTAGGATAAAGATGACAATTAACAAAAGCGCCCAAAATGAAAATAATTCGACCCATTTTATGTTTTCATCAGGGACGTACTGGCCCGAGTAGCAAGGCAGCAAATGCCACCTGTGCGAGTCCTTCTGGGCGCCAGTGCGTCAAATATTTACTTTTATACATTGTCGAGTGATTCGCATAATATCTGTTTAGATACATATTTCGAAAACTATAACAACTACATTTTTGTAATCTAAGCTAATTGTTAACAGCACATTAAAATATACAATTCTAACCATGAACAGTATGCTGAATTACTTGAAATTTAAAAGTTATAAGGATAAACAGGCCAACAGGAGACTAACAAAATTGTGAAGCCATCGGGATGTTTTTGAAACTGCAAGACATCCGAAAACCTCTCAAAACTGGAGAGCCATTGGGAGCCTCTCAAAGACAAAAAGAAGCCCCCTAATGCCTAGTTCTCACAACCTTCTTGTAGCTCGGGCTAAAATAGCCTTGGCTAAACGACTGTGTTCACATGTGAGCAGCTACATATGGGCTTCGTGACCTGACTAAAGGTGGCGCTGACTACAGCATATTTATTTCATTTTTACAAATTTGGCACTGGCCATTATGTGTGGACATTGTGCGTGTGTATAGCCTGCATAATGTATACATAATTGGAGGGAAAATGGCTGATAATGTCCATACTAACAAAACTGAATTGCATGAGTCTTCATTGAACATATTTTAATTGTAGGTAAGCGGATGATTTAGAGTTTATGGAAATAAGTAATTATTAAATAAAGATCAATTGATAATTTTAAATTATTTTAATAAATTAACAACCAGACAGGACAACAGATTCCCTTTGTGGTATCAAGATTCCGAACATTACGCCTTCTCCTACATACAGACACACGTGACACCTCTGTGTAGTCAATGTTCCCAATAAGGCCATTCAGAAATTTAAAGAATAAATTATAAAGATACTGATTGGTACACTTAGTAACAGCCATAACACATACATAACAGGCAGTGCCAGTTGAACACAGTAAGCAAAGGCTGCGCCACATTGGGATGCCCTGATGCGGTGCCTGTGCTTCGGTCGTATCTTATAATATCAATCTCAGAAGCTACATCACAAAATTACTTCGAAAAATATCCACAAAGAGCATTAGCATCGTTTTTTTACTGGGCCCATAGACAGAATGTTAAAGAAAAAATATTAATTTTTAAAATACACAGTCGTGGCAATGTGTTCATTTCAAAGTGTAACGACCCGACTCGGTCGCCACAACACCCCAGCAAAACCAAACCGTCTTACCTTCCACTGAACTCCCTTGGGGCTGGTCGAAGCACTGGCTAGCCCTCCTCTTGTCTGCCCGTGACCACAGTAGCGCCGGTCAGGAGTTCCTTCCACAAGTCGATGGTGAATTGCAACCGACCGATATAGAGAATCCACGGTAAATCCCCGATGGATCGTACCGTGAATACCATGCGCGAAGCACCGGCCAAAAACGACGGAAACAGGACGATGCATTGCCAGTGTAACCCCACCAGAACCCCCACCCTCCCCGCGGTGACTTAACCAATAAACGACATGGACAGTGTGTATTGAATAAATAAAGATTATAATTTATTCAAGGATAAAGCAATTAAAGACTTACTGAATGAAAGCACTATTTTGCTGGACAAATGGTCCAGTAGAGCAAACCAAAGCAACAAAGAAAGAAGCATAAAGATGATAAACAGTGGCCATCTTGGCCACCCACCACACAAAGCAACGCATCCTCTCAACATCCAGGGTCAAACTCACTGCCCTCTATATAATAGTGCCACCCATTATATACCTCCCAGGCTGCTCCACATGGGGACCGGGGGTTGACAGTATCCCTTGCCATATTGCCAACGACTGTGTATTTTAAAAATTAACTTTTTTTAACGTCGGGTCTATGGGCTCAATTGAAAAACGATGCTAGCATTCTTTGCGGAAATTTTTCGAAGTAATTTTTTGATGTAGCCTCTTAACACAATAAATATAAATGAATATTAGATTTTCATACCTCGAGTGATTCATTCAAAAAATTCGAAAATGTACAGGGTGCGAACCCTTAATCAGTGGCAGCATCAACATGCCCAAATGTAACCGGCCGTACCGCGACTCAACCATCTTACCCAAAATAAAGAGCTGATTAAGGGGGTGCTGAACTGAAGATTGCATTGTGGCGCCCGGTCATCTAGAGCCTGGCTTGATAACAGGATGTGCGCACTGATGTCAGGAATTAATTAATTAATTCTCTCAACCTTTTCAACGTGCAAAAAATTCATACAAAAAGGATCCTTCCACGATAATAAAAAAACAATTTTTTTCTCCCTCCAGCTTTCAGCGACATTAAGTATAGGTACACTTAGTAACAGCCATAACGCCTAGATAATAGGATGTGCGCACTGATGTCAGGAATTGATTAATTAATTCTCTCAACCTTTTCAACGTGCAAAAAATTCATACAAAAAGGATCCTTCCACGATAATAAAAAAAAAACTATTTTTGTCTCCCTCCAGCTGTCCGCGAAATTCAACTGATTATCAATGTATGCAAGAGTGGAATCGGATTATGAAGTGTCTTGTTGCTAAGGCCATCAATTTATTTAGCCACGTCCCATTTTTGCGAAGAAAACACTTGTTAGCAAGTAAAACTGACTATAAAAGACCCAAAATCGTTAACGAATTTTCCATAAAAAACTGATTGCAACAATGTTAACCTCGTTATATTTTCAGAAAGTTACTTTTTTCTTGACAATAATCCACCAAAAATTGTCATCTTCAGAAATTTCTGTAAGTAATTAACATTAACTTAACATTACGTCTATGAAATCATGCATACACGTGCGTGCTAGCGTGTCATGGGAGGGGGATATATATGTTTTCTAACAAGTTTTTAAACTTAACCGTTCATCTAACCGCATTAGTGGAAGCAATGGTGTAGCTATGACTTGGTTGCACCCCCCCCCCCCGCCACTTAAAACTTTGCGCCCCCCGCCACTTAAAACTTTGCGCCCCCTTACCTCCCTCTATACATAGCCCTCATACTAGGTGGGGGTACTATTTTGATGAACGGCGGAACAGGCCTGAACAACAGTTGGAACAGTCGGAAAGTTAGGAAAGGTTAGAAAATTAAGCTTGTTGCAGGGGGAAATGGAAACAACAATAGACTAATTTGATTTAATAATTCTTTAAAAACTGGAGGCTGCGCCCCAACCACCCTGCAACAAGCTTAATTTAACTAAACCTAACCTTCCGACTGTTCCTACTATTTTTCCGACTATTCCTACCGTTGTTCCGACCGTTCCTCCGCCATGCCCATTGATCTCTATGAACATTTACTGGTGCAAGTATGTAGTTTTTAAAAGTAAATATTAAATGAAAGTCGATTTATTTTCGAAATTAACTAAATAAATTAAGTGAGCGATTCAGAATCACTGACTTATTTTAATCAATTATTTTTGAAAATACGTAACTTTCATTTCGTTTTTTTGCACCCCAAATCTCCTGCGCCCCCCCCCCCCCCCCCCGCTTGCGTCTTGCAGTTGTCTAGCTACGCCCCTGAGTGGAAGGGTTTCTAATCATCTAATTTTCACTTAAATGAAAACATCTTCACCAATTCAAGATGGCGGTTTCCATACTTAAATCGATTCTTCAGTTTTTGAATTGAATTACGTATCTGTTATGCAAGATTAAGGGTGACAGTAATCAAAACCGTCCATTTTATATTTTGATAAGAAAAAATCTGTGAGAAAATGTATTATTCGTTTTCTCGGAAATAAACTGTTACAATGACGGCAATTGTGGGATATTATATGGCATCTTACTTATTGTTCCTTGAGTAATGCAGCCATTTTAAATGGGGGATAGCATAAATTTTAATGGAAGAGTTTCTAAAGAGCAGTAGCTTGACATCACCAATAACATCAACGTCCGCCAGCGCAGTTAGATTTCGAAGTTTAGAAACTTTGCGGTTTGTCTTATTTTATGTAACATTTTAGAATAAATTAAAAGCTACATCAAATTAAAAGTCTCAATTAAGTTTTAGTAAAACTTGAAGTATAACTATATCGTAATCCTGTAATTAACAAATACGAATTTCTTAATCTAATTTTATTTAACAAACACTGTTGAAAAGAACCATGAAACTCGACAGTTGCAACTCTTCCGAAGATCTGACCCAAAGATGACTAATGAAACAACAAATGCATTAATGATCCATTTTCAACACGTGAACACTACAGGTAAAAAAAAATGTATTCTCAAACAAGAACAATGCTCGAAGTAACATGTTTTTTGTCTGTGCAACATAAAATGAATGTCTAAAGAGCTGTCCACACAGATGCAATCAGTGGAGACAATTCCATCTTAAATTCCATTACTTGATGCATGTCTCCAGATTATTAGCCTACTGTTACTAGCCTCCTCATGTCTCATTTTGTTGTGTATTTCCTTTCGAAGTGGTAAACTTCAAAGGAAAATGGCAATAAGTGGATACATGTGGAGAATATTACTGGCTGTTGCTATTGTGTGGATGGTCTCCACGTGCCGTCTTGTTGACTGTTTCGTTAGGTGTTTGCTTTTTCGCCAATGAACACATGTTTATGGTCGTTGAAGGTTGGAACACTCGAGGCTTCTTTTGAAACACTTTTCAAAAGCAAGAAGTCGCACGGCTGTTCAAATGAATTTTTTTTTCAAAAGTCTCCTGTTTCTTCCAACCCTAAATGGACACCAGGTTCGTTAGCCTAGACACACTTCAACTAGCGTCCACAAAGATGCAACATGTGAAGACAACTGTGACCTTCCAACAGATTTACAAAAAAAGCTTCAACTAATTTGTACATGTCCCTAGATGTCTCTAAATGTTTCATTTGATAGTTTCACAATGTTCACCCCACCCCTAGGTTGTTTGTTTCCACTATTAGTGGTAAACTTAAAATGGCAACACGTGTCAATCTGTGAGAACTGTCAAGAGGCATTTCACTAGTGTGCATGGTCTTCACTAGATATCCTTGTTGACCCTGTGTGGATACTTACACTAGGTGTGAGAGCCATTGAGCAACTGGTCACTCGTTGCTTTGTGACAGCAACATGTTTCTCCTCTGTAGGCACGATTTATCATCTTATGGCTACATGTGATGTGAAGCTATTTCGACATAAGTCAACATAAATGTTTGCATTTCTTCCATATGTGTAGGCATAGCTTAACCATAGACTATTACTTTATTGGACTGGCAACTTCCTATCTTCTAAATGTTAAAGCGTTAAATGCATGTTCGTAGGCAAAAGTGACGCAGCTCCGTCTAGTGGCATTATTTTTAAAGAAAATCGCGAGTGAAAGTCTGTTTTTTTTGTGTGGTTCGACGTTGATTGATGTGACGTCAGGTACATAACCAACCAATTAGAAGTTGCGTTCGTCATAAAAAGGGCTGAGCCAACTTCTGTTCGTCCCTCCCGATTTCTAATTGCCTGTGTCACAGCCTCCTATAGATAGTATCTATAGGATAATAGGAGGCTATGCCTACGTAGTTCTTCATCGGCCATACTTTTTATACTAAAATATAAAATACACCCTACATAGCTACAAAATGAACTCATCCAAAACTTCACTTTTACTAATCATGTTCATATACCATAGTCTCGCTAGAGGCGCCACTTCGAAAACGACGTCACGACGATGCAAAACTGTCCAACACAAAATTTTGGGAGTTGCCAGTCCAGTAAAGTAATAGTCTAAGGCTTAACGACGCATACCCAATACGCACCCAGACAAGAAATAGGTGTTCAGCTGTGTCCACATCGAATGAAACATGAGGAAACATTTATGTTGTACGCATCCCCAGTTTTTTCCATAAATATGAAACATTAAAATATAAAAACTCACATTACATATCCACTGTTGGCAAAATCCCGCACAAAACCGGTAAAAGATAGGGTACTGGTAAATACCGGTTACAACCAGTTTTTAGCTGCTAAAATCGGGAAAACTAGTACTATGCTCTTTTCATCTAGTACTATAAGCGAATGTTAATATTATCCTATTAAAAAGTAAAATTCATGTCATTGCCAATTTTAATTTGTAATCATATACTGTAATGTGAAGAAAACTAAAAGTATAGAAAGCATAGAATTGAATGCAATAGACACTAGAAAGCTCTTATATCCCCCATACTTTTGATTGGGACTGGCTCACTACAGCTAACTGGGTCACTACAGCTACTAGGCTCACTACAGCTACTAGGGTCACTACAGCTACCAAAAAGAAAATATAGACCTTTATTTCATCAAAAGGGTCACTACAGCTACCGAGGGTCACTACAGCTACCAAAAATATAGGCCTTTTTATTTATCAATATGTTTAGTTTAGATTACATTCGGTTCAGTTAGGTTTCATTATGTTCAGTAAGGTTCGGTAAGGTTCGGTTAGGATCGGTTAGGTTTGGTTAGGATCGGTTAGGTTCATTTAGGTTTGGTTAGGATCGGTTAGGTTTGGTTAGGATCGGTTAGGTTCGGTTAGTATCGGTACTTTTTGGTTAGGATCGTTAAGGTTCGGTTAGGTAAGGTTCGGTAAGGTTTTATTAGGTAAGGTTCCGTTATATTAGAGAGAAAGGGTTATTTTTTTAGCTGTAGTGACGAAAAAGTGATAAAAAAAGGGTCTATATTTTGTCCCCCTATTTTTTGGTAGCTGTAGTGACCCTTTTGATGAACAAAAGGTCTATTAATTTTTTTGGTAGCTGTAGTGACCCAAGTAGCTGTTCTCCCCTTAGTAGCGCTTGTGAGCCTTGGTAGCTGTAGTGACCCCCAACCTTTTGATTTTGGTTACCTTGCAAGTGAATAACCCCTTCTAAAGTGTAACAAAAATGACACATGAGTCAAATGACAATTTCAGTTATATATGGCTACCTGGATTCTGGTCACTAGTTTTTAATTTTTGAAGTTTGTGTATTTTATGTACAGCTATTTTACTTAAATCACAAAAATGAACAGGAGTGGAAGACCAATAGATCCTATTTATGATCACTTTGAAAAACATACGTAGAAAATTAACTGTATGGAAAGATAGTCTAAGTGCAAAAGCAGACTGTATGAGAAGAAAAAACTGGCTTAAAAACTTAAAATTGTCTAAAAATGGGAAAATGCTATTATTCCCAGACGGTAAATACAGTGGTAATATCCGGCAAATACCATCCCTGGGAAAAACTTTGCCAACCCTGTACATAATCAGAGTTTGGAAGGCGCTTATTCTATTAAAACCACCTTAATATCCTATCCGTATAACTGAGAAAAATATGATGCAATACCTGGTATAGCCGTTTCACATGGTGTCTTCGGTTTTCGTTTACAGTATCTTATTTTACACATAATTATTTTTGAAACAGTTTAAAACGCATTAAGTGCTCAAATATACTGTACAATCCACGAATACTGTTGCATAACCAAGTTAAGATCCCCTCCATTTTTAATAAAACTTTCGAAAATGGCCTACATATGGATATGCTAATTTCAATAGATGAACAAAAGATCGTTAAAAACCGTATTATTTCACCAGAAACATCAAACAAAAAATTCTTAACGTGTTGTGAAAACATGGAGCCAAGAGCTGTGTTTCTTTGGCACTATGTTGTACCTGCCATTGAATTTGTCCAGCGCAAAGTTCGTCAAATAGCTTTGCCAGTCAAATGTCAGCCAACTCAATATATGAATATTAACAGATACAGCGATGTACGGCATAAATGATGGAGAAAATCTTGAGTATCAGATTGAAGAAATGATGGAACGTGCAGGCAGTCCCGAAAACCACCGTTCACACGCAAGTACCGGGAGACATACTGGACGAAAAGATCCTAATAAAGACCCCATGTGGAAGCGTCCATTAGCATTCCTTTCCGGTGCAGACAGTGACCAAAATAACCGTCGACGCTCAAGTGCCCAGAAACATACCGGTACTGAAAAAAAAGACCCTAAATGGATGCGTCCATTTGTGGCTATTTATGGCATAGGGTTATGGGTATTTTATTTGGTAAGTCTACTATTTACTTCGTGTGCTTTTTTTTTAGTATGTTGCCCAGCTTCACTTTGTACGTACATCTCAACTGGAGATCGTCAAAACCTTGACTTCCCGTCCTTATGATTAATAATGGTCCCAAAATGCCCAAGTAAATTTACTAAAACCTTAGACCACAACACAAGGGACTAGCAACTTGCAATGGCGTCAATGGAAAAAAAACATCAGCCAGGATGGTGAATAAAAAGCGGCGGGAAATCAAAATATATTTCGCAGCGCCATCTATGGAGTTCATAATGAACTGCAAATGGCATCAAGTTACGCCATTTCACTGAAATACACTAATTATGAAAAATAATTGAATTTGATTTTAGACCACAACACAATCTAAAATTTTAACGGTAATAATTTATGAGACTATCTTCCCTATACATTTGAAAAATAAACTCCTTGATGACGTCATCTTGCTTCCATACGTACTTCAAAATTATGCCGCTTAAGAGCAGTGGCGTTGATGGTCGTCACCGAAGGTTGGAGACAGTTAAATTTGTGAGTTGCTAGTCCCTTGTGTTGTGGTCTAAGCTAAAACTCATTACAACTACACAAAAAGACGCACAGATAGAGTGAGAGAGTGAGAGAGAGAGAGAGCGAGAGAGAAAGAGCGAGAGAGAGAGAGAGAGAGCGAGGGAGAGAGAGCGAGAGAGAAAGTGAGAGCTAGCGAGAGAGAGCGAGAGAGAGAGCGAGAGAGAAAGTGAGAGCTAGCGAGAAAGAGAAAGCGAGAGAGAGAGAAAGTGAGAGCAAGCGAGCGAGAGTGAGAAAGAGAGAGAAAGAGAGCGAGAGAGAGAGAGCGAGAGAGAGAGAGAGAGAGAGAGAGAGAGAGAGAGAGAAATAAGATTAAATGTATTATTGCTGTGGTCTGGATTATTGACATTTGTATAGTGATTTTTGTAAAGAAAAGACTGATCATAAGTTGCAGTTCAACAGATTGGTGATTTATTGATGCCAGTAAGTGTGATGGTGAAAATTTGGAAATTGGCTGTTTATTGAAGTTTTGGAATATTTTGTCTATACAATTTTGAACTTGACTGCAGGAAGAGGTGGGGAAGGTGATGTGGGTGCAGCCATATCGGATCAGATTACACATTCCACAGCGAGGCAGAGGCCACCCTCTGCTTCATCCCTTTCATACATCCTGGTGTCAGTCTATATGAACATTTTACAGTGGCCTGTCTTGCACCTTTTAAGCTGACTAGTTTAGTTAAACTTATTACACTATTTTATAGTAGCTCATTGGGGTAAATATGTCTGTGTATGGTTTTCGAACCTTATAAACTAACTTGCATTTTGTATGGTGGCCCATCGGGGTAAATACCCCTTTGTACTTTGTTGTACTTTATAAACTGAACTTGTTTGAACATTGTACGGTGGTCCACTGAGACTAGAATTGAACACAGTGTATACTAGTTTGTAACATGCAGTGTAGAGGACACTACTGTAGATGTCCTACATCAACCATTGTGAACATTAGTTGAGAAATGGGTGTCATAGCATCCTATTGTTCAACTGGGACCTGACATTCATACTAACATGTGACTTATTTGGAAACACTTCTGTAGAGACAAACTGGGTGCCAGCCAGGTTATTTTTTTGGCTGTGGGGTTGCCCAGTTGATGGATAATGGCTTGGTGGGCATGGGTGGCCTAAAGCCTAACAGCAGGTGAGCCAGAGTCATATTTCACATTTCAATTTTAATTTATTGTATTTTTTTTAAAATTCAACCCTTCATTAAGAGGAACAATGAAGCTCTTTCATGTGAAATTTGGGAACATGGTTTATGAATCATAGAAAAAATAAATCGAACTTTCTTGTTCAAGTTTTTTAGAATCACCATTAAAAATAAATTGAACATGTGATAATCTAGAAATGTAAAAGATATAATCAGTTCTTAATGTAAAAAAAAAATCAATATGGCATTTTGAAATTGTAACGTGTTTTCACTTGAACTTTCTTTTAAAGTAATCATTGATGTATTCAATGACTAAAGATGTCGAAGATATTGAAAAATACTGTGTATTGTGTATTTTTTTTGTTATAATGATTCCCGTCAGTGGTGTTGGTTATTAAAGTAAATTAATAAAAATATTTGTTGGAAAAACGGTGAAATATGCTTCTCAGATAATAGTTGTGAATATTTACAGGGTCATCAAAGTGGAAATGAAATAATATTAAAATTAAAGCCAGTCCACACAAAACGTTTCGACTGTGCAGTTCCAGACGCTGCAGGCAAGCCATTGTGTAAACTGTAATTTTGTGAACTGCGCAGAGACGGAACACGGAGACAAAAAATTGAGGCCCAGAGCTCTGTTATCCGCGAACTGCATTGTTTTCCTTTGTTCACAGAGTAGGATTTTGAAGGATTCCAGACAACTGAGTGGAAAAAATCGAAAAGCAAAGTTTTATTTTACACAGTTTTGACTGCGCAGTCAAAACGTAGTACAAAACGTTGTGTTTGGACCGGCTTTTATGTTCAGTCATGTCCGGGGCCTTGGGATTAGTTTCTTCATATGTTTAAATTCCTCCAAAACTAAAACGAATAACTAGCGAATATTTGGTTGTTAACATGAATGAACATTTTATTCCCAATAATACAAATCTACCTAAATTGCTTTTTATAACACAAAATAAAATAAAGATTTCGATTTCCAAAATTTCTTTGAGATGGTAAGATACGTGCATATCCCTTTTAATATGCAAAAAACTCTAAATCATTGACCAGATTTTCGGGATTCATACGTGGTCAAATACTGGTAAAAGGGTGCTTAATCCCCTTTTTATGACACGCATTGCTTGCCAAAATTTATAAAAAAAAATGCTTTCACAAGATCCTATGTAACACAGTTGACTGAATTTGAGTGTATTCTCACCCTAGATAACTCAGTGAAACTCATGTTATGCTCAGGGACTACAAAACAATTCAAAAGCACTCTTGCAATTTTAAGAGCTTTTGGTATGAAAATTGTTTTAGAAAGGTTTTTGTCCAGGTATGTCACATAAAAATTAATAGAAAAATAATTGTACGTCGTAAGCTTATAAAAAGTCTGGGGGGGAGGGCTGAGCCAACCAGTTTTTAAAGAATTATTAAAAGAAATTTGTCCATTGTTCTGACTGTTCCTCCCGTTAATCAAATTACGGAACAGTTGAACAATGGACTAATTAGATTTAATAATTCTGTAAAAACTGGAGGCTGCGCCCCCAGCTGCTTGTTGCAGGGGGTGCAACAAGCTTAATTTAACTAAACCTAACCTTCCGACTATCCCTACCGTTGTTCCGACCGTTCGCCATTCATCAACATAGCACCCCCAAAAATTTTTTTATGAACATTATACAATAATAATTGCTTACGGTGTCACGGTGTGACTAATAGATTTCTATTAGAATTAATTACAAATGTTGCCATTAGAGGGCGATGCGTGAATTCATGTGTGAGGTGTCCGTGTCGCTGTACCCATTGATGTCTATGAAAATTTACTGGTGCAAGTATGTAGTTTTTAAAAGTAAATATTAAATGAAAGTCGATGTATTTTCGAAAATAACTGAAAAAATTCAGCAAATGATTCGGAATAACTCGCTTAATTTATTCAATTATTTTTGAAAATGCATCGACTTTCATTTCGTTTTTTGCGCCCCCAAACCTCTTGCGCCCCCCCCCCCGCAGTTGTTATTCTTGCGGTTGCCTAGCTACGCCCCTGGCCCCATCCATAAATGATGTAAACCCTAATCTTATTGCGTAAAAATGTAGTGTTGAAAAAACGATAACATAGCATTCCGTCTACTGCCGGCCTATAGTTGATACCCAAATAATCCGAAAAATACTCACCACGAATTGGGGGCCCTGGGCTTCAGCCATTTTAGCCCAATGGCTAATTCGGCCCTGGTTTCAGTTCGCTCTTTCGGGCGGTCTCTTTGGTATTGGTACATCAAAGAGGTGCTGATCAAGACGTGCAAGTCATTGGACGGAGACAAGCACAGTTTAGTTGATTAGCTGTATTCGTGGCGTCTAGCTGGAATGGCCAAACGATTTGACGCTTCATTTTATAAAATAACAAAACTTCGTTATCGCTCATCGAATCTGCACGAGTCAAAGCCTCTCGAGTAACTGAACTCTCAACCCTCAGTTGACAAAGAGCAGGAGCCCAACAAGTCAACAAGGACACAAACCCGAGCCTAAGTAAACGAGTAGTGTGAACGCATCTTTTAAAAAACAACTGATTCTAGAGCAGTGAAACAGTGAGCCATGAACCTCCTACACACAGACACATGTAACATCCCTGTGTCTTCAATATTCCTAGTATGGTCATTCAGAAATTTAGAGAATAAATTGGAAAGATACTGATTGGTATTGATGGTAACTGCCATAACGCTTAACATAACAGGATGTGCGCACTGATGTCAGGAATTGATTAATTAATTCTCTCAACCTATTCAAAATGCGAAAAATTCATACAAAAAGAATCCTGCATAAGGCCATATAAAACTTTTTTCTCCCTCCAGCTGTCAGAGAAATTCAACTGATTTTAAATGTACACAACATTGGAATCGGATTATGAAGTGGCACAATGACAAATGTCTTGTTGCTAAGACCACGTCCCATTTTCACTAGAAAACACTTGCAGCTGACTATAAAAGAACAAAAATTGTTAGTTAACGTGTTTTCCATAAAAAAAAACCTGATTGCAACAATGTTAACCTCATATTTGCAGAAAGTTACTTTTTTCTTGACAATAATCTACCAAAAATTAGCATCTTCAGAAATTTCTGTAATTACTACTTCCACTTAACATTGCGTCCATGGCATCACGCATGCATGTGCGTGCTGGCGTGTCATGGGAGGGGGGTATATGTTTTCCGCAAGTTTCTTAAATGAAAACATCTTCCCCAATTCAAGATGGCGGTTTCTATACTTAAATGGATTCTTCAGTTTTTGCATTGAATTTTGTATCTGCTATGCTAGAATAAGGGTGACAGTTAACAAAACCGTCCATTTTATGTTTCTATAAAAAACCATCTGCGAGAAAATGTATTATTCGCTTTTCTTGGAAATAAACTGTTACAATGACGGCAATGGCGAGATATTACAGGCATCCTCCTTGGGTTCCTTAAGTAACGCAGCCATCTTAAATGGGGGATAGAGGTTAGAAATTAGCATAAATGTTAGTGGAAAGTTTCTAAAGAGCAGTTACTTAACATCCCCAACAAAGGCGTGCTGGGAAAATAATTTAGGCCTAGCATTTTATACTGGACTGACAACATTTTTTGAAAAAAGAACCACCGACCAAATTGAATATCGACCCAAATGACTACCGGCCCTTCTGGCATTTTGCCCGAGGTACCCTATTGCAAGAACGCCTCTGATCCAGGCAGTGGCGCCTGCCCTTTGTACAAGGGGCCGGCCCGGATATAAGTTAGAAATTAGCACAAACGTTAGTGGCGGAGTTTCTAAAGAGCTGCATATGGCATCAACAATAACATCAACATCTGCTAAAGCAGTTAGATTTTGAAGTTTAGAAACGTTGTGGTTTGTCTTATTTTAGGTAACATATTAGAATAAATTAAAACCTACATCAAATTAAAAGTCTCAATTAAGTTTTAGTAAAACTTGAAGTATAACTATATCATAATCCTGTAATTAACAAATACGAATTTATTAATCTATATTTTATTTAACAAACACTGTTAAAAAGAACCATGAAACTCGACAGTTGCAACTCTTCCAAAGACCTCGCCCAAAGATGACTAATGAAACAACACATGCATTAATGATCCATTTTCAACACGTGAACATTACAGGTAAAAAAAATGTATTCTCAAACAAGAAGAACAATGCTCGAAGTAACATGTTTTTTGTCTGTGCAACATAAAATGAATGTCTAAAGAGCTGTCCACACAGATGCAAACAGTGGAGACAATTCCATCTTAAACAAGTTTCTGCATCAAAGTTATCATTACTTGATACATGTCTCCCGATTATTAGCCTACTGTTACTAGCCTCCTCATGGTTCATTTTGTTGTATATTTCCTTTTGAAGTGGTGAGATTCAAAGGAAAATGGCAGTAAGTGGATACATGTGGAGAATATTACTGGCTGTTTCTATTGTGTGGATGGCTTATATGTGTTGTCTTGTTGAGTTTTGTTAAGTGTTTGCTTTTTCGCCAATGAACACATGGTTATGGTCGTTGAAGGTTGGAACACTCGATACTTCTTTTGAAACATTTCTCAAAAACATGAAGTCGCACGGCTGTCCTTCCAATGAATTTTCTTTCAAAAGTCGCTTTTTTTCCAACCCTAAATGGACACCAGGTTTGTTAGCCTAGACAAGGTTAAACTAGAGACTGCACAAATTATGACAGCAACATGTTTCTCGATGATTCTCATTAAGCACTTATGTATAATGTACAACCCACTAATACAGTTGCATAACCAAATTATGATTCCCTCCATTTTTAATAAAACGTCGCAAAAGATCGCTAAAAACCATATGTCACCACGAACATGAAACAAACAAGGGATTCAAGAAACCCCCTAGACCTCCATGTGTATGCACATGTACACACTCGCGCGCGTGTATGTAGATAAACACACATGTATGTAGTCACGTACATGACATAGTTACATGTGATGTGCATGCGTCATTCATTTGTAATAATACAGTTTAAAATGAAAATACGTCACATGTATTTTAATATACAAAAATAATAACATAACATAACATAGAAAGGAACACCACTCCTAAATAATAGGAATAGTCCAACTTTCGAATGCTACAACTAGAAATCAGATTACTCTAAAAAAAATTCCAGTTTCATCGCCAGAATGTGTACATCATTTTAGATCTGATGACATTTTGTTGTAGGTGACCCAGTTTTCGAGTTGTTCGACGCACAAAAAATTGTTTCTAAAATATTCATAAAAAATAACCCCTGGATAAAAATTTCTGCTTTTTTGTCAATCAAATAAAAACACTCCATGTCTTTATCTCATTCCATTCTTGAGTTGCTCGACCCACAAACTCGGGGATCCGGACATATGAACATACAGACATTATTTTTTGCCCCTTTTCTTGCATGATCCTATATTCCTCCACTGCTCTTTAAAAATTGCTCTAAAGAGCAATGGAGGTCAAAAATTATATATATACTAGCTGAGTTACCCGGCGTTGCCCGGGGCAGAATATGAAGATACCCCTGCCACCCCGTTCTTCTTGCTTGAATATGAATTATGTATACAGCTTTTATTTGCATGAATACCTAGATAATAGATATGAAAACATGTCACATCCAGTATATAGACATAAGTCCTAAGCCTTGAAACTATTTGCCCTAAAGAAACATTTGCTCTAAATGGACACTTGCCCTAAATCCACTTGCCCCACAGCCATTTGCAATAAAGAGAAATTTGTCCTAAAACTGTTTGCCCTAGAGACATTTGTCTTAAAAACACTTGCCCTTAAACCAATTGTCCTAAAAGTACATTTGCTCTAAAAATACTTGACCTAAAGGTACATTTCCTGTAAAAGAATGTTTGAAACTAAAACCATTTGCTATAAAAGAATGTTTGAAACTAAAACCATTTGCCGTAAAAGAATGTTTGAAACAAACCATTTGCCGTAAAAGAATGTTTGAAACAAAAACCATTTGCAGTAAAACCATATGCCCTAAAAGGATGTTTGAAACTAAAACCATATGCCCTAAAAGGATGTTTGAAACTAAAACCATTTACTGTAAGTGGACATTTGCCCTAAAACCATTTGAGCTAAAGGTACATTCACCCTAAACCATTTGCCCTAAAAGAATGTTTGAAACAAACCATTTGTTTTCAAGGGACATTTGCCCTAAAGGGACATTTGGCCTTAAAACACTTGTCTTAAAAGTTCTTTGAAACTGAAACCATTTGCCCTAGTGGTACATTTGGCCTAAAACCATTTGGCCTAAAAGGATGTTTGAAACAAACTATTTGCCTAAAAGGATGTTTGAAACTAAAATCATTTGCCGTAAAAGGACATTTACCCGAAAACCATTTGTCCTAGAGACATTTGCCATAAAAAACACTTGCCCTAAAGGTACAGTTGCCCTAAAAGAATGTTTGAAACTAAAACTGTTTGCCCTAAAGGTACATTTGCCCTAAAACCATTTGCAATATAAGGCTGTTTGAAATTAAAACTATTTGGCCTAAAGGTACATTTGCCCTAAAAGATGGTTTGAAACTAAAACCATTTGCCCTAAAAGGATGTTTGAAACTAAAACAATGTGCCGTAAAGGTACATTCGCCCTAATAGGTATAGAAGTTGATATACTGCAGCGCCATCTGGTGGCGACCTACAACAAAGGGGATAGCATAAAAACCTTCTCCATGAAAAAATACATATACGTGGTAATTTTCATGGTGATCGGTCAAGCGGTTTTGGAGTTTAGCGATTACATATATGTGTATATATAAAAATGGATGTTTGTATATATATATATTGTAACGAACCCGAATTTTTAGAACCGACAGCATGGCGTTACTATAGCAACGCATCGTCTGCTCGTTCTTTCTTCTTCTTTTCACAGTTATAAAAAGGGTTGTGAGTAGGCATCGCGAATGTTCCTCCTCACCCCCTTAGATCAATTCACCCTAAAGCATGGTCGTCACCATGACAACGTGATGTCATCCCTTCTCTTTTCTCTATCGTATGAGGAAGGGGTGGCGGTAAACCGATCCTTCCCCTCCTCTTCTCTTAGCCTGCAGCTATTAAATCTGTCAACACTTCAAATGAAAGAAACTTCACTGCATAACCCCTGCTGATTTTCTCACAATAGATCTCCATTGACCATCGTCCATCCTAAAATTCCATCACCCAATAAATTACCAATAATGTCACGAACG
Source organism: Brachycybe producta (assembly GCA_036925085.1). Taxonomy (NCBI): domain Eukaryota; kingdom Metazoa; phylum Arthropoda; class Diplopoda; order Playtdesmida; family Andrognathidae; genus Brachycybe; species Brachycybe producta. The sequence goes on along the minus strand of JAUPFP010000047.1, from coordinate 536,384 downwards.
AAAATTATATTTTTGTAAACATTCACTGGTTAACATTAACATATGGTTTTATCATTTGGAGAACTTTTCTTCGACTTCAAATAATTTTGTTCTCCAAACTGTCACTTGAAAATTCTTCCAATGCACCTCTATGGATAGGCTTAAATGACCTTTTTGGATCCTCCATAGAGTTGCATTGGCGTGATTAATTGTTTCAAATTTAACATTGGGTCTATACAAAACGAAATGGGTTTTTGACCCCCATGTGGTCCCCCATAGACCCAATGTTGAGATTTTTCTGTTTTACTTTTGCATCTCATTAAAATTTGAATTGTAAGCCAAAAGCTTATTGGTGGCTTACTGTCACATGATTTCAAAGTGAAATCATATTTAAAGCCAAGCACCAGCAAGCTCTTGGTCGTTCCTGTTGTACCTGTCGTGGTGGGACACTATGCTAGTGCCCATCCAGAACATTATCTTTTAACTTAACTGTGTAACCATAAATAGAGGTGTGTCGTGCAAGGCACCTCTTACCTTTAAAAGGAGACAGCCTATCTATTTGTACATGTACACTAGAAATAAAGTCGTGTTGTTTTTCGTGATAAATACCACGTGGGTGTCTTCTTTGATTCTTGGGCTGAGTCCCCGAAAAAGATCCCTTCCCCCAAGAAGTGATGCAAGAGGCATCAGCTGTTTTGGTCAAGACCTGCCTCTTTCGTTAACGAGTGTGTGAGAAACGAGCAATTCGTCTGCTAAATAGCAGACGATTTCCAAATTCAGCAGTGTATACAGGAGACCCGGAGGAGAAGGTATCTTGCAATATATATATATATATATATATATATATATATATATATATATATATATATATATATATACAAACATCCATTTTTATATATACACATATACAAACATCCATTTTTATATATACAGATATATAAATACATTAAACCAGGTCTGTGTGTGTGATTAATGCCGTACAAACAAGGACAAAACACGTCGGAATTTATATAAATTTAAATGAATATATGAACCGCTTTTTCTCTCAGGTCAACTATATATATGTTGCACACTCCCCATCCAAGAACCCCATGATATTAAATTGGAAAGGGGAAAAGGTTGGAAAGTGTAATGGGAGGAAGAGAGAGAGAGAGAAACGTTGTGAAAATATGAAACCCAGAACTGTGCTTCTTTTGCACTGTGTTGTACCTACCATGAGTCGAATGAATTTGTCATGCTCAAAGTTACTCAAATAGTTTTGCGAACTAAATGTCAGCAAACAATTAATATATGAATATTGCTAACAGATGCAGCAACGTATGGCATCAATGACGGAGAAACTCTTGGGTATCAGATTAAAGAAATCATGGAACGTGCAGGCAGTCCCACAAAAAAGCACCGTACACACACAAGTAACAGGAGACGCTCAAATGCCCGGAGACAAGAAGAACCAAACGATCCTAATGCACACCCCATATGGAAGCGTTTGTATATGGGTCCATATCTCATAGTGAAATATATATTTTGGCTATTCGCTGGAATATTTGGTTCAATTGGTTGTTGTTTACTATGTGGCACAGTCCAAACTTGTAAATACTGTAGAACTGGAAATCCTAATAACCTTGATTTCCCGAATTATGACAGCTAAAGTTCTCTAACGGCCCTAAGTTTATTCACTAACTTGTAAGACTCATTACAACTACACATTTTAATTTTAACTTAATGTATTTTTTTTTCCAAAATTGAACTCTTCATTAAGAGGAACAATAAAGTTCTTTCATGTAAAATTCGAAAACACAGTTTTTAATGAATCATAGAAAAAATAAATCGCACTTTCTTGTTTAAGTTTTTTTAGAATCACCATTAAAAATAAATTTAAAATGTTATAATCTAAAAATGTAAACGATATTAAGCCGGATTTTAATGTAAAAAATCTACCCTTATGGCAATTTAAAATTGTAACGTGTTTTCGCTAGTACTGGCTTTTAAAATAGTCACTGATGTTGTCAAATTACTAAAGATGCCGAAAATATTGAAAATTTTGATTATTGTGAATGTTTGTTTCTTGGTTATCCCGATTTCGTTAAATGGTGTTTGGTTAATAAAGTAAAGTATTAAATCTCTTTAGGGCAAATGTCTCTTTAGAACAATATCTCTTTAGGGCAATGTCTCTTTAGGGCAAATGTCTCTAGGGCAAATGTCCCTTTAGGGCAAATGTCCCTTTAGGGCAAATGTCCCTTTAGGGCAAATGGTAACTGTCCAAAAAAAAATTTCAGTTGTCCCAATCAGTCCATTGGCTATATATTCTATTTCAGTTGTTGTTTTAGTTGTCCCAAACACTTTGGGGCATGGCAATAAGGTGTACCCCAATTTTTATATGCAATTTTTCTCAAAAATAAGAGCTGTCCAAAAAATTTAAATTGTCGTCCCAAGTTGTCCATTGCCAGTAGATGTTGTCCCATTTACAAAACCGTTTGTCCCAATCACCTTGGGGTACATCGTAATAACAGCCAAACAAAATGACGGTAAACTCACCATCCCGGACCCTGCTTTGGAGGCGGGAACAAATGTGGTGAGCCTTCTGTGAACCTCTGGGGTCCGCGACGGTCTGATGCACGGAGTCCCACATCGAAAGCGACGCCTGAAAAGCGGTGACGAGTCGAGATGGCCGGCAAAACAAGACGGGTCCACTGGAGACCAACGCGAGTTGAAAGTACAGCAGGATGCGGCAACGATGTTTCTTCCCTGAAACTTCCCTCCCAGGAACCCCTCAATAAATCAGACTATGACGACGCAGTAGTAATGAGAGTAAAAGGTTTAATATTCACAATCAGAACAGATACTATTTAGTGACATAACCGCTGGTCCAAATGACTTGTTGATCATTTGTATTTTAAAAATTTGCCTTATGTCGATTTGACTTGTATTGCTTCTTGATTTTGTATTGCTCATTGCCTTTGTATTGATTTGTCTACATGTCCCTGATATGACCTCCATGTTGATGGGAACTTAAGCAATTTAATAAACAAACAAACAGGTGCCAATACCCGCTTTTGAAACTAACTGTTGCTCTATAGAACTAGACGAGTCAAACGGAATGGCAAAAAAGGGACCACGTGATGGATAAATCCAAAACCTTATAAACAGAGCAACTCAAAAACGGAAATAGATTAAAAGCCAAGAACACACAGTTCACATATACACATGTAGCAAATACACACATTATATATAAAATTACATGAAAATACATATAGAAGCTATGATGACATGTTATATATCCCCCTATCTTACATGTGCAGGGTGATTGACAAATTGTCGGGGTTCCCAGGTACCCTACTTCACTTCTATGGTCATAGGAAGCAACCCTGCCAAATTAGCTCCCAATAAGCCAAAAGGTGCATGTAGAGGATGCATAGCTGACAAACATACACACAATGTACATTCATAATTATAGATAAGAAAAATATGCATGCACTGACTTCTTTTACCATTTCTGCACTTTGTTTATGAAGCAACGTAAATATTTTTCTTTTTTAGTGTACATGTAGATGCAACAACATGAGCCTAAAAAAATTTTATTTGCTTATACAACATTTTTGAAAATGTATTATAAGTTGTTGTTGTAAAAGTTATGTTGCAGGCTTAAGTTTACAGACTCACGAGTCTACTTATATGTAGAAATGTACATGTACTCCAGACTACTCGTGCTCGGTGAGGTGGCTCGTCGACAAGCCCGAGTAATGCGAATGGACTCCCATGTTAGAGGCTCGTCCGACTCTGCTTGATGTCGGTACATGAAAGAGGTGCTGATCAAGAAGTGCATGTCATTGGTCATAGACAAGCACTGTTTAGTTGTCTCGCTGTACTCGTGGCGTCAAGATGGAGTGGACAAACGATTTGATGCTTCATTTTATAAAATATCAAAACTTCGTCACGAGTCAAAGCCTCTCGAGTAAATGGACTGCCAACCCTCAGTTGACAAGAGCCCGAGCCGGACAAGTCAACAAGGGCACAAATCCGAGCCTAAGTATGAGTAGTCTGAACGCACCCTTAAAAAAACTGATTATGTAACTTTGGTATAAATGTACATACTTGGGGTTTCTAGTCTTCTAGAGCAGTGAACCAGATTCCCTTTATGATCTTAGATTCCAAACCTTATGCCTTGTTCTCCTACCCACAGACACATACCTCAGTGTCCTCAAAATTCCCAGTATGGCCATTCGGACATATTCTTGATTTACCACTTAGTTTGAGGCAAGCAAAATTAAAAATGTATCAAGTAAAAATCTGAAAAAAATCACTCATGTAGAGAATAAATTGGAAATATACTGATTGGTACGGCTGGTAACTGCCACAACATTAGACCATGAATAGGGATAGACGGAGCACCTGCAATTAAGCTTGTGACCAACATGATACAGGTACTTGCCACGTGACTTTGACCAAAACTCTCATTGTGAAACATGACATTCCTGGGATAAACTGCTAAGTCATCTTGGATCCACTGTCTTTTAGCAGCTCCCACAATGCCTACATGACAGGATGTGCGCATTGATGTCAGGAATTGATTAATTAATTCTCTCTATCCTTTCAACATGCGAAAAGTTCATACAAAAACGTCCTGCCCAAGGCCATGGAAGACTATGTTTTTTCTCCCTTAGCTGTCAGCGAAATTCAAATGATTTTCGATTTATGCAAGATTGGAACCAGATTATTATCGCCCAATCAGATGCTATCCTTTATGATGACATTGATGATACCATCTTTCAATACACGTGGAATGCGAAGTGGCACAATGTCAAGTCCACGTCCTATTTTGATAGAAAACACTTGTTAGCAAGTAACACTGATTATAAAAGACCCAAAATCGTTCATATGTTTTCGATAAAAACCTAATTGCAACAATGTTAACCTCATTATATTTGCACCCATTTGCTTTTTTCTTGACAATAATAATTTACCAAAAATTCTCATCTTCAGAAATTTCTGTAAGTAATTACTACTTAACTTCCACTTTGTTAACATTGCGTCTATGGCATCATACATGCACGTGCGTGCTGGCGTGTCCTCGGAGAGGGTATATGTTTTCCGCAAGTTTCTAAACTTAACCGTTGATGTAACTGCAGTAGTGGAAGGGTTTCTAATCATCTAATTTTCACTTAAATGAAAACAACTTCACCAATTCAAGATGGCGGTTTCTATACTTTTTTAATTGAGTTTTGTATCTACTATGCTAAAATATGGGTGACAGTTAACAAAACCGTCCATTTTATGTTTTTATAAGAAAGAATCTGTGAGAAATTGTATTATTCGTTTTTTCTCAGAAATAAATAGTTACAATGACGGCAAAGGCGGGATATTACATGGCATCCTCCTTGGGTTCCTTAAGTAACGCTCATCACATCCTGTTGGCGACTGCTATAGATTTCTGATCAGTTTCTTTGGTCAGTTTTATATTTTATTTTATTTCTGCTTTTATTTTTTTACTCTTCAGCAGTCAGGACTCAGTTCTAGATCCCTCTTTTAAGTCTTTTTTTCTGAAAAAGTAGTGTTTGTATTACAACTTAAAAGTCAAAGTTTTCTATATATATTTAATCTTTCCATTTTATGTTATAATTAAGTCAGGCTTTACCTTTCTTATATCATCAAGTCTAATTTGATTTATTGGTTTGTGATAAGATGATGAAGAAAGAAAGCCAAGATCGATTGTTCTTCTGAATCTGATGCACCATCTACACAAATACCACCTTTTGATGTAAATGAAAATTCTTCGAAAAACCCTGCAAAATCTAATTTATTCAACTGATCACGTAGATCCAACCATTCGAGAATCAGCAGATACAGCACCTTCTGTAAGTGTAAGTTCTGCTGCATCCAGTTCTCATTGTCCATGGCCAGATGTTTGGGATGCTGAAATTTGGAATTCAAAGAAGGCCTTATATCCATGGATTGGCTGCTGTGATGGAAAACTAGGCTGTGAAACCTGTAGTTGTGTGTTAGATACATTGGGATTCTATAACAACATGGTGTGGCCCTTTTTGTGAATTGGAAAGATAATACTGTCTCTCAATATGGGAATACAAGAATGGCAAAACTGAAGACTTTCCGTAAAAAAATGTCAGGACATGTAAACAGTGATGCACACAAATTTGCTATAGAAATTTTGAAGGATAAAAAAAGATAAGTTGGCTGCATATGTCGATAAAAGAAATGAGTCCGACCAAGAATCAACATGTAATACCTTCCGTACTGCCTATTATTTTGCAAAGCATGATCGTCCATATTCAGACCATCCTGACTTACTCATGTTGCAAGAACTAAACGCTGTTAAGATTGGAATTGGACTACGTTCCCGGTACAGTTCAACAGAAGCAATTGATCATATTGCAACAGAAATGCGGTTGAACACTTGTAAACATGTTCAGGACATAGATGGCAAACTGTCTATTTTAATTGATTAATCAACTACCCTTAGCAACAAATCTACCCTGATAATTTACATTAAATGTGTAATTGAAAAAAATAGTGAGCCAATTTTCATTTTTCTAGACCTCATTGAACTCCTGGACCAACAAGCCCAAACTATTATTGATGCTTTGCTGCAGTGCCTTGCTAAATATGGTTTTCATCATGAATACTTGCAAAAGAATCTGGTTGCATTTACTAGTGATGGTGCAAGTGTTATGGTAGGGAAACAGTCTGGAGTAGCTCAGCGTTTGAAAGAAATATATCCTGCCATTATAATGTAACGAATTTGATAAATAGCATTTTGAATCACCCTGTAAAATAAAGGATGTTTGATCGTAAAGTTCTCACCTCATGCTTGGGGGTGGCTCGGAGGCCATCGAGACGATGCTTCCCTGCCCACCAAGATGAGAAGAATAACCAAAAGATCTGCATTGGCAGTTTTAATAGGATATATCCTATTGAGATCGACGATGCAGAACTCTTGGTCAGTAAGAATCCTTAGAAAGTTTTAGAAGAAGGATTAACGAATATCGTTCTTAATTGTTTCGATTTAAATACATCTTATAGATGTTTGTTATATATTTTCATGTAATTAATTTAAGGTTCTGGTTCTGACTTGCTACGAAGAGCTAACCTAAAGTTGCATCCAGTAAAATGATTCTTTGGTTTCCAAGAAGTGAAGTATTTGGGACACATGATCTCGCCTGACGGAATTCGGCCAGATCCAGATAAGGTTGTTGCAATTAAGAACTTCCCAGTTCCTGACAACGTAACCGCAATCCGGAGTTTCTTAGGATTGACGGGTTATCAAAAGCATGTACCTGGATTTGCCAACATAGCTAAACCAATGTCAGACTTTACGGGCAAGGATGTACTGTTTGAATGGTCAATTGTCTGCGAGAATGCATTCCGCACTTTGAAGAGTATGTTGTCAAAAGCTCCATTAGTCGCCGTTTATGATCCCAAGGCTGCAATATTTATGCACACTGATGCCTATGGATGTGGAATTGGAGCCATGCTGTATCAAAAGTCAGAGGATAAACGAAGAAAGGAGATCATCGGAAGTGTCTCCAAAGTTCTAAGGGATGCTGAGAAAAATTACAGTACAACGGATAAAGAATGCCTAGCAGTGATCTATGGAGTTACCAAGTTCTGGCCGTACCTGTTCCAGAAACCCTTTACAATTGTGACCGATCATCATGCATTATGTTACATGACGACTGCAGCATGTCTCGAAGAAAGGCTTGGATGCTGGCAGCTTCTAATGCAAGAGTATGACTACAAGATCATCTACAAGGAGGGGAAACTTCATGTCGAAGCTGATTGCCTCTCGCGATATCCAGCAGGAGTGCAAAGCAGGAAGGCAATTCTCAAAGCTGAGGACCTAGATGACAGCATGATTTTCAATGTAACCTTACAATGGGATTGGAGGGTAAAGCAAAAATTGGACCAAGAGATCATGAAGATTCGTGAAGAGCTACATAAACAGCCAGAATCACCTCTTCATAAGTTGTTTTGCGATTATGACAATATTTTGTTTGCTTGTGTTCCATGGAAGTTCCGTGCCCACATTCATGAACGTGGTTCCAACACACCTTTTCCCAGAAGTAATGCGATAATGCCATGACGAGCCGGATGCTGGTCATGATGGACAAAGACCTGGGATCGAACCAGGCAGAGATTTTATTGGAACAACATGAAGCACGACATTTTCGAATATGTCAGGTCATGTGAGATTTGTCAGCTACACAAGTTGGGTATGGAGAAACCTGAAGGGTTCCTTCAAGAAATGCCCAGAGAATGAATTTTATTGGACCATTAGTACCATCGGTTGGAGGAACTAAGCACATCTTGTTGGCGGTCAACTATGCCACCAGATATTGTGTTGCTAAAGCAGTCAAAAGCACAACCGCACTAATTGTCATCCACTTCCTAACGAAAGATGTAAGAAGAATTTTTGGGAGACCCAAGAAACTCATTTCGGATAGAGGAACGCCATTTGTTGCTGGAAACACTCAAGAATTCTTGAAAGAAGTGAGATTGAGCATGACACCATAACAGCGTATCATCCTCAAAGTAATGGTCTCGCCGAACGAATGAATAAGAGCATTATTCAGACTATGAAGAAGTATCTAACACCTGCAAAGAACCAAACTGATTGGGCTACAAAACTGGATGAAGTATTAGAAGCGTACAATTCATCTGTACACTCATCTACAAATTTTACACCGCATAGACTCATGTTTGGATGGGAGCCTAGAACCAAAATTGACACCATAGTTCCAGAACGACCAACAATCATGGATAACAAGGCAGGAAACCTCGTAGATGTTCGACAACAGGTGTAGGAATGCCAAGAAGAACTAAGAGCAGACAGAGCTAACCTGAAAGCAGCACATGATCGAAGAAATAAGTACTATGACCAAAGGCATAAAGCGCCTTATGAGTACAAAGTTGGTCAGAAAGTATTAGTACAAGATATACGAATCAGGCCTGGCCAGAAAAAGAAATTCTTCACGAAATGGAGAAAGGGATATATACGATTGTCGTGAAGGTATCGGACAACGTATACCATCTAATACGAAAATCGAGTGGGAAGATTAGTGGAGGACTCTGTAAATATCGTAAACATGAGACCACTATATGAGGCTTACCAACAAGAAGGACTCATGTTCCAACGACTGGAGACACCCTGGAGTCCATGATAACTCATCCCTCGAAGAATCCAAATCGGAACCTGAAAAAGAAAAAGAAATGACAGCGTTTGTCAAGAAGAACTTACCTTCCCATAAGAAGAGATGTTATGGACACTGCATATGCCAAAATGCCTGGATCGAATCATCTTAGGATGAAGAGGAAATTGAAATATTCAAAAGAGAAATCCAGAAGCATTCCGACCATACCGTCGAAATTAGAAGGAAAATGGCAGCAGATGATAAATAACAGGGATTCTCATACTTACCTGGAGAGGATGCGATGAAATTCACCCGAGAATATGGTGACAAGACGAATTTCAACATGGAAACCATTGAATTTATTGAAGAAATCGGCGAAATTCCTGAAAAAACGATAGAAAACGCTGAAAAAGCAAAAAAAAAATCAACAATGGAATTTCAAATTGAGACAAAAGACGTGCAAATTATCGATGAAACAACAAAAATGAATGATAATATTGATACTAGTGACGCCACGAGAAAAAATGACGTCCCAATTGAAGGAATAAACAAGGAGCGGTCAATGATGCTGATGTGCATGGCAGAAACACGCGGGCGGAGGCATACATTAAGTGAGATGACCACTAACATCGCACTACTCTAGATCCGGGTCCTATTGTTTATCTCCTTCACAACTGACAACTTTGCCCATATGCTGTGCACATGTACCGGCACTATTTTGTGGCATCTTTACCATTTGGAAAGTTTCGTTATCATCTTCGGCCATATTTTGGAAAACTTTAAATCCGGCAAATAGTCAAAATCATCGGAAGTTTTATTTTTGTGTTGCGAAAATTGTATTACGGGTCATCAACCGCCAAGAAGATCAAGAAAAGCCCAAGAAATGGATCGAAAGGGGTAAGCAAGAGCCAGAAAAAGAATTTCGGGCTCCGAAATACAAACCCTTTTTCTTTGTCTTTTGTTTCCAATAGAAGTTGTATGAGGAAGTCACCATTAGAGAATCTCTATGAAGAAGTGGCCACTACCAGGCAGGGTGGGGGTCACGGCATCCGTGGACCAGCCTTGTAAGGTTGTGGCCACAAGGAGAAAGGCTTCAAAAGGGCTAGAACAGAGCCATGTTCTATTGTGCCTATAGAGAGAGAGTCAAAAATGATTTTCGAGACCGCCGCCGTCCCCCTGGAAAAGGAAGTAGCTGATGGGCTCTGGACTTATGAGATTGTATCCAACCCAATCTCCAAATGACAAAAATCCAAGCAGGCAAAGAAGATCCTGCCTGGATTCATCGGCGCTGGACAACTGAATTTCTACTGATCCATCAAGCCCGGAGTTTGCTCCCGGAGGGTCTGAGCCCCGAAACTGGGGGAAAGGCCAAGATGACAACAGAGAATGGACCTCCGCCGATTGGGAGCATCATTCCCAAAGAAATCGACCTCCAGTACCGAATCGAAGCCTGAACGAAATCTGGGACAAGCAAGGTCGCTACATGCCCAAAAGCCAAGCTCTAAAGAATACAGAAAGGGTGTATCAAAAACTAGCGGACTGTGGAACCCGAAGCGGCAAAAATCAAAGCACGCCTTCAACCACGGAAGAGGTCTGTGCCGGAAGAATGCCCTGCTGCAGCTGTTGCCACTTCCGTCATCAGGCCAAGTTTCCACAAGAAAAACGAACTAAGTAAGCAACATCGGGAGGCAAAGAAGCGAAGAGAGGCAGGACTCTTGGAGTCCATTGCTGTCCACCTCCCGGCTCGCGAAGTCTCAGAAGACCCAAAGCAGGGTACCATCGTCACCATTCACCGGAACGATGAGGACAACGATATCCTCTTCATTGATACTGATGAGCTTCCAGGGACCGAGCCTGAGAAACCTGCAAAAGAAGCAAGTGTCGCTACCTCTACAAACAAAACAAGAAACTGAAGTCCAGGAGGATCCACGAGACAGCTATAATAGACAGCTGCAGCTCCTAATCGACATTGCGGTCGAATACCACCTCCGTGGACTTGCTCTAATCGATCAAGTGTATGAAACATTCGATGGCGAGCGTATGGTCCTCTACGATGGTAGAATTATGGAGTACAAGGGGGCTGCCCTTAAGGTTGAGATTGCCAACTCAGGTCACACAGAAGACCTTTTCCACGATTTACACAGTTTTGTATGTGATCAGCAAGAAAAGGATCAAATTCACTAATTAGTTGTAAGCATCCCGAATAACTCCCGTTCTTTTGAGACCCCAATATTTCATTATCACCAAAAAAGCAAGTCCTCTTGAAGCCAAAAATTTCAATACTGCAACAATTCTTCTAAGTACATTCTTCCAATAATTGACTTGTGTGTCCTTACGGACCTAGTCTGAAGCCAGAGGAGGCGGGACAGCTTCGGGAGTTCCTGCTGGAACGCTGTGATCATTTTGCATTCGATTATACAGAGCTGGGAAAACCCCGCTCGTCGAGCACACCATTGATACTGGTGGGTTACCTCTGGTGCGTGAAGGATTGCGAAGAACTGCTCCGGCGGCTCGTGCAATCGAGAGAGAAGAGGTAGCAAAGATGTTGGATGCAGGGGTAATCCAACCTTCGCATAGTCCCTACGCGAGCCCTATCTTGCTTGTTCGCAAGAAGGATGGTGGCTTTCGTTTTTGCGTGGACTATCGGCGACTGAATGCCCAGACAAAGGCGGATCACTACCCGTTACCTCGCATTGATGATGCCCTCGATTCACTTGCTGGAGCGAAGTATTTCGCAACCCTGGACCTTGCTAGTGGTTACTGGCAGGTCAGGATGGCGGAGCAAGACATTGAGAAAACAGCATTTATTTGCTCTCAAGGTCTGTTTGAGTTTCGAAAAATGCCTTTCGGACTCTGCAATGCTCCTGCCACTATGCAAAGAGCGTTAGACCTCTTGTTGGCAGGACATAAGTGGGAGAGCTGCTTGGTGTAGCTAGACAATATTATCGTCTTTGGGAACACCTTTGAGCAGTTTCTCGAACGCTTGAGTACTGTCCTGAGGCTGCTACAAGGGGCAGAGCTGAAACTCCAGCCGAAGAAATGTTTCTTTGGTGTTGACAAAGTCAAGTATCTCAGTCACATTGTCAGTGCCGAGGGAGTTGCTCCGGACCCGGGACTCGTGAGAGCAGTCGAAGAGTTCCATGTCCCTACAACAGTGACCACCATCCGAAGTTTTCTTGTACTGGCCGGCTACTACCGGAGGTTCATTAAGGACTTCGCCAAGATCGCAAGGCCACTGCATGATCTGACCAGGAAGGATGTGTCCTTTGACTGGTCGGAGCAGTGTGGTCTAGCGTTCGAGGGGTTAAAGGCATTTTTAACCGAAGCACCGGTGCTCACCATGTATGATCCACGTGGTGAGGTGTTAATTCACACCGATGCTAGTGGGTACGGTCTAGGTGTCGTAGTATATCCAGAAGTTACCTGAGGACACGGCTCCTCGGGTTCTGGCCTACGCTAGCCGTCTCATGAAGGGTCCAGAAACACGGTATAGTGTCACCGAGCAGGAATCCTTGGCGATCATGTTTGCCGTGGGCAAATTCCGACCTTACATCTTTAACCGCGACTTTGTTATCGTAACAGATCACCATGCGCTCTGTCATTTGCAGACTGCAGTTGCAGGAGTACCGGTATAAGATTCAGTATAAGAAGGGGAAACTTCACGAGGATGCTAACTGTCTGAGTCGGTATCCGGTGAATGAAGTTGTTGATCCTTCTTTGCCTGAACACGTCGAGGCAGACGTGGGTGAGGTCATTTACCGGGTCCGGTCTGAGGTGGATTGGGTGATGGAGCAGGCCAACGACAGTTGGTGCTCCAAGGTGAAGCGTGAGCTCTCCACCGACCCCGAATCGAACTTAAGGTTCAAGTTCGTGATGGCAGACAAGTTGTTGTATGCCATCACATCCATTCAGGATCGTACAAGAACTGTGTTGGTTGTGCCGAGGTCGTGTCAAGCCTTCTGCTTGCGGAAGTTGCACGATAGCTTCGAAGCTGGTCACTTCGGAGTGTACAAGACATACCAACAGTTACGTACTCGTTTCTACTGGTTAGGTATGAAACGTGACACGGTGGAGTATGTTAAGTCATGCTTAGTGTGTCAGAGAGTACGACAGTTCGCAAGAGCTCAAGGATTCTTGCAACCGATAGTTCCTGAGTACCCGGTACATGCCTGGGGAATGGACTTCGTTGGGCCTTTTCCCGCATCCGTGGTAGACATCCGTGTCCAGTTTCATCGTCAGAATGTGTACATCATTTTAGGTCTGATGACATTTTATTGTAGGTGGCCCTGTTTTCGAGTTGTTCGACCCACAAAAAATTATGACCAAAAACTCAAAATTTGTTTCTAAAAAATTCATAAAAAAATAACCCCTGGGTAAAATTTTCTAATTTTTTGTCAGGAGCTTCACATTGACCCACGAAATCAAATGAAAAATACTGCATGTCTTTATGTCATTCCGTTCTTGAGTTGTTCGAGGAACTAAATTGGGTTCCGAACACACAGCCACACAGACATACAGACATCCTTTTTTGCCCCTTTTCTTGCATGATCCTATATACCTCCATTGCTCTAAGGTCAAAAATCAGAAATTGCAAAAACTGCAGAGCAAGCAGCAGACAGATAAAATTAAGAAATTTTTGTCGCTTGCTGCATGCTGCATGTATGGTTCCTGATAAAACTTCTAAATTGCAAATGAACCTGAAGAGATGGACGGGAACATCCGGAAGTGATGCATTCCAAGGGAAGACTCTAACGCAAGGATGTTTTCAATTGCCATGGGGACTGCACGCTTCAAAAGTTCCTCCTTCAGAGTGGACATAGTTGAAGTGTAACTGGTTCCTCATGAAACTTCTAAAACTTCATGAAAAAACAAGCCAGGATTGCTCTTGGACTGATCGTTTCACCCACCCCCAACTAACCTTGAAGTTCGTCCCTGAACTTCATCAAGGTCCTGATAAACACCAATAAGAAGTTTCATTAGAAGCCACTTCTTCTGAAAGCAACAACATGAGCCTAGAATAATTTCATTTGATTACACGTGTACAACATTTTTGAGAATGTATAAAAAAAAAGTTGTAAAAGTTATGTTGCAGGCTAAAGTTAATTTACAGACTCACGTAAATTGGGTATGTAGACACACACTTGCAGTTTCAAGAGCAGTGAACTAGTTTCTATTTATGATCTTAGATTCTGAAAATTATGCCTTGTTCTCCTACCCACAGATACACACCTCTGTGTCCTCAATATTCTCAGTATGGCGACTCGGACATATTCCTGATTTGCCACTTAGTTTGCAGGTCAGGAACTATTCTTATAACACCAATTTCATAATGAAATGCAATATATCCCAAGAAAAAATGAATGACGTATAAGTAAACCATTAAGAGCCTATATGTGTGACGCCATTTCGAATATTAGCAGATGACAGTTATAGTTCCACTTTTTGCCATTTAGTGGCGCCCCACAGCTAAGCCATTGAAGCAAATGAGAAAGAGAAATTCCTATTTTAAAAAATAGATGGTTCAGACAAATGTTTTGTTTTCTGCAACGAAAATTGTTATTTTCAAAACTCAAATTGCAATATGTACATAACAATATTGCTCATCTAGTGATAAGTTGGTAAAAATTTATAATTAGTTTTTCTATTTTTAATTTCGCTTTAAAATCTCGTATTTTTTAATCCATGTTAAATTCCTATTTCAAAAATACATGGTTCAGGCAAATGTTTTGTTTTCTGCAACAAAAATTGTGATTTTCAAAATTCAAATTGCAATATGTACATAACAATATTGCCCATCTAGTGATAAGTTGGTACAAATTTATAATTACTTTTTCTATTTTTAATTTCATTTTAAAATATCGTGTTTTTTTAGTTCATGTTAAATCCCATAGGCCACAAAAGCTCCTCCCGTTTATACATTTTATAGGATCTAAAATTCGCACTAACAATAAGTTTCATAATACCCTAAAATTTGACCACTAATTGTATACAACTCAAATTATGCACGATTGTAGTTCAAAAGTTGCTCTTTCTTTTTTCAGTAGTGCATATTTATCGAAAAAACAGCCGCTATTAAAATATAGCCACTTCTATCCATCGATAAGAGAAAAGATGGCGGACAAAAGTGTATCAAAATTGATTTTTTTGCCACATGTTGACGTCACAGCTACAGAAGCGCCTACATGCAAAGATTTTTGTAAGTTTTTTTCTCACTGTAGGCTCTTAATAAACAAAATATTCACAAGATTTTTTGTTTCAAAAAATATTATTGAAATTATTCATTCAAAATTTGCAGGCAAAAATAAACATGTAGCAAGTAAAATTCTGAAAACTGTCACAAAGCCTACACGACAGGATGTGCGCACTGATGTCAAGGGATGATTAAATAATTTTCTCAACTTTTTTTTAAACATGCAGATAATATGTTTTTCCTTCCTTCAGCTGCCAGCCAAACTAAAAATGATCTTCAAAGTCCACATGATTGCCTCCAGAATATGTCTAACATCCTTATTACAATCCGCACTTTCCTCGACTCTCTTCGATTTTCTAAACGGTCAAATGATCACATTCATTATCTATCAGATTGGTTTTAAGATGAGCAAATGTCATTTAATATTTTACTCATCGCTGCCATCGAAAAACTTTTCATTTTTCCTGATTACTCCATGTGGCCAACTGATGAGTTTACCTCACGGCCCTTTCAGATCACAAATAGTCATCTATCGTGACTCGTTTTGTTGAGGACAGGTGTGGAATAGGAAGTGCCACAATGACATGAAAAGTGTCTTGTTGCTGGGGTCGTGAGATGATTTGGCCACGCCCTACTTTTGATAGATAACACTTGTTAGCACGTAAAACTGACTATAAAAAGACTTGAAATCCTTAATGTGTTTTTAATAAAAAGCCTAATAAAAAAATGTTAACCTCATGAATATTTGCAGAAAGTTACTTTTTTTCTTGACAATAATCTACCAGGAATCGTCATCTTCAGAAATTTCTGTAAGTAATTACTACTTTCACTTAACATTTTGTCTATAGCATCATCCACGCCAGTATTTACGGGGTGGTGGTGGGGGGGGGGGGTAAATGTTTTCCGCAAGTTTCTAAACTTAAACGTTGATCTAATCGCCTTAGTGTTAGGGTTTCTAATCACTCAGGTAAGGTTTTCGCTAGTGATGACGTAGGGAAAAATGACGTCATATTCACTTAAATGAAAAAAGTTCCATCGAAAAGAGGTTTTTCCACTAATTCAAGATGGCGACTTCTATACTTAAATCAATTATTCAGTTTTTGCGCCTAAATTTGTATCTGCAGTGCTAGGATAAAGATGACAATTAACAAAAGCGCCCAAAATGAAAATAATTCGACCCATTTTATGTTTCCATCAGGGACGTACTGGCCCGAGTAGCAAGGCAGCAAATGCCACCTGTGAGAGTCTTTCTGGGCGCCAGTGCGTCAAATATTTACTTTTATACATTGTCGAGTGATTCGCATAATATCTGTTTAGATACATATTTCGAAAACTATAACACCTACATTTTTGTAATGTAAGCTAATTGTTAACAGCACATTAAAATATACAATTCTAACCATGCACAGTATGCTGTATTACTTGAAATTTAAAAGTTATAAGGATAAACAGGCCAACAGGAGACTAACAAAATTGTGAAGCCATCGGGATGTTTTTGAAACTGCAAGACATCCGAAAACCTCTCAAAACTGGAAAGCCATTGGGAGCCTCTCAAAGACAAAAAGAAGCCCACTAATGCCTAGTTCTCACAACCTTCTTGTAGCTCGGGCTAAAATAGCCTTGGCTAAACGACTGTGTTCACGTGTGAGCAGCTACATATGGGCTTCGTGACCTGACTAAAGGTGGCGCTGACTACAGCATATTTATTTCATTTTTACAAATTTGGCACTGGCCATTATGTGTGGACATTGTGCGTGTGTATAGCCTGCATAATGTATACATAATTGGAGGGAAAATGGCTGATAATGTCCATACTAACAAAACTGAATTGCATGAGTCTTCATTGAACACACTAAATGCAACATATTTTAATTGTAGGTAGGCGGATGATTTAGAGTTTATGGAAATAAGTAATTATTAAATAAAGATCAATTGATAATTTTAAATTATTTTAATAAATTAACAACCAGACAGGACAACAGATTCCCTTTGTGGTATCAAGATTCCGAACATTACGTCTTCTCCTACATACAGACACACGTGACACCTCTGTGTAGTCAATGTTCCCAGTATGGCCATTCAGACATTTAAAGAATAAATTATAAAGATACTGATTGGTACACTTAGTAACAGCCATAACACATACATAACAGGCAGTGCCAGTTCAACACAGTAAGCAAAGGCTGCGCCACATTGGGGTGCCCTGATGCGGTGCCTGTGCTTCGGTCGTATCTTATAATATCAATCTCAGAAGCTACATCACAAAATTACTTCGAAAAATATCCACAAAGAGCATTAGCATCGTTTTTTTACTGGGCCCATAGACAGAATGTTAAAGAAAAAATATTAATTTTTAAAATACACAGTCGTGGCAATGTGTTCATTTCAAAGTGTAACGACCCGACTCGGTCGCCACAACACCCCAGCAAAATCAAACCATCTTACCTTCCGCTGAACTCCCTTGGGGCTGGTCGAAGCACTGGCTAGCCCTCCTCTTGTCTGCCCGTGACCACGGTAGCGCCGGTCAGGAGTTCCTCCCACAAGTCGATGGTGAATTGCAACCGACCGATATAGAGAATCCACGGTAAATCCCCGATGGATCTTACCGTGGATACCATGCGCGAAGCACCGCCAAAAATGACGGAAACAGGAAGATGCATTGCCAGTGTAACCCCACCAGAACCCTCACCCTCCCCGCGGTGACTTCCCCAATAAACGACACGGACAGTGTGTATTGAATAAATAAAAATTATAATTTATTCAAGGATAAAGCAATTAAAGACTTACTGAATGAAAGCACTATTCTGCTGGACAAATGGTCTAGTAGAGCAAACCAAAGCAACAAAGAAAGAAGCATAAAGATGATAAACAGTGGCCATCTTGGCCACCCACCACACAAAGCAACGCATCCTCTCAACATCCAGGGTCAAACACACTGCCCTCTATATAATGGTGCCACCCATTATATACCTCCCAGGCTGCTCCACATGGGGACCAGGGGTTGGCAGTAACCCTTGCCATATTGCCGCGACTGTGTATTTTAAAAATTAACTTTTTTTAACGTCGGGTCTATGGGCTCAATAGAAAAACGATGCTAGCGTTCTTTGCGGAAATTTTTTGAAGTAATTTTTTGACGTAGCCTCTTAACACAATAAATATAAATGAATATTAGATTTTCATACCTCGAGTGATTCATTCAAAAAATTCGAAAATGTACAGGGTGTGAACCCTTAATCAGTGGCAGCATCAACATGCCCAACTGTAACCGGCCGTACCGCGACTCAACCATCTTACCCAAAATAAAGAGCTGATTAAGGGAGTGCTGAACTGAAGATTGCATTGTGGCACCCGGTCATCTAGAGCCTGGCTTGATAACAGGATGTGCGCACTGATGTCAGGAATTGATTAATTAATTCTCTCAACCTTTTCAACGTGCAAAAAATTCATACAAAAAGGATCCTTCCACGATAATAAAAAAAAAATTTTTTTCTCCCTCCAGCTTTCAGCGACATTAAGTATAGGTACACTTAGTAACAGCCATAACGCCTAGATAATAGGATGTGCGCACTGATGTCAGGAATTGATTAATTAATTCTCTCAACCTTTTCAACGTGCAAAAAATTCATACAAAAAGGATCCTTCCACGATAATAAAAAAACAATTTTTTTCTCCCTCCAGCTTTCAGCGACATTAAGTATAGGTACACTTAGTAACAGCCATAACGCCTAGATAATAGGATGTGCGCACTGATGTCAGGAATTGATTAATTAATTCTCTCAACCTTTTCAACGTGCAAAAAATTCATACAAAAAGGATCCTTCCACGATAATAAAAAAACAATTTTTTTCTCCCTCCAGCTTTCAGCGACATTAAGTATAGGTACACTTAGTAACAGCCATAACGCCTAGATAATAGGATGTGCGCACTGATGTCAGGAATTGATTAAATAATTCTCTCAACCTTTTCAACGTGCAAAAAATTCATACAAAAAGGATCCTTCCACGATAATAAAAAAACAATTTTTTTCTCCCTCCAGCTTTCAGCGACATTAAGTATAGGTACACTTAGTAACAGCCATAACGCCTAGATAATAGGATGTGCGCACTGATGTCAGGAATTGATTAATTAATTCTCTCAACCTTTTCAACGTGCAAAAAATTCATACAAAAAGGATCCTTCCACGATAATAAAAAGAACTATTTTTTCTCCCTCCAGCTGTCCGCGAAACTGATTACTAAAACTGATTATCAATGTATGCAAGAGTGGAATCGGATTATGAAGTGTCTTGTTGCAAAGGCCATCAATTTATTTAGCCACGTCCCATTTTTGCGAAGAAAACACTTGTTAGCAAGTAAAACTGACTATAAAAGACCCAAAATCGTTAACGAATTTTCCATAAAAAACTGATTGCAACAATGTTAACCTCGTTATATTTTCAGAAAGTTACTTTTTTCTTGACAATAATCCACCAAAAATTGTCATCTTCAGAAATTTCTGTAAGTAATTAATACTTCCACTTAACATTACGTCTATGAAATCATGCATACACGTGCGTGCTAGCGTGTCATGGGAGGGGGGATATATATGTTTTCCACAAGTTTTTAAACTTAACCGTTCATCTAACCGCATTAGTGGAAGCAGTGGTGTAGCTATGACTTGGTTGCACCCCCCCCCCGCCACTTAAAACTTTGCGCCCCCTTACCTCCCTCTATACATAGCCCTCATACTGGGTGGGGGTACTATTTTGATGAATGGCGGAACAGGCCTGAACAACAGTAGGAACAGTCGGAAAGTTAGGAAAGGTTAGAAAATTAAGCTTGTTGCAGGGGGAAAGGGAAACAACAATAGACTAATTTGATTTAATAATTCTTTAAAAACTGGAGGCTGCGCCCCAACCACCCTGCAACAAGCTTAATTTAACTAAACCTAACCTTCCGACTGTTCCTACTATTTTTCCGACTATTCCTACCGTTGTTCCGACCGTTCCTCCGCCATGCCCATTGATCTCTATGAACATTTACTGGTGCAAGTATGTAGTTTTTAAAAGTAAATATTAAATGAAAGTCGATTTATTTTCGAAATTAACTAAAATTAAGTGAGCGATTCAGAATCACTGACTTATTTTAATCAATTATTTTTGAAAATACGTAACTTTCATTTCGTTTTTTTCCACCCCAAACCTCCTGCGCCCCCCCCCCCCCCCCCCCCCCGCTTGCGTCTTGCAGTTGTCTAGCTACGCCCCTGAGTGGAAGGGTTTCTAATCATCTAAAAAGCAACTGATTCTAGAGCAGTGAAACAGTGAGCCATGAACCTCCTACACACAGACACATGTGACACCCCTGTGTCTTCAATATTCCTAGTATGGTCATTCAGAAATTTAGAGAATAAATTGGAAAGATACTGATTGGTATTGATGGTAACTGCCATAACGCTTAACATAACAGGATGTGCGCACTGATGTCAGGAATTGATTAATTAATTCTCTCAACCTATTCAAAATGCGAAAAATTCATACAAAAAGAATCCTGCATAAGGCCATATAAAACTTTTTTCTCTCTCCAGCTGTCAGAGAAATTCAACTGATTTTAAATGTACACAACATTGGAATCGGATTATGAAGTGGCAAAATGACAAATGTCTTGTTGCTAAGACCACGTCCCATTTTCACTAGAAAACACTTGTGGCTGACTATAAAAGAACCAAAATTGTTAGTTAACGTGTTTTCCATAAAAAAAAAACCTGATTGCAACAATGTTAACCTCATATTTGCAGAAAGTTACTTTTTCTACCAAAAATTAGCATCTTCAGAAATTTCTGTAATTACTACTTCCACTTAACATTGCGTCCATGGCATCACGCATGCATGTGCGTGCTGGCGTGTCATGGGAGGGGGGTATATGTTTTCCGCAAGTTTCTTAAATGAAAACATCTTCCCCAATTCAAGATGGCGGTTTCTATACTTAAATGGATTCTTCAGTTTTTGCATTGAATTTTGTATCTGCTATGCTAGAATAAGGGTGACAGTTAACAAAACCGTCCATTTTATGTTTCTATAAGAAACCATCTGCGAGAAAATGTATTATTCGCTTTTCTTGGAAATAAACTGTTACAATGACGGCAATGGCGAGATATTACAGGCATCCTCCTTGGGTTCCTTAAGTAACGCAGCCATCTTAAATGGGGGATAGAGGTTAGAAATTAGCATAAATGTTAGTGGAAAGTTTCTAAAGAGCAGTTACTTAACATCCCCAACAAAGGCGTGCTGGGAAAATAATTTAGGCCTAGCATTTTATACTGGACTGACAACATTTTTTGAAAAAAGAACCACCGACCAAATTGAATATCGACCCAAATGACTACCGGCCCTTCTGGCATTTTGCCCGAGGTATTCTATTGCAAGAACGCCTCTGATCCAGGCAGTGGCGCCTGCCCTTTGTACAAGGGGGCCGGCCCGGATATAAGTTAGAAATTAGCACAAACGTTAGTGGCAGAGTTTCTAAAGAGCTGCATATGGCATCAAATATAACATCAACATCTGCTAAAGCAGTTAGATTTTGAAGTTTAGAAACTTTGTGGTTTGTCTTATTTTAGGTAACATATTAGAATAAATTAAAACCTACATCAAATTAAAAGTCTCAATTAAGTTTTAGTAAAACTTGAAGTATAACTATATCGTAATCCTGTAATTAACAAATACGAATTTATTAATCTATATTTTATTTAACAAACACTGTTAAAAAGAACCATGAAACTCGACAGCTGCAACTCTTCCAAAGACCTCACCCAAAGATGACTAATGAAACAACACATGCATTAATGATCCATTTTCAAAACGTGAACATTACAGGTAAAAAAAATGTATTCTCAAACAAGAAGAACAATGCTCGAAATAACATGTTTTTTGTCTGTGCAACATAAAATGAATGTCTAAATAGCTGTCCACACAGATGCAAACAGTGGAGACAATTCCATCTTAAACAAGTTTCTGCATCAAAGTTATCATTACTTGATACATGTCTCCCGATTATTAGCCTACTGTTACTAGCCTCCTCATGGTTCAATTTGTTGTATATTTCCTTTTGAAGTGGTGAGCTTCAAAGGAAAATGGCAGTAAGTGGATACATGTGGAGAATATTACTGGCTGTTTCTATTGTGTGGATGGCTTACATGTGTTGTCTTGTTGAGTTTTGTTAAGTGTTTGCTTTTTCGCCAATGAACACATGTTTATGGTCGTTGAAGGTTGGAACACTCAATACTTCTTTTGAAACATTTCTCAAAAACACGAAGTCGCACGGCTGTCGTTCCAATGAATTTTCTTTCAAAAGTCGCTTTTTTTCCAACCCTAAATGGACACCAGGTTTGTTAGCCTAGACAAGGTTCAACTAACGACTGCACAAATTATGACAGCAACATGTTTCTCCATGATTCTCATTAAGCACTTATGTATAATGTACAACCCACTAATACAGTTGCATAACCAAATTATGATTCCCTCCATTTTTAATAAAACGTCGCAAAAGATCGCTAAAAACCATATCATGTCACCACGAACATGAAACAAACAAGGGATTCAAGAAACCCCCTAGACCTCCATGTGTATGCACATGTACACACTCGCGCACGTGTATGTAGATAAACACACATGTATGTAGTCACGTACATGACATAGTTACATGTGATGTGCATGCGTCATTCATTTGTAATACAGTTTAAAATGAAAATACGTCACATGTATTTTAATATACAAAAATAATAACATAACATAACATAGAAAGGAACACCACTCCTAAATAATAGGAATAGTCCAACTTTCGAATGCTACAACTAGAAATCAGATTACTCTAAAAAAAATTCCTGTTTCATCGCCAGAATGTGTACATCATTTTATATCTGATGACATTTTGTTGTAGGTGACCCAGTTTTCGAGTTGTTTGACGCACAAAAAATTGTTTCTAAAATATTCATAAAAAATAACCCCTGGATAAAAATTTCTGCTTTTTTGTCAATCAAATAAAAACACTCCATGTCTTTATCTCATTCCATTCTTGAGTTGCTCGACCCACAAACTCGGGGATCCGGACATATGAACATACAGACATTATTTTTTTCCCCTTTTCTTGCATGATCCTATATTCCTCCATTGCTCTTTAAAAATTGCTCTAAAGAGCAATGGAGGTCAAAAATTATATATATACTAGCTGAGTTACCCGGCATTGCCCGGGGCAGAATATGAAGATACCCCTGCCACCCCGTTCTTCTTGCTTGAATATGAATTATGTATACAGCTTTTATTTGTATGAATACCTAGATAATAGATATGAAAACATGTCACATCCAGTATATAGACATAAGTCCTAAGCCTTGAAACTATTTGCCCTAAAGAACCATTTGCTCTAAATGGACACTTGCCCTAAATCCACTTGCCCCACAGCCAGAGACATTTGTCCTAAAACTGTTTGCCCTAGAGACATTTTTCTTAAAAACACTTGCCCTTAAACCAATTGTCCTAAAAGTACATTTGCTCTAAAAATACTTGACCTAAAGGTACATTTCCTGTAAAAGAATGTTTGAAACTAAAACCATTTGCTATAAAAGAATGTTTGAAACTAAAACCATTTGCCGTAAAAGAATGTTTGAAACTAAAACCATTTGCCGTAAAAGAATGTTTGAAACAAAAACCATTTGCAGTAAAACCATATGCCCTAAAAGGATGTTTGAAACTAAAACCATATGCCCTAAAAGGATGTTTGAAACTAAAACCATTTACTGTAAGTGGACATTTGCCCTAAAACCATTTGAGCTAAAGGTACATTCGCCCTAAACCATTTGCCCTAAAAGAATGTTTGAAACAAACCATTTGTTTTCAAGGGACATTTGCCCTAAAGGGACATTTGCTCTTAAAACACTTGTCTTAAAAGTTCTTTGAAACTGAAACCATTTGCCCTAATGGTACATTTGGCCTAAAACCATTTGGCCTAAAAGGATGTTTGAAACAAACTATTTGCATAAAAGGATGTTTGAAACTAAAATCATTTGCCGTAAAAGGACATTTACCCGAAAACCATTTGTCCTAGAGACATTTGCCATAAAAAACACTTGCCCTAAAGGTACAGTTGCCCTAAAAGAATGTTTGAAACTAAAACTGTTTGCCCTAAAGGTACATTTGCCCTAAAACCATTTGCAATATAAGGCTGTTTGAAATTAAAACTATTTGGCCTAAAGGTACATTTGCCCTAAAAGATGGTTTGAAACTAAAACCATTTGCCCTAAAAGGATGTTTGAAACTAAAACAATGTGCCATAAAGGTACATTCGCCCTAATAGGTATAGAAGTTGATATACTGCAGCGCCATCTGGTGGCGACCTACAACAAAGGGGATAGCATAAAAACCTTCTCCATGAAAAAATACATATACGTGGTAATTTTCATGGTGATCGGTCAAGTGGTTTTGGAGTTTAGCGATTACATATATATATATATATTTATACAAACATCCATTTTTATATATACACATATACAAACATCCATTTTTATATATACAGATATATAAATATATTAAGCCAGGTCTGTGTGTGTGATTAATGCCGTACAAACAAGGACAAAACACGTCGGAATTTATATAAATTTAAATGAATATATGAACCGCTTTTTCTCTCGAGGTCAACTATATATATGTTGCACACTCCCCATCCAAGAACCCCATGATATTAAATTGGAAAGGGGAAAAGGTTGGAAAGTGTAATGGGAGGAAGAGAGAGAGAGAAACGTTGTGAAAATATGAAACCCAGAGCTGTGCTTCTTTTGCACTGTGTTGTACCTACCATGAGTCGAATGAATTTGTCATGCTCGAAGTTACTCAAATAGTTTTGCCAACTAAATGTCAGCAAACAATTAATATATGAATATTGCTAACAGATGCAGCAACATATGGCATCAATGACGGAGAAACTCTTGGGTATCAGATTAAAGAAATCATGGAACGTGCAGGCAGTCCCACAAAAACACACACAAGTAACCAGAGAGGCACAAATGCCCGGAGACGCACAAATGCCCAGAGACAAGAAGAACCAACCGATCCTAATGCACACCCCATATGGAAGCGTTTGTATATGGGTCCATATCTCATAGTGAAATATATATTTTGGCTATTCGCTGGAATATTTAGTTCAATTGGTTGTTGTTTACTATGTGGCACAGTCAAAACTTGTAAATACTGTAGAACTGGAAATCCTAGTAACCTTGATTTCCCGAATTATGACAGCTAAACTTCTCTAACGGCCCTAAGTTTATTCACTAACTTGTAAGACTCATTACAACTACACATTTTAATTTTAACTTAATGTCTTTTTTTTTCCAAAATTGAACTCTTCATTAAGAGGAACAATAAAGTTCTTTCATGTAAAATTCGAAAACACAGTTTTTAATGAATCATAGAAAAAATAAATCACACTTTCTTGTTTAAGTTTTTTTAGAATCACCATTAAAAATAAATTTAAAATGTTATAATCTAAAAATGTAAACGATATTAAGCCGGATTTTAATGTAAAAAATCTACCCTTATGGCAATTTAAAATTGTAATGTGTTTTCGCTAGTACTGGTTTTTAAAATAGTCACTGATGTTGTCAAATTACTAAAGATGCCGAAAATATTGAAAATTTTAATTATTGTGAATGTTTGTTTCTTGGTTATCCCGATTTCGTTAAGTGGTGTTTGGTTAATAAAGTAAAGTATTAAATCCCTTTAGGGCAAATGTCTCTTTAGGACAATATCTCTTTAGGGCAATGTCTCTTTAGGGCAATTGTCTCTAGGGCAAATGTCCCTTTAGGGTAAATGTCCCTTTAGGGCAAATGTCCCTTTAGGGCAAATGGTAACTGTCCAAAAAAAAATTTCAGTTGTCCCAATCAGTCCATTGGCTATATATTCTATTTCAGTTGTTGTTTTAGTTGTCCCAAACACTTTGGGGCATGGCAATAAGGTGTACCCCAATTTTTATATGCAATTTTTCTCAAAAATAAGAGCTGTCCAAAAAATTTAAATTGTCGTCCCAAGTTGTCCATTGCCAGTAGATGTTGTCCCATTTACAAAACCGTTTGTCCCAATCACCTTGGGGTACATCTTAATAACAGCCAAACAAAATGACGGTAAACTCACCATCCCGGACCCTGCTTTGGAGGCGGGAACAAATGTGGTGAGCCTTCTGTGAACCTCTGGGGTCCGCGACGGTCTGATGCACGGAGTCCCACATCGAAAGCGACGCCTGAAAAGCGGTGACAAGTCGAGATGGCCGGCAAAACAAGACGGGTCCACTGGAGACCAACGCGAGTTGAAAGTACAGCAGGATGCGGCAACGATGTTTCTTCCCTGAAACTTCCCTCCCAGGAACCCCTCAATAAATCAGACTATGACGACGCAGTAGTAATGAGAGTAAAAGGTTTAATATTCACAATCAGAACAGATACTATTTAGTGACATAACTGCTGGTCCAAATGACTTGTTGATCATTTGTATTTTAAAAATTTGCCTTATGTCGATTTGACTTGTATTGCTTCTTGATTTTGTATTGCTCATTGCCTTTGTATTGATTTGTCTACATGTCCCTGATATGACCTCCATGTTGATGGGAACTTAAGCAATTTAATAAACAAACAAACAGGTGCCAATACCCGCTTTTTAAACTAATTGTTGCTCTATAGAACTAGACGAGTCAAACGGAATGGCAAAAAAGGGACCACGTGATGGATAAATCCAAAACCTTATAAACAGAGCAACTCAAAAACGGAAATAGATTAAAAGCCAAGAACACACAGTTCACATATACACATGTAGCAAATACACACATTATATATAAAATTACATGAAAATACATATAGAAGCTATGATGACATGTTATATATCCCCCTATCTTACATGTGCAGGGTGATTGACAAATTGTCGGGGTTCCCAGGTACCCTACTTCACTTCTATGGTCATAGGAAGCAACCCTGCCAAATTAGCTCCCAATAAGCCAAAAGGTGCATGTAGAGGATGCATAGCTGACAAACATACACACAATGTACATTCATAATTATAGATAAGAAAAATATGCACGCACTGACTTCTTTTACCATTTCTGCACTTTGTTTATGAAGCAACATAAATATTTTTCTTTTTTAGTGTACATGTAGATGCAACAAATTGAGCCTAAAAAAATTTTATTTGCTTATACAACATTTTTGAAAATGTATTATAAGTTGTTGTTGTAAAAGTTATGTTGCAGGCTTAAGTTTACAGACTCACGAGTCTACTTGTATGTAGAAATGTACATGTACACCGGACTACTCGTGCTCGGTGAGGTGGCTCGTCGACAAGCCCGAGTAATGCGAATGGACTCCCATGTTAGAGGCTCGTCCGACTCTGCTTGATGTCGGTACATGAAAGAGGTGCTGATCAAGACGTGCATGTCATTGGTCATAGACAAGCACTGTTTAGTTGTCTCGCTGTACTCGTGGCGTCAAGAGGGAGTGGACAAACGATTTGACGCTCAATTTTATAAAATATCAAAACTTCGTCACGAGTCAAAGCCTCTCGAGTAAATGGACTGCCAACCCTCAGTTGACAAGAGCCCGAGCCGGACAAGTCAACAAGGGCACAGATCCGAGCCTAAGTACGAGTAGTCTGAACGCACCCTTAAAAAAACTGATTATGTAACTTTGGTATAAATGTACATACTGTGGCAACCTGGTCTGCTCCAATTTTAATTTTGATGGAGCAGACGAATTTCCCTATGGTGGTCTGCCTGACAGCTACAGTAGGCTGTTGGGACGGACGCCATTTTGGTGCCAGCAGACCTCTCACCATTAAGTCTATGGGTGAGAGGTCAGAAGTGACCTCTGTCCCCTCCAGGTGGAGTTGCCTGGAGGTTTCCTGTGGCCTAGTCAACCACAGGATCTGGGCAGTGGGTTGTAGGCTTCAACTGAGACAAGACCTGTGGGTGGAGGTCAGGGAGACCTCCACTGGCCAGTGCTTCTGACCTCATCTTTTGTGCCTTTGGCCTGTTGGCCTTTGCTTTGTATATATTTATGGGGGCTTGGCTGGTAGAAGATTACCAGCCAAGTTGTGTAAATATAATTACTGCCATCGTTTTTATCTACTCGTCGTAAGTGAATAAATCACTTTTTATCATCACTTACTGTGTCGTGTCTTTTCTTGGGGAGTATCGCGAGGGGGGTGGGTTTCTGGTTGTGGGGAAACTCCACCGTCCTATTCCGACTTGTTTCGGCCGGTCCTCGTGTCGGCTCGCGGTAGAACCGGTGTTCTACCGCGATATTCTCGACGTGGCGGCGTGGTCTTTCGTCGTGTCCGTCGTGGGTGGCTCCGTGGGGCCGACACAACTCAAGGAGCACCGTGCGGGAGACGGCTACGGGTACGGTCCCGTCCCCGTAAGGAGCCGGTTAAGCGGTAAGTTTTACGTCCTTTTTGGGGTGAACTTACTGGGGCTATTGTGACGGTCCGACGGGACGTTACAACACACGTTACTCGCACGGTGATTTACCGTGAGTTCGACCGTTAAGTCGGTCGAATCACCGTGCGGTGAGAGTACGTCACTGGGCGCGGACTTTGGTCCGTGGGACAGCGGCGGAAACCACCGTTTCACCGTTAATTTACCGTTGTTTACCGTGGGGGACGGACTCTGGTCCGTTGTACCGTGGTTAACGGTAAATCTACCGTCGGTTACCGTATTGGTACCGTCGAATTACCGTGGGGCACGGACTACGGTCCGTGGTACCGTGGTTTTCGGTGGTGTACGGTATTTTACCGCAAGTACACCGTGGTGTACGGACGTTTGTCCGTTGATCCGCGGTAGAAAGTGGTAAAAGGTCGTTTACCGTGAAGTACACCGTGGGAAACGGACTTTTGTCCGTTAGACCGCGGTAGAAACCGGTAAAGTTAAACTCTGACCGTACTTTACCGTGGGACACGGACTTTTGTCCGTGATACTGCGGTTTTGCACGGTTCCATCCGCTCGTTACGGTATTTTACGGACTTTTGTCCGTGAGATAACCGTTTTCGACGGTGGAAACCCGATATCTGGTGGCTTTGTCCAGATTTTACCGTTCGTTTACGGTGAAAAATGGAGTCAGCCCCAAAAGTACCGACGGGAGGTCGGGAACTTGGAGCAGATGCGGGGTTGGAGTTACGCGGCCGCGTGGTCGACCGTCCCCTTCGGGGGCGGAAGGCGGGGACCCTCTGGAAACAGAGGGGCCCAGCGGTAGCGTAGGCGGGGATCTCCCGGAGGACTGGGTCACGGTGCGGAAACGCCGCCGTGACATTCTTCCGGGAGAATACCTGTTGGAAGACAGTGGGTCAAACGATGATCTCACCGGGGAGGACGAGCAGCCACGGCCGCTTGTCCAAGTTTCCACCGTCGCCCGTCCGGTTGGACGTGGCGATCAGCCCCGTAGGGACATGGTGGAAATCCCGGACGAGACTGCACGTGAGGGCCGGGCCTTTTTGGCCGGGCTATCCGAGCAGCAACTCGTTGAGATTGCTTACGGGATAGATGTCCTTCGGTTGGAAGGACGACTGTCCCGGTCGTCGGTTGAGCCGAGGGTGGCACCTCGGTTCTCACTGTCGCCCGTGCGTGAAGGCGCACGGGGAGAGGAACCACCGGTACTTCCCCGGTTGGTACCTCCGCGGGTAGCACCCAGGCCGTCTCCTCGGGGACTTGGCCGGGGAGCTCCTGCTGTACCCGGACAGCAGCCGAGGGTTCAGATGATGATTCCCTCGGAAGCTGAGTCCGTGTCTGACGTTTCGGGGAACCGGAGCAGGCCGCCTCGCAGGGTTAGCGCCGCTGCTTGGATGCCCACTCCAGCGGTTCCAGCGGAGGTTTAGGCGTTCGGGTTCTTTAACCCGGTCCACTCTTTTGCTCGTTACAACGGCAGAGAGGACTTGACGCCTTTTCTCCGCAAGTTCGAAGCGAAAGCCCGAGCTCAGCACTGGACGGATGAGTCCCGATGCAGTTTCTTTACGTGTCTGCTGGACGGTCCGGCGGAAGAGTACTACGCCACGTTGGTGGAAACTCTTCCGGACCTGACCTGGACGGAGCTGAAGGATGCTATGCGTAGCCGCTTCAGCACAAGCAACCAGGCTCGCCTCTGTTTCGGTGAATTTGAGTCCATGAAACAGGGGGCTACCGAGTCTGTACAGGCATTCTACAGGCGGTTCTTGGAACTGTCCGACCGAGTGTCTCCGGGCGAAGACGAGAGCTGTCGGCTCATTCGCTTCAAACGGAAACTCCAGACGGCCATCACTGATCAGTTGATCGGTTGCAAGGCCGGTACGGTGGAGGCATATGCCCGAAAGGCACGGCTGGTCGAAGCCGATTTGCTTCTTGTAGGTAAATTACCTACCCGTACAAGAGGGGTTCCTCAGGACCGGGCTAACGCTCCGTCCTCCGGAACCACGGCTAGCTCTGGGAGCTCTGCCAAGGCTTCGTCTTCGAGCCAAACGGGTGCGAAGGCTGCTGCACCGTCCAAGTCGGACAAAGCAGGAGCCAAGACCGGAGGCAAGAAGAAGAAGCAGGCAGGCTCTGGCGGAGGTCAGCCGGCGGCAACGCCTCGAAGTACGGACCGTACGGGAGATTCACTCCGGCGACTAGGTCCTTGTTTCGGGTGTAACCAGATGGGTCACCTGAGGAAGGATTGTCCGAAGGCTGCGGCCAAAGGGCAAGTTGCTAGAGTGGTGCCTGACGAAAGTCAGAGCCTCCAGCCAACCGCTGGTGTTGCGCCAGTTTGGCTTTAGGGTCGAAAGTACCTGGCCACCGTTCACGATGCCAGTTCTACTATCGACTCGTGGAGGACGAGGAGAGATCCTCGTTAAACCGCCGCCGGTCGCCACCGAACTGAGTGGTGTGCGACCGGAAAAGCTTCAAAGCTCAGGTGCCTGTCACGGCCTGAACTCTGAACGAGGGACGTACCTCCGGGCGGTCTCCAAGTATGTGGATGTCCTGCAGAAGGCAGGGGTGCCTCTGGCGAGGTCTGCGGACAAGGATATTACCCAGTGGGTATTTCCATCGCCATGCTCCACATTGGAGGCCGTGTGCAGCCAGCTGGATCGCTGGTTTGCCCCCTCACCCTACATGCCTAGTGGTGAGGTGCTGGATCGTGCGCTCATCGAGCAGGCGGGAGGAGTTGGTGTGCCCATACCTCCTGTTGTGCCTGGGGAGTCTCTGGTTTGTGAGACTGAGCCCCAGTCTTCTGAACGTCTGGGATTACCGTCCGGTGTGGACGGTAAGGTGGAAGGGAGGCAGAAGATCGATGGTGAGAGCCCGCGGGTTCCCATCCCTGAGCTTCAGAGCCGGGCCTACGACGTAGGTTCACCAACGGTGTGGGTGTCGATAGGCGATCGTCTGATGGAGATGATCGTAGACACCGGGGCCGACGTGTCGGTCCTAAGCATTACGGCGGCACGAGTGATGGAGTTGCCTATAGAGGAACTGGCGGTTCCTTCATTCCTTCTTGGAATGGGTGGGCACTCCATCGAGGTAGTAGGGGTCACAAATGTGGAATTGACCATCCACAAGAAAACCATCAAGGTGCCTCTCCTTTTGGTGAAAGGAGAGGGCGAAGCATTGTTGGGCGTTGATCACGCCTCACGTTTCGGCTTGATGGTTGATATCGTGCACCGGAAGGTTTACTTCCGGGAGGATGTCTGGACTGCACATCCAGACGCCCTCCAAGCTGCATTCACCGATCGAGCGCTTGCAGAACCTAGGGAGGTGGAAGCAATTCCATCGCCGATACCAGGGGCTTTGCCTCAGGGACGGCAACTCCCAGTGGATCCGCCTGCACTCGAGCAGGTTGACGGGTGGGTGAACATTGTTTCACCAGAGCTGCCCGAGACCAGAACCTCTATCGGGCGCGGAAAAGTTTGTTCTCTGCGACTGAGGGAGAATGTCTGGCTACCAGCCCACGTACGACGTGTCGTATCTGTGACGCTGGTAGAGCATGCCGGCCCTGGCCAGCTGCTTCTCGTGGAGCCGCACCGGAAAGCCTTAGGTGGACGTGGTGTGTTGGCCGTAGCAGGTATCGCTGCAGCTAACCGGCTTGGCACGTACGATATATGGCTTGAAAACGTAGGGAATGCACCCATTGCCCTGGAAACAGGAGAGGGTGTAGCCACGGCTCAAGCTGTGGAGGCTGCCATTGTGGTGGGACTGGAAGAGCCGTCTAAGTTGAGAGGGGGAGACCCCACTCAGAGGACGGTTCGACCAGGGAAGTCCTCGTCTAAGTTGAGAGGGGCGTCCGGAAACGGACGCCAAGTGCTCAATGTGGCGACGGCTCCCACTCTCGAAGAGTGTCTTAAGATTGGTCCCAATCTGAAGCCTAAAGAGGCGAGACGGCTTCGAGAGTTCCTGCTGGCACGTCGGGATCATTTCGCGTTCGACTTCACAGAGTTGGGTGAAACCTCTCTGGTCGAACATACGATTGACACCGGTGGGCAACCTCCGGTGCGTGAAGGATTGCGTCGAACCGCTCCAGCGGCCAGGGCAGTCGAGAAAGAAGAGGTGGCGAAAATGTTGGATGCAGGGGTTATCCAACCTTCGCGTAGTCCCTACGCGAGCCCTATCTTGCTTGTCCGCAAGGAGGATGGTGGCTTTCGTTTTTGCGTGGACTACCGGAAACTGAATGCCCAGACAAAGCTGGATCAGTATCCGTTGCCTCGCATCGATGATGCGCTCGACTCATTGGCCGGTGCGAAGTTCTTCGCTACCTTGGACCTGGCTAGTGGTTACTGGCAGGTTCGGATGGCTGAGCCAGACGTTGAGAAAACGGCATTTATTTGCTCTCAAGGTCTGTTTGAGTTCCGGAAAATGCCTTTCGGACTCTGTAATGCTCCAGCCACCATGCAAAGAGCGCTAGACCTCTTATTGGCAGGACATAAGTGGGAGACGTGTCTGGTGTACCTGGACGATATTATCGTCTTTGGGAACACTTTCGAGCAGTTTCTCGAGAGACTCTCCACTGTCCTTGGACTGTTACGAGGGGCGGAGCTGAAACTCCAGCCGAAATGTTTCTTTGGCTTTAACAAAGTGCGTTATCTCGGTCACGTAGTGAGTGCCGAGGGAGTTGCTCCGGACCCGGATCTCGTACGGGCAGTCCAGGAGTTTGATGTCCCGACGACAGTGACAGGCGTCCGCAGTTTTCTCGGACTGGCCGGTTACTATCGAAGGTTCATCAAGGATTTCGCCAAGGTGGCCAGGCCTTTGCACGATCTGACGAAGAAGGATGCGTCCTTCGAGTGGTCGGATCAGTGCAAACTAGCGTTTGCTCGGTTAAAGGCATTTTTAACCGAAGCGCCGGTACTCACCATGTACGATCCGC
Source organism: Brachycybe producta (assembly GCA_036925085.1). Taxonomy (NCBI): domain Eukaryota; kingdom Metazoa; phylum Arthropoda; class Diplopoda; order Playtdesmida; family Andrognathidae; genus Brachycybe; species Brachycybe producta. Next base: position 502,709 of record JAUPFP010000047.1, on the reverse strand, counting down.
GTGGTGAGGTAATTATCCATACCGACGCTAGTGGGTACGGCTTGGGAGTCATAGTCTACCAGAAGTTACCGGAGGACAGTGTCCCCCGTGTTCTGGCCTACGCAAGCCGACTCATGAAAGGAGCGGAAACACGGTATTCGGTCACCGAGCAGGAGTGCTTGGCGGTCATGTTTGCCGTGGGTAAATTCCGTCCTTACCTCTTTAACCGGGAGTTTGTGATCGTGACAGATCACCATGCTCTTTGCTATCTGCAGACAGCCAAGAACCTGCAAGGCAGGTTGGGGCGTTGGCAGATGCAGCTTCAAGAGTACCGGTTTAAGGTTCAGTATAGGAAGGGAACACTGCACGTGGATGCCGACGCTTTGAGTCGGTATCCTGTTCGTGATGTGGCGGACCTTTCCTTACCTGAATACGTCGAAGCCGGCGTAGGTGAGGTTCTTTACCACGTCCGTTCCGAGGTGGATTGGGTCAAGGAGCAAGAGGCCGATGGCTGGTGCTCCAAAGTGAAGAGTGAAATCTTCCGTGACCCCAACTCGAACCTCCGGTTCAAGTTTGTGGTGGCAGATGACTTGTTGTTTGCCATCAGATCCATCCAGGATCGGTTGAGAACTGTGTTGGTAGTTCCGAAGTCATGCAGGGCTTTCTGCCTCAGGAAGCTACATGACATTCCCGAAGCTGGTCACTTCGGGATGTTTAAGACCTACCAGAAACTGCGCTCACGCTTCTACTGGATCGGTATGAAGCGGGACACTGCCGAATATGTTAAGTCATGTTTGGTGTGTCAGAGAGCGCGACAGTTCGCTCGAAGTCAGGGATTTCTCCAACCGATTGTGCCGGAGTACCCAGTTGATACCTGGGGAATGGACTTCGTTGGACCGTTTCCTGCCTGCGTGGGTGGAGTCACCTATGTACTGATCATGGTTGACTATTTCACCCGGTACGGTGTGGCAAGGGCGGTACGAAGGGCCACGGCCGCCTGTGTTGTGAAATTTCTGAAGGACGAGATCCTATCGGTGTATGGCACACCGAAAGCTCTTGTGTCGGATCATGGGTCCCAGTTCTCCAGCAAAGTCCTGCTGAAGTTCCGGGAGCGCTATAATATAGCGCATCACTTCACGACGGCGTACCATCCGCAAGCTAATGGGCTTACGGAGCGTACGAATAAAACTGTAATGGAAACCATCAAGCGGTACCTTGATCCCCTCAAGGAACAGCGTGATTGGTGGGATAAATTACGGCCCGCCGTGTGGGCTTATAACACAGCTGTCCAGGAGAGTACGCAAGTCTCTCCGTATCAGTTGTTGTTTGGCCGTGAGCCCCGGATGGAGATTGATAATCTCCTTCCGAACGGTCCAGTCCGCGACTTGCCCGACCAGCAAGCCGTGGAGGAGCAGGCCCGTCAACGTTTGACGGCTGCTCAAAGAAGGCAGAAAGAGCGGTATGACGCCGGCCGTGTGGAGCCTCCTCTTTATCAGCCTGGAGATCAGGTGTGGATAAGAGATCAGGCTGGGAAGCTCGGCCAGGCGAAGAAATGGAGCTTGGCCTATAAAGCTGAGAGGGGTACGGTGGTCCTGCAGTATTCCGACCTGATCTACGAAATAGAGTTCGTAGATGGGTATGGTCGGAAGGTGCGGGACCGGTTTCATGTTGATAACCTTAAGCCGTACGTACCCACCTGTACCGTGAGGGAGGAAGATGGACTTGGAGTCTCTGACACCTCCTCCGGTACAGACAGCGATGCCACGGAGGCTTCGGCGCGGAGTGGAATGACTCCGGCGCTAAAACCACCGTCCATTTCTTCGCAGGAGTCTACCGACTCGGAAGCAGATAACCCCCCTCCACCTCGGTACAATCTCCGTCCGCGGAGACCGAGGGTGTATGAGGTGAGTGGGTTTGATGATCGCATTGGAAGCCCCCCATGAAGGCCCCTGTTGTGGGGTACTCTTTGGGAGTCCTTCCTGTGGTGGGAGAGAGCTGGCAGTCCGCTAATATGGGTAGACGGCTGGGAGAGGAGGCGGCCGGACGTTGCGGTGTTTGGGGCCTGCCACGGTTTCGGTAGAAACCAAGGGCGGCCCATCACCAGGTGTCCAGCCAGAGGCCCGACAAAGTCGGTCCGTGGGCGGAGAAATCCGTCCGTAAAGTCCTCCGTGCAATCTCCAATTACCGTCAATATAAGAGAATTGACGGTAAATGTCTCTACCCACCAGATCCAGTCTTGGTGTAGGAGAATTCACCGTGTGTCTGCCCCTAAAAAGGCAGACGACGGTGATATCTCCATGGTGACCGTGCATGAGGCGGCTGATGATGTTTTAGCCGCTACTGCACGGCCATTAACCGCTAAGACGATGAATTTGGCGGCAAGGCACCATTTTGTTTGCCAATTAAACAAACAAAAAACGCCGGCACCACGTGTGTCCAAAAGAACACGTTTTCACCGTCAAAGAGGCCACCAAGAGCTGGAAAAAGAGGGCAACGTAGAAAAAGTAAGTCCCTCTAAGGGTATTTCCTTCTCCTGCCTGTTGGCAGTTCTTTTTTATGTGTTAAAGGAGTGTTTTACGGTCATTGACCGTATACACACGTGGTGGGTGTGGTTTCGCCGCCATGACTGTTGTCATGGTGGCCAAGCCACTATGGAAAGCACTTTTCCGACGGGTTCAGCCCGTCCGAGCGCCGTTTCGCTTGGGAAGGCCCAAGTTCGACGGTGTTTGGGCGGTAGAAGCCCGCCAGGGAGTGGTTTTCACCGATCGAAGGCGGTGAAACACGGTTTCGACCGTGAATTGCCGACTTTGGACGGTGAAAACGGCATTTTGCACGGTAGAAGTCCATGCAATGCCCTTTCCAACCGTCGGAACTCGGTGAGAGGGTGTATTCACCGTCCGAAGGCAGTCAGCCATGTTTTTTACCGTGGTTTACCGACTTTGGACGGTGGAAACCGCGATTCGCACGGTGAAAACTCGTGGAATACTCTTTCTACCGGTTCTGAAAGGGGGAAAAGATGTTTTCACCGTACGAAGGCAGTAAAACACGGTGGGGACCGTGAATTACGGACTTTGGACGGTGAAAACGGGAATTCTCACGGTAAAAGTCCGTGGAATTCACTTTTCCACGGTGACAACTTATTTTTAACGGTTCTTTCCCTGTTTAATAGGTCCACCACGAAGAAGGAGAAGGAGGAAGGCGACGGGAGTGGCCGACGGTCCCCCTCCCTCAGCCTGCTGCATCCTGGGGATGCAAGGCTGTTGGAGTCGGGATCGGAGGGCTCCCCATCATCTGGCGGACCGGAAACGGCGGACGCCACCGTGGAATCTGTTGATTCCCCGGCGGCAGAGGCCGTGGAAGGTCCGGCATCTGCCCCGTCGACTCCGACCGGTGTCGGAGCCTTCTGGGGCAGATACCTGCAGTCTCCCACCAGGGATACGGCTGCTACCACCGTTCAGTCGGTGGCGGCGGTAGTTTCTCCGGTTGGAGAGCCTGCAGAAGCGGGTGTAGATGGTGGGAAAGCGGCTACCGGTGTGGTAACCGCTAGTACCCCGGAACCCGGGTCTCCGTCTGTTCGAGACCTCCTAGACTGGTCTAGGGTGGTCGAGGACAGTGAGGACGTCTCTTTGGGAGCGTCCTTAGTCATTGACACGGAGATGGAGGTCGAAACCACCGTTGATTCGGTGGTGGACGCCTCAAGGCAGTGGCGGAGCCGCAACGCCTCTTCGGAGGGCTCTTCGGAGTCTGACGGGAGTAGTTCGGCCTCCGAGGGTAAACCGTCTGGGACGGGATCCCCCGGAGTTCTTCCCGCCGATCCAATGTCTTTGGAGGCCGTGGCTGTGTCCTTGGCCGAAGAAGAAGACCGCTTGGATCGGTTGGACGAAGCTAGACGGGACATGGTCCAGGAAGGTGGCTTCCTGGTCGGGGACCGTCGGTGCTTCGTCGGGGAGTTTCCAACCGTGCAGGTGAGGAAGAACGGCGCGAAGAAGCGCAAGAAAAAGTCCGGAGTCGCACGGATCACTGCCAGAGCCAAGGCTCTCGCAGAGGGAGAGGCGATGCTCAAAGCCAAGGAGGAGGCGTTGAAGAAGTTCACGCCTGCTATGGGGCTTCGAGCAGAAACTCTCGCCCACCCTGAAGGTTGTTCAGGGGCTGCTTGGCCAGAGAAGCCGGCTGCTGGATCGGGTCCGCCCGAGGCAGTAGCTGGCCCCTCCAGCTGGCGGCCGGACAACCCGAAGAGGGACCGGCGAGCGGAGAAGAAGGCGACTCAGCCTCCAGTACCCGCTCCCGGTAAAACAGGGAAATCTGTGAGTGGTGGTGGTGGCAAGAGACAAAAGAGGTCCCGCCCTCACACCCCACCAGTGGCTGAACGCTCTCGAGGCAAGAAGGCCAGGTCCTCCGGTCGAGGAAAGGCCTCTGAACCTCGGAAGCCCGAGAGCTTAGAGGATAATCTCAAACGGCTTCAAGCTCAAGCAGCGAGCCTGCACCGACAGATCGCTCGTGCGGTCGGTGCAGGAGAGCGGCAGGAGTTTGAGCGCCGGGCTGCGGAGTTCCCTCCCCTGCAGGGAATGCCTGCCCGGAGTCCGCTCAAAACAGGGGAACCTCCTGTCGGTCGTGGCGTCCTGCCGATTGCGAGTGCCACGACCATCGCTGGCCAGAACCGAATCGCCGAGAGGGAGGCGATGCAGGCTTCCAGTGCACCAGCCCATGGTGCGGAAGCCAAAGCAACTGGTGGCAAGAGTCAGCCGACTCTTGCACCGAAAGAGAAGTCTCTCCTTCGGGATGGTCGAGGAAGATTTGTTTCCGGACAATCGTCCTCGACTGTCACCTCGGCTAAGGGCACTTCTACGAAGAAGAGTACGGCTCCGGCCGGAAAACCTTCGAAGAAGGAGTCCGAGAGGGCGAAGGGGGCTAACCACCCACCTAAGCCTGATCAGCCCAGTAAGTCGTCGGGGTCAGTTAGGTCTGACCCGACGCATGGTCAACCTTCCTCTCACGGGAAGAAAAAGAAAAAGAAGAAGGACCATAAGAGGTCCAAACGTGAGAGGAAGGGAAGTCCGACACCCTCCAGTAGTAGGCGCCAGGGAGCCGAAACTGGAGGCGTCGTGGCTGAAAAAGAGGAGTCCCGGCGGGAGTCAACCGGTCCATACCCGTCCCGTTGAGGCGGCGCGGATGGATGGTAGGTCGATGCGCGACGTTTTGGTCGGCACGCCTCCATCCTCCCCGAAGGTGGATGCGGTCTCAAGCCTGCGGGTTCGAGCAGTGGGAACCCTGCACCGTGTGACTTTGCCCTCACCTAAGGGCGAAAGAACCTCGGTTGCAGGAGTTAGTGTTCCCACTAAACGTGGCCCCGTGACCCCCAGTGGGGGTACATCCTTCTCTCCGGTCCATGGCGGCGGGGTATTCGATACCCTAGGACCTGAAACGTCAACCTCCCCTAGGCCTGAGGCTGAGGGACGGCGTATTGGCGCATTGCCCCCGTATTCAGATGCAGAGGTGTATCTGAATAACCGGCTTGGTCTCTGGCAGGACCAACCGGGAATGGAGGGTTGCCAATACCACGGCTACTACCGTCTGGATGAGCCACTTCCAGAGCCGTGGGTAGCAAAGCTACCGCCGTACAACATGCGCCATGTGGTGGCGTTTGGTTGTGGAGGTTTTCCGGTTGTCATGGTCGTGAATCCGGTCCAGCAAACGTTTGCTATTTTGGATGTGGTGGGACTAGATGCCGGGATAGTTCGTCTAGCCCGGCGTGCAGCCCCATTCATCCAACGTTTGCTGGGATGCGACCTAGGAGGTATGGCTGGACAGTTTATAACTGAGCCTCTACCAGGGTGCGAGACCGAGCCTGCGGTCGCCCTGGTGGACCTCCTGTAACGTCCCGCCGGACCGTCACAATACCCCAGTAAGCAAAACCCCAAAAACGGCGTTAAACTGACCGCAAAACCGGCTCCTTACGGGGACGGGACCGTACCCGTAGCCGTCTCCCGCACGGTGCAAACAAAATGGCACCTAGCCGCCAAATTCACCGTCTTAGCGGCTAATGGCCGTGCAGTAGCGGCTAATACGTCATCAGCCGCCTCATGCATGGTCACCATGGAGATTTCACCGTCGTCTGCTTTTTTAGGGGCAGACACACGGTGAATTCTCCTACACCAAGACTGGACCTGGTGGGTAGAGACATTTACCGTCAATTCTCTTATATTGACGGTAATTGGAGACTTCACGGAGGTTTTCACGGACGGATTTCTCCGTCCATGGACCGATTTGGTCAGGCCTTTGGCTGGACACCTGGTGATGGGCCGCCCTTGGTTTCTACCGAAACCGTGGCGGGCCCCAAACACCGCAATGTCCGGCCGCCTCCTCTCCCAGCCGTCCGCCCATATTAGCGGACTGCCGGCTCTCTCCCACCACAGGAAGAACTCCCAAAGAGTTCCCCACAGCAGGGGCCTCCCTGGGGGGCTTCCTATCCGAGCATCAAACCCACTTACCTCATACACCCTCGGTCTCCGCGGACGGAGATTGTACCGAGGTGGAGGGGGGTTATCTGCTTCAGAGTCGGTAGACTCCTGCGAAGAAATGGACGGTGGTTTTAGCGCCGGAGTCATTCCACTCCGCGCCGAAGCCTTCGTGGCATCGCTGTCTGTACCGGAGGTGTCAGAGACTCCAAGTCCATCTTCCTCCCTCACGGTACAGGTGGGTACGTACGGCTTAAGGTTATCAACATGAAACCGGTCCCGCACCTTCCGACCATACCCATCTACGAACTCTATTTCATAGATCAGGTCGGAATACTGCAGGACCACCGTACCCCTCTCAGCTTTATAAGCCAAGCTCCATTTCTTCGCCTGACCGAGCTTCCCAGCCTGATCTCTTATCCACACCTGATCTCCAGGCTGATAAAGAGGAGGCTCCACACGGCAAGCGTCATACCGCTCTTTTTGCCTTTTCTGAGCAGCCGCCAAACGTTGACGAGCCTGCTCCTCCACGGCTTGCTGGTCGGGCAAGTCGCGGACTGGACCGTTCGGAAGGAGATTATCAATCTCCATCCGGGGCTCACGGCCAAACAACAACTGATACGGAGAGACTTGCGTACTCTCCTGGACAGCTGTGTTATACGCCCACACGGCGGGCCGTAACTTATCCCACCAATCACGCTGTTCCTTGAGGGGATCAAGGTACCGCTTGATGGTTTCCATTACGGTCTTATTCGTACGCTCCGTAAGCCCATTAGCTTGCGGATGGTACGCCGTCGTGAAGTGATGCGCTATATTATAGCGCTCCCGGAACTTCAGCAGGACTTTGCTGGAGAACTGGGACCCACGATCCGAGACAAGAGCCTTCGGTGTGCCATACACCGAAAGGATCTCGTCCTTCAGAAATTTCACAACACAGGCGGCCGTGGCCCTTCGTACCGCCCTTGCCACACCGTACCGGGTGAAATAGTCAACCATGATTAGTACATAGGTGACTCCACCCACGGAGGCAGGAAACGGTCCAACGAAGTCCATTCCCCAGGTATCAACTGGGTACTCCGGCACAATCGGTTGGAGAAATCCCTGACTTCGAGCGAACTGTCGCGCTCTCTGACACACCAAACATGACTTAACATATTCGGCAGTGTCCCGCTTCATACCAAGCCAGTAGAAGCGTGAGCGCAGTCTCTGGTAGGTCTTAAACATCCCGAAGTGACCAGCTTCGGGAATGTCATGTAGCTTCCTTAGACAGAAAGCCCTGCATGACTTCGGAACTACCAACACAGTTCTCAACCGATCCTGGATGGACCTGATAGCAAACAACAAGTCATCTGCCACCACGAACTTGAACCGGAGGTTCGAGTTGGGGTCACGGAAGATTTCACTCTTCACTTTGGAGCACCAGCCATCGGCCTCTTGCTCCTTGACCCAATCCACCTCGGAACGGACGTGGTAAATAACCTCACCTACGTCGGCTTCGACGTATTCAGGTAAGGAAAGGTCCGCCACATCACGAACAGGATACCGACTCAAAGCGTCGGCATCCACGTGCAGTGTTCCCTTCCTATACTGAACCTTAAACCGGTACTCTTGAAGCTGCATCTGCCAACGCCCCAACCTGCCTTGCAGGTTCTTGGCTGTCTGCAGATAGCAAAGAGCATGGTGATCTGTCACGATCACAAACTCCCGGTTAAAGAGGTAAGGACGGAATTTACCCACGGCAAACATGACCGCCAAGCACTCCTGCTCGGTGACCGAATACCGTGTTTCCGCTCCTTTCATGAGTCGGCTTGCGTAGGCCAGAACACGGGGGACACTGTCCTCCGGTAACTTCTGTTAGACTACGACTCCCAAGCCGTACCCACTAGCGTCGGTATGGATAATTACCTCACCACGCGGATCGTACATGGTGAGTACCGGCGCTTCGGTTAAAAATGCCTTTAACCGAGCAAATGCTAGTTTGCACTGATCCGACCACTCGAAGGACGCATCCTTCTTCGTCAGATCGTGCAAAGGCCTTGCCACCTTGGCGAAGTCCTTGATGAACCTTCGATAGTAACCGGCCAGTCCGAGAAAACTGCGGACGCCTGTCACCGTCGTCGGGACATCAAACTCCTGGACTGCCCGCACGAGATCCGGGTCCGGAGCAACTCCCTCGGCACTAACTACGTGACCGAGATAACGTACTTTGTTAAAGCCGAAGAAACATTTCTTCGGCTGGAGTTTCAGCTCCGCCCCTCGTAACAGTCCAAGGACAGTGGAAAGTCTCTCGAGAAACTGCTCGAAAGTGTTCCCAAAGACGATAATATCGTCCAGGTACACCAGACAAGTCTCCCACTTATGTCCTGCCAATAAGAGGTCTAGCGCTCTCTGCATGGTGGCTGGAGCATTACAGAGTCCGAAAGGCATTTTCCGGAACTCAAACAGACCTTGAGAGCAAATAAATGCCGTTTTCTCAACGTCTGGCTCAGCCATCCGAACCTGCCAGTAACCACTAGCCAGGTCCAAGGTAGCGAAGAACTTCGCACCGGCCAATGAGTCGAGCGCATCATCGATGCGAGGCAACGGATACTGATCCAGCTTTGTCTGGGCATTCAGTTTCCGGTAGTCCACGCAAAAACGAAAGCCACCATCCTTCTTGCGGACAAGCAAGATAGGGCTTGCGTAAGGACTACGCGAAGGTTGGATAACCCCTGCATCCAACATCTTCGCCACCTCTTCTTTCTCGACTGCTCTGGCCGCTGGAGCGGTTCGACGCAATCCTTCACGCACAGGAGGTTGCCCACCGGTGTCAATCGTATGTTCGACCAGAGAGGTTTCACCCAACTCTGTGAAGTCGAACGCGAAATGATCCCGGCGTGCCAGCAGGAACTCTCGGAGCTGTCTCGCCTCTTCAGATTGTCACCAATCTTAAGACACTCTTCAAGAGTGGGAGCCGTCGCCACGTTGAGCACTTGGCGTCCGTTTCCGGACGCCCCTCTCAACTTAGACGAGGACTTCCCTGGTCGAACCGTCCTCTGAGTGGGGTCTCCCCCTCTCAACTTAGACGGCTCTTCCAGCCCTACCACAATGGCAGCCTCCACAGCTTGAGCCGTGGCTACACCCTCTCCTGTTTCCAGGGCAACGGGTGCATTCCCCACGTTTTCAAGCCATATATCGTACGTGCCAAGCCGGTTAGCTGCAGCGATACCTGCTACTGCTAACACACCACGTCCACCTAAGGCTTTCCGGTGCGGCTCCACGAGAAGCAGCTGGCCAGGGCCGGCATGCTCTACCAACGTCACGGATACGACACGTCGTACGTGGGCTGGTAGCCAGACATTCTCCCTCAGTCGCAGAGAACAAACTTCTCCGCGCCCGATAGAGGTTCCGGTCTCGGGCAGCTCTGGTGAAACAATGTTCACCCACCCGTCAACCTGCTCGAGTGCAGGCGGATCCACTGGGAGTTGCCGTCCCTGAGGCAAAGCCCCTGGTATCGGCGATGGAATTGCTTCCACCTCCCTAGGTTCTGCAAGCGCTCGATCGGTGAATGCAGCTTGGAGGGCGTCTGGATGTGCAGTCCAGACATCCTCCCGGAAGTAAACCTTCCGGTGCACGAAATCAACCATCAAGCCGAAACGTGAGGCGTGATCAACGCCCAACAACGCTTCGCCCTCTCCTTTCACCAAAAGGAGAGGCACCTTGATGGTTTTCTTGTGGATGGTCAATTCCACATTTGTGACCCCTACTACCTCGATGGAGTGCCCACCCATTCCAAGAAGGAATGAAGGAACCGCCAGTTCCTCTATAGGCAACTCCATCACTTGTGCCGCCGTAATGCTTAGGACCGACACGTCGGCCCCGGTGTCTACGATCATCTCCAACAGACGATCGCCTATCGACACCCACACTCGGGGTGACCCTTACATCGTAGGCCCGGCTCTGAAGCTCAGGGATGGGAACCCGCGGGCTCCCACCATCGATCTTCTGCCTCCCATCCACCTTACCGTCCACACCGGACGGTAATCCCAGACGTGCAGAAGACTGGGGCACAGTCTCACAAACCAGAGACTCCCCAGGCACCACGGGAGGTATGGGCACACCAACTCCTCCCGCCTGCTCGATGAGCGCACGATCCAGCACCTCACCAATAGGCATGTAGGGTGAGGGGGCAAACCAGCGATCCAGCTGGCTGCACACGGCCTCCAATGTGGAGCATGGCGATGGAAATACCCACTGGGTAATTTCCGGGTCCGCAGACCTCGCCAGAGGCACCCCTGCCTTCCGCAGGACATCCACATATTTGGAGACCGCCCGGAGGTACGTCCCTCGTTCAGAGCTCAGGCCGTGACAGGCACCTGAGCTTTGAAGCTTTACCGGTCGCACACCACTCAGTTCGGTGGCGACCGGCGGCGGTTTAACGAGGATCTCTCCTCGTCCTCCACGAGTCGATAGTAGAACTGGCCATCGTGAACGGTGGCCAGGTACTTCCGACCCTCCAGCCAAACTGGCGCAATGCCAGCGGTTGACTGGAGGCTCTGACTTTCGTCAGGCACCACTCTGGCAACTTGCCCTTTGGCCGCAGCCTTCGGACAATCCTTCCTCAGGTGACCCATCTGGTTACACCCGAAACAAGGACCTAGTCGCCGGAGTGAATCTCCCGTACGGTCCGCACTTCGAGGCGTTGCCGCCGGCTGACCTCCACCAGAGCCTGCCTGCTTCTTCTTGCCTCCGGTCTTGGCTCCTGCTTTGTCCGACTTGGACGGTGCAGCAGCCTTCGCACCCGTTTGGCTCGAAGATGACGCCTTGGCAGAGCTCCCAGAGCTAGCCGTGGTTCCGGAGGACGGAGCGTTAGCCCGGTCCTGGGGAACCCCTCTCGTACGGGTAGGTAATTTACCTACTAGAAGCAGATCGGCCTCTACCAGCCGTGCCTTCCTGGCATATGCCTCCACCGTACCGGCCTTGCAACCGATCAACTGATCGGTGATGGCCGTCTGGAGTTTCCGTTTGAAGCGAATGAGCCGACAGCTCTCGTCTTCGCCCGGAGACACTCGGTCGGACAGCTCCAAGAACCGCCAGTAGAATGCCTGAACAGACTCGGTAGCCCCCTGTTTCATGGACTCGAATTCACCGAAACAGAGGCGAGCCTGATTGCTGGTGCTGAAGCGGCTACGCATAGCATCCTTCAGCTCTGTCCAGGTCAGGTCCGGAAGAGTTTCCACCAACGTGGCGTAGTACTCTTCCGCCGGACCGTCCAGCAGAAACGTAAAGAAACTGCATCGGGACTCGTCCGTCCAGCGCTGAGCTCGGGCTTTCGCTTTGAACTTGCGGAGAAAAGGCGTCAAGTCCTCCCTGCCGTCGTAACGAGCAAAAGAGTGGACCGGGTTAAAGAACCCGAACGCCTGAACCTCCGCTGGAACCGCTGGAGCGGGCGTCCAAGCAGCGGCGCTAACCCTGCGAGGTTGCCTGCTCCGGTCCCCCGAAACATCAGACTCCGACTCAGCTTCCGAGGGGATCATCATCTGAACTCTCGGCTACTGTCCGGGTACAGCAGGAGCTCCCCGGCCAAGTCCCCGAAGAGACGGCCTGGGTGCTACCCGCGGAGGCACCAACCGGGGAACTACCGGTGGTTCCTCTCCCCGTGCGCCTTCACACACGGGCGACAGTGAGAACCGAGGTGCCACCCCTCGGCTCAACCGACGACCGGGACAGTCGTCCTTCCAACCGAAGGACATCTATCCCGTAAGCAATCTCAACGAGTTGCTGCTCGGATAGCCCGGCCAAAAAGGCCCGGCCCTCACGAGCAGTCTCGTCCGGGATTTCCACCATGTCCCTACGGGGCAGATCGCCACGTCCAACCGGACGGGCGATGGTGGAAACTTGGACAAGCGGCTGTGGCCGCTCGTCCTCCCCGGTGAGATCACCGTCGGACCCACTGTCTTCCACCAGGTATTCTCCCGGACGGATGTCATGGCGGCGTTTCCGCACCGTGACCCATTCCTCCGGGAGATCCCCGCCTACGCTACCGCTGGGCCCCTGTTTCCAGAGGATCCCCACCTTCCGCCCCCACAAGGGGGACGGTCGACTACGCGGGCCGCGTAACTCTAAACCCTGCATCTGCTCCAAGTTCCCGACCTCCCGTCAGTACTTTTGGGGCTGACTCCATTTTTCACCGTAACCGAACGGTAAAAATCTGGACAAAGCCACCAGATCTCGGGTTTCCACCGTCGGAAAACGGTAATCCCACGGACAAAAGTCCGTCAAATACCGTAACGAACGGATGGAACCGTGCAAAAACCGCAGTATCACGGACAAGAGTCCGTGTCCCACGGTAAGGAACGGTCAGAGTTTACCTTTACCGGTTTCTACCGCGGTATAACGGACAAAAGTCCGTCTCTCACGGTGTACTTCACGGTAAAAGACCTTTTACCACTTTCTACTGCAGATCAACGGACAGAAGTCCGTACACCACGGTGTACTTGCGGTAAGATACCGTACACCACCGAAAACCACGGTACCACGGACCGTAGTCCGTGCCCCACGGTAATTCGACGGTACCAATACGGTAACCGACGGTAAATTTACCGTTAACCACGGTACAACGGACCAGAGTCCGTCCCCCACGGTAGACAACGGTAAATTAACGGTGAAACGGTGGTTTTCCGCCGCTGTCCCACGGACCAAAGTCTGCGCCCAGTGACGTACTCTCACCGCACGGTGATTCGACCGACTTAACGGTCGAGAGGCGGGGTACAGGTACCCGGCGCCTCCACCAATTGTAACGTCCCGCCGGACCGTCACAATACCCCAGTAAGCAAAACCCCCAAAAACGGCATTAAACTTACCGCACAACCGGCTCCTTACGACGACGGGACCGTACCCGTAGCCGTCTCCCGCACGGTGCTCCTTGAGTTGTGTCAGCTCCACGGAGCCACCCTCGACGGACACGGACGAGAACCACACCACCACGCCGAGAATATCGCGGTAGAACACCGGTTCTACCGCGAGCCGACACGAGTTCCGGCCGAAAGAGGACGGAAAAAGACGGTGGAGTTTCCCCAATACCAGAAACCCACCGCCCTCGCGGTAACTCCCCAAGAAATAACACGACACAGGTAAGTGAAGATAAAAAGTGTTTTATTACACTTACGACGTAAAAGTAAAACGATGGCAGTGATATTTACACAACTTGGCTGGTAAACTTCTACCAGCCAAGCCCCCATAAATATACAAACAAGGCAAAGGCCAACAGGCCAAAGGCACAAAAGATGAATCTAGATGCACTGGCCAGTGGAGGTCAATCAGACCTCCACCCACAGGTCTAGTCCAAGTTGAAACCTACAACCAACTGCCCCCGATCCTGTGGTTGACTAGGCCACAGGAAACCTCCAGGCAACTCCACCTGGAGGGGACAGAGGTCACATCTGACCTCTCACCCATAGACTTCATGGTGAGAGGTCTGCTGGCACCAAAATGGCGTCCGTCCCAACAGCCTACTGTAGCTGTCAGGCAGACCACCATAGGGAAATTCGTCTGCTCAATCAAATTTAAAAATTGAGCAGACCAGGTTGCCACACTCCTAACAAGTCGGACGCTTCACACGCGTCCGCAACTCCAGGATATTCCTTTCGAGGAATTCCGAGCCCTGGAGGAAAGCCGTCTTAGGGGGACGGTCTTCGATACTGGTTTTGGGTGGCGTAACACCCAGATGTGCTTATGGTGGGCACGTCGGTGGGCTGCGGAGTGGATGGGCTCCACTTTCACGACACCGCCAGAGAAGCCGTTCCGCACCTAAGAAGGTCAGGTTCGGGGAGCAATCCTGGCTGGCTCGACTGACCTGTTCCCGAGACGGAACAGGGAAGTTGAGAGGATTGTGGCAACCTGGTCTGCTCCAATTTTAATTTTGATGGAGCAGACGAATTTCCCTATGGTGGTCTGCCTGACAGCTACAGTAGGCTGTTGGGACAGACGCCATTTTGGTGCCAGCAGACCTCTCACCATTAAGTCTATGGGTGAGAGGTCAGAAGTGACCTCTGTCCCCTCCAGGTGGAGTTGCCTGGAGGTTTCCAGTGGCCTAGTCAACCACAGGATCTGGGCAGTGGGTTGTAGGCTTCAACTGAGACAAGACCTGTGGGTGGAGGTCAGGGAGACCTCCACTGGCCAGTGCTTCTGACCTCATCTTTTGTGCCTTTGGCCTGTTGGCCTTTGCTTTGTATATATTTATGGGGGCTTGGCTGGTAGAAGATTACCAGCCAAGTTGTGTAAATATAATTACTGCCATCGTTTTTATCTACTCGTCGTAAGTGAATAAATCACTTTTTATCATCACTTACTGTGTCGTGTCTTTTCTTGGGGAGTATCGCGAGGGGGGTGGGTTTCTGGTTGTGGGGAAACTCCACCGTCCTATTCCGACTTGTTTCGGCCGGTCCTCGTGTCGGCTCGCGGTAGAACCGGTGTTCTACCGCGATATTCTCGGCGTGGCGGCGTGGTCTTTCGTCGTGTCCGTCGTGGGTGGCTCCGTGGGGGCCGACACAACTCAAGGATCACCGTGCGGGAGACGGGTACGGTCCCGTCCCCGTAAGGAGCCGGTTAAGCGGTAAGTTTTACGTCCTTTTTGGGGTGAACTTACTGGGGTTATTGTGACGGTCCGGCGGGACGTTACAATACTTGGGGTTTCTAGTCTTCTAGAGCAGTGAACCAGATTCCCTTTATGATCTTAGATTCCAAACCTTATGCCTTGTTCTCCTACCCATAGACACATACCTCAGTGTCCTCAAA